>JAZKJV010007704.1:327500-756775 GCA_037367405.1 Ottelia alismoides
ACCCCAACGGAATCCGGCCCAACCGTGCAGCGGGATCCGGCTACTGGAAGGCCACGGGGATCGACAAGCAGATCCTTACGAGATCAGCTTCTGGCAGGAACACGATTGCTGGGGTGAAGAAGGCGTTGGTGTTCTACGTGGGAAAGCCTCCTAAGGGGACCAAGACGAATTGGATCATGCACGAGTACCGCCTTACCGGGGCTAACAGCACGACGAGACTCCCGCGGCCTCCGAACTCCTCCATGAGGGTAAGCCGTCTCTGAATCCGGATGTCCAGTAGTCTTCCGACTAGAACTGATAGAGCTCGAGCTCCAACTATAACAGCTACATTCAAAATCTAATTAAAATCTAATTTAGTTAAGCGGAATATTCCAACATGTGCCCATCTCTACGAGTAGCTTGTTGGTGGATTTGGATCTTAATATGTACTTGCTCCAAGCCTCAATTAAACAATATATAGTAGGGCATTAGGGGGACAGCTACCCACTTTAATTAGTATCCAAGCTTTCCATGATAACTGTTTTACCCGTGAGGTCTTAGGAGAGCCTTGGATGAATTCCAGATCAGGTAAAATACCGCTTGGAAAAAGGACAGAGATTTGCAGAAAGGGACTGTTTCCAATCTTTGAATATATCTCCAGAAGATTAAAGTCTGGATAAAGATCTGATCGTAATGTTTGCCTTATGGATTCCTCTGCACATTAAATGCTGGTAGTCTTGATTGGTAAATATAATTATACTCAACAAGGCATCCGAGATATTCATATGTCATATGGTTGATCAAATCCAATATAACTAACCCGTGCAGCAGCTTAAATAATCAAGAACGTATTTTTAGCATAAAGTTCTGTTATTCACTCCATCGTCGATGTCTTAGATATTGTCTGCTTGCGATCAGTACCAGTAATTGGATATCAGAAAGAACAATGAATTGCAGCCCTTTTTTCTATAATTAAAATCATCTAACATATATATATTTACGTGAATGCATGGGCAGTTGGACGACTGGGTTCTCTGCAGGATCTACATGAAGAACAAGTCTACTTTGTCTCCAAAGGCACAAGAATCTCTCACCATGGATCCTGATCAGTACCTTCCCCTCCCTGCAAACCTCCCGCAGCAGAAGATGGATCACCCACAGCACGCCGAACCCTCCATGCTCCTGCCCAATGATCCCCCGGATGCGTCGAGATATGCGGATATCTTGTCCATCATGAATACGACATGGAATGGCCCAGGACAGAACGGGAAGGCGCTGTGCAGCAGTGAGGAGGAGAACTGTGGTGTGCTGTGTTCTGATGGAGCTGATTACTGGAAGATGCTACTGATGAACAGCCATTTTTAGGGTTTCAGGATGTCCATGGAAGAGGGCTGCTTGAATGGTATCCAAGGTATTCGCTTAAATACCATAGTGATGCCATTTGGATGGAATTTGGGTTGTTGTCATTTGCTAAATCAATTAAGTTTATTGCAGATGTGTAACTTTAATGTGCACTTTACAATAGTATAATAAACTTGGAAAATATATTAATTAGTTAGGAACGTATGGAAAGGTCTTCCTCATGGAATAGATATGTTGTTGTTTTTGTTTGAATTTTATATATTAAATTGAATTTCCCTTTATCTTTTTTTGTACAAATAATGCAGTTGTGAGAGTGAAAGGGGCCCTTGGTTATAAGCATTGAAGTCTGATTTAGTCTGGTCATAATCCCTAACCATTATGCTGATATAACGGTATTGATGAAAAATATTAATTAGAAGCGACTCTCTCTGTTAAAAATTGGATTTTTAAACTTGTGTCCTTTGTTTTTGCAATAAGATGTATGTTTCTAACTCTATTTCAATTACACATGTATCCTTATATTCTTATAAAATTCATGGCAGTACCATACATATGGCGATAATGTGAATTCTGTGGAGTGTAAGGATATAAATGTAATTAAAAAAGTAGGAATATAATTGTTATTGAAAAAGAAAACATAATACTCATGTCTAACTGTGTAGCAAATTAAATACTAATAAACTTGTCTTGGGTGTGGGTTTGATTGGGATCTGTTATGGCAAAGATTTATTTAGGCGGGGTTTGGATCGATCACTACAACAAAATAAGTTTAAGTTTATGTTGACGTTGTTCTTAAAACCCACCACTTTATCATCTGTTGTTAAACATATAAAGACAATATTATTCGTTGCTAAATTTTTATATTTGAAATTAGCAATGAATATCATATTTGTTGCTATATAATTAGCACAACGTTTCACATAGCAAGATCTAATTGTCCTTATTTTTCAAAATTTTAATTAATCATCATTAAAATTGTGGTTTATGTTTGTTTTGAAGTATTGTAGAGCCTATGTTGAGTCTCTAGATGAATAAAATAAGTACCAGAGAAACGTAGATGTGCTAGGAATTTGGTAGGTAGAGGCAATATGTCCATGAGTTACTCCGGCAACTTAGAGCTAATGAATAGTCATTCATGCACCTTTATTGTCCTATTTTAGATTTAAATACATAGTTAAATATATGTAAATATCACTAACTTATATGAATCAATATCTTACATTAATATGTAATTAACATGTAACTGTCTTTAATTAAACCTAAAATAATCAAATAAAGAAAAGAAAAAATAATAAATGAAGTATCAAAGATACTGAAGACCCTAAACCCTGAGACCACATCAATATTGACTAGTAGACCAAGAATAAAGTAGGGGGAGATAGGGAAAATAATGTACATAAAATATACAAAACCATAGGAACCCGAATTATACAACATACTACATATATACCCCATTTTTACATTATTTTATTCACACTTATGTACACCTCAATTAATAGAATGTTCAACATGAAACTTTTAAATAATAATGTAAAGAAAAATAGAAAATAAAAGCTGATAAAAATCATGCACAATGCACATGGTGTACTGATGAATACCCATTCATCACTCTTTATTCTTCTATTTTAGCTACAAAAACCTTTGCAAATACATGTAGATATGTGTAAATACAAATAATTACCAAAAGCATGCATTGTGTAAAAACCTATAATTAGCATGTTTTTGTGCAAAAATAAAAAGAATAAAGAGCAAAAAGAAAAAAAAGGGAAATATTTAGAATAAATATTGAGCAACCTAAATCAAGGGAGGGCTCAGCATGGGCCTGACCGCATAAAAGCCAAGTAGAGGGAGATAGGGGCTCACATATGTATATTTGCAAATAAATAAAACTATATATTTTCCTCACCCAAAAATATGCTTGTACATATTGTGTGTATATTTTATTAAAGAAAACAAAATAAAAATTTAAAAATCAAAAATTCAAAAATGCCCTTTCACCATGTGTAGACCATCATCCTTTATTTATTTAACCCTATAAATAAATAAAATTATTTTCTAAAACTTCTTGTAAATATTCTATGTTACATATTGTAAATACATAAAATAACAAGAAGCAAAAAAAAAATCAAATAGAAATTACAAAATTAAAAATACAAAAATACATTGTATAAATACCATGTATATAAATGTATACAATTATTTATTTCACCCTTGTGTATAAATAATTAAAATAAAATAAAAATACCATTTTATTCCATATTTTATGATGTAAATAAATAAAATATAAAATGAGCATAAAAATACATAAAAATAACAAATAAAAAATCAAAAATAAAAATCCATATAGTGTACATATACCTATATACATAGCTACCCTATTTTTATTTCCAAAAATTAATTAAAAATCACCAAAAAATAGAAAAAAATAAAAGAAAAATATTTCATGTTTTGAGTTTTCTTTAATTCGGCCTATTTCTACCCTAAAATAAATAAACAAAAATTGGATACACGTGGCAGCCTCTGACTGGTCCACGGGGGATTGTTGACCCCGGTCAACTCCCCCGCGGACTCCTTCCTTTTCTGGAAGACGCGCGCCGCCCCGCCTTCTCCGATTTTCCCACGTGTCTCCAGGCTGTCACCCACGCGAACCCCATGCCCGGATTCTTCGTTGATCATCCGTCATCCTCGCCCGATACTCCGCCGAGAAATCAACGCCTTCTATAGCTGTCGCACCTCAACCCTAATCGCCCCTGACGCTTTATATATTCTCACCTCCGCCGCCTCCGCGCCCGATCTTTGGACCTTCTCCTTCTTCCCAGTGACCTCCATAGGCACCGCGAGAGTGACAGCACGCGTTTGCCCTTGTTGCAGCGAGGCGAGGAGGCGAATCCACTGATCCGGCGTTCTTCGCCGCCGCTGCTCCGCCACCAGCGTCGAGCATCGAGCCTCGGGCCGAGACGACCCTCGAGGCTACGACCAGGAGCACCCCCTGCTCTTTCCCAGTCTCTCCGACCACCCAGGTAGAACCCTTAGACCGTAGGATACCGTAGATCTTGATTTTTCAGTTACTGTTAGCATAGCTCCGCCGCCTTCGCCAGGCACCTCCGACCACCCATCTTCCATTCCGACACCGCCATCATCTCCGCCAGACCTCTCCGCACCTTCTTCACCCATTCACACAACCCAGATCGCACAGGATCTGGGAATCGAGCTCCTCCGCCGACCACCCTCGCCAGAGCTCGCCATTTCGACTCACACTTCACCTTCACGCCGCCTAACCGGGTCGAGGCACTTTGCCCTCGACCCGCGAAGCTTCTGAACTATTTTGCAGGTCAAGAGGAGGCCGTCTGAGGCTTCCCGACATCTTCCCAGGAGCTTCTCCTCCGCCGACCTCGCCGGAGCCTTCCAGGGCTCGGCTGGGGTATCGGAGACCCGTAGCAGCTGCGCAACTTCACGCCGGATCTTTTCCGACCTTCAGGCGCATCAGAGGAGAGTGGAGACACCTTCACGAGGCCGGCGAAGTTCGCCGGCCATCAGTTCGTCCACCATCCTCCAGAGCCGTCAGATCGCCTTCTTCGCTCCAGATCAGATCCTCACCGTCCATCTGCGGAGTCTCGCCACCGTCCGATCATCCCGAGGATCGATCTTCACCGTCGATAATAATAAAAGGGGTAAATTTCTCCTAGACCCCTCTGTTTGTTCCATTTCATTTTAGTCCTGTAATTTTTAATTCAAGTTGTTTATTTTCTGGGATATTTGCACCAAGGACCTCGTACTTATTTTTATTTGCATTTATACCCCTGCCAGTTGAGAGCCACGTGCTTCGTCACGTGTTTTGTTGGGTTATTTGCATAAGACGCCCTGTAGTTCTTGAGGTTATTCATTGAATAAAAAGTTTTGTTTATTTGCATATATACCCCTGTGAATGCTTTATTTCCACATGTGCGATATTATTTTGGGTTATTTGCAGATAAGCCCCTGGACTTTTGGTACTTGTTACCAATAAGCCCTCGGAACTTATTTTTATTACCATTTGGTCCTTGAGTGCCCCAGGCACGTGCTTGGCACGTGTTTCGCTGGGAATTTTGCACCAGACCCCCAGAACTTTTGGGTATTTGCACTTAGGTCCCTGTGCATAGTGCCCCTCCTTTATTTTTGAATAAAATATCAAACGACCTCCAAATCCAATGAGATTTTGACACATGGCTCCTGCCATGGTGTAGGAATTTCTGTGATTTTTGAGGACATTTTTGATTTCATTTGCTATTTTTAAAAATTCAAAAACCCCTATTTTTGCCACTGTTTGACTTTAAAAATACCAAAAAAATATAAAAACTCCACCAAAAATTCTAAAAAAATTAGGTATTGTAGTTTGCTTGCTGTTTGACTTTCCAGCCGATTTTGGTGATTTTTCATCACTTAAAAACCTTAAAAATTGAAAAACCCCTAAAAACCCATAAAAATTATAATAAATAAATTACAAATCCAAAAACAATAATTAGGGTGCCTAAATTTTCCTTATTCTTTCTAGATTATAGGAAAATTACCTTTAGGGCTTTTTGAGATCCAAGAGTATTTTATTTTTGGGTCTTAAGCCTTGCTGGACAGTACCCTCTGTTTTTCGCATTGTTTGATTTTTAGAAAATAAAATAAACATCAGAAAAATCTCAAAAATTCACCAAAAACATAAAAAATTATAAAACACATAAAAATATTTTTGTTTGAATTTTTGCTTGATTTTTAATGCTTTAAATAAATTGTTGAAGTCCATTATCTGTGTGCTTTCTTTAATGTTCTCATCATTTAAAAAATTCTAAAAAAAATATATAAACAAATAAAAACCACTAAAAGATTCCCTCGGATTTCTGACTACATCGTAGGCTATTTAGCCAATCCGTGCTCCTTGTGTTCGACCCTGGGAGCTATACCAGGTTAATCCTATAGCAGGACCACTTCTCTGTGTTTCGTTGATTTATCTTCATTTGTGGTTCATTTTCTTGATTGACACGTTCTGAGTCGCCTCTTAGAGTTGGGCACTCTTAGACAGAGCAGGACATACCTTCAGTTTGCTGATCGGTCTGTCAAGAGGCCAAAGGGGTTGTTGCGAGACGTTGTCGTCACGATTCAGGGTTTGCAATTCCCCGTGGATTTCGTCGTGCTAGACATGGAGACCCCTGACTCGTTGACCGATTCCCCCATCATCCTCGGTCGCCCGTTCTTGGCCACCGCCAAGGCAGTGACTGACCATGACAATGGGAAGGTATTCTTTCGCGTCCAGGGCGAGAGTATACAAATAGAGACGGTTAAGGACCACAGAGCCAGAGATAGATCCCGCTCACATGGCAGTACAGATTCAGAGCAGCTGACAGACGCAGAGCCAGACATCCACCAGGACTGTGATTTTGTGATCACAGATGATGAGGCAATTTGGGCAGATCCTGCAGCACAGACTATCCTCTCATACTCAGACACAGCTGATGCAGAGATGATAGCAGAGGATAGTCTGGAGAGCACAACCCTGGTTCAGGATACTATTGAGTCAGCAGAGTCGGACCTTGATCGCGACACGATTTTCAGTGATGGTGGTACTGAGGCCACCTTGCTCTACGGTGGTACTGATGCCACCGCAGTTGATACAGATCCCTCGGATTCAGAATCTGATTGGGCAGATTGTGATGATCAGATGCCAGATCTGGATCCACCTGAGCCTAGAGAGGAGGAGGTAGAGGCAGAACAGATCAGAGACAATGCAGAGGACCCGCCTTCTCCAGATCCAGTTTGTGAGAGTTCGTTATCATTTTCCCAGGTAGATTTGGCAGAATTGTCCGCATACACACATCTTCTTCAGAAGCCAGATTTGCCAGCACCCAGCTGTCCAGAGCTAAAGCCGCTCCCTACTTCGTTGAAGTATAGATTCCTTGCGGGAGAGTCTGAGATGTACCCAGTCATCATCTCTGCCGATCTGACTGGGAGAACAAGAATCCCGTCTGATGGAGGTTCTTGAAAAGAACCGCAAGGCAATTGGATGGAGCGTAGCAGATCTCCATGGGATTAGTCCCTCATTGTGATCCCACCATATCTATCTCGAGGAAGGGGCGAAGCCGTCGCGTGAGTTCCAGCGGCGACTGAACCCCAACCTAAGAGAGGTTGTTATGAAGGAAATATCAAAATGGTGGAGTGCAGATTTTATTTATCCCATTTCCGACTCCAAGTGGGTTAGCCCCTTGCATGTGGTGCCCAAGAAGACGGGCATCACGACTGTGATCAGTGAGTCGGGAGAGGAGATTGCTACACGAGTACCCACCTCTTGGCGGGTCTGTGTTGACTAGAGGAGACTCAACCAGGCCACCAAGAAGGACCATTTCCCCCTGCCTTTTATTGATCAGATCATAGAGAGACTGGCAGGAAAGAGCCATTACTGCTTCCTGGATGGGTACTCGGGCTACAATCAAGTGGCCATCGCTCCTGAGGATCAGGAGAAGACCACCTTTACCTGTCCCTTCGGTACATACGCCTTTCGCCGCATGCCATTTGGGCTATGCAACGCCCCTGCGACTTTTCAGAGATGCATGCTGTCGATCTTTTCGGACATGGTAGGGGAATGTTTGGAGGTCTTCATGGACGACTTCTCGGTTTACGGCGACGGATTCGATTCCTGTCTTGACTGCCTCGACCGAGTGCTCCAGCGATGTATTGACACCCGCTTGGTTCTGTCTTGGGAGAAGAGTCACTTCATGGTGACTCAAGGGACGGTGCTTGGCCACATCATCTCCAACAGAGGCATGGAGGTTGATCCGGCCAAGGTCGATGTCATTAGGAAACTCACACCGCCGTCCAATCTGAAGCAGTTACGGTCATTTCTGGGGCACGTTGGTTTTATAGGAGATTCATTCATGATTTCAGCAAGATTGCCCGACCGTTGTCTGACCTCTTGACGAAAGACACCGAGTTCCTTGTCGATGACAAGTGTCTTTCGTCCTTTGAAACTCTCCAGCAATGTGTTATTGAGGCTCCTGTCCTTCAGCCGCCTGATTGGTCTCTCCCATTCGAGATCATGACGGACGCCTCTGAGTTTGCCGTAGGGGCAGTGCTAGGACAGAGGAGGGATGGAGTACCATTTGCGATACACTATGCTAGCCGCACATTGGATTCCGCCCAGCGGAATTATACAGTCACAGAAAAGGAGATGCTAGCAGTAGTGTTTGCCCTAGATAAATTCAGATCATATATCATTGGATCTAGAGTGACTTTGTATACTGATCACACCGCCATCAGGTACCTCATGGCAAAGAAGGATGCCAAGGCTAGACTGACTAGATGGATCCTTCTACTCCAGGAGTTCGACATTGAGATCAAGGATAAGCCTGGAGTCAAGAATGTGGTGGCGGACCATTTATCCAGATTAGAGCAGCCTGAGGAGACAGAGCAGATTGATCCGATCAGAGATACCTTCCCAGATGAGGCGATCCTTGCTATCGCCTCACTCCCATGGTACGCTGATATTGTGAACTTTCTCGTTGCTGGGAAAGTCCCACAAGATTGGCCCAGGCAGAGGCTTGAGACCTTCCTTGCGAAGGCCAAGTCCTACCACTGGGAGGATCCCATCCTTTATCACGAAGGAGGGGATAACATCTGGCGTCGGTGTATTCCTCAGGAAGAGCATCATAGTGTCCTCACTTACTGCCACAAGCTTGAGGCAGGAGGACATCATTCTGGGAGGAGAACGGCACAGAAAGTGCTCCAATCCGGCTTGTGGTGGCCTACCCTCTTCAAGGACTCAGATGAGTTCGTGAAGAGGTGTACTGACTGTCAGAGGATGGGCACTTGTGGGCAGCGTGATATGATGCCGATGCAGCCCATTCACTTCTGTGAGGTTTTTGACGCATGGGGCATCGATTTCATGGGTCCATTCCCTAAGAGTCAGGGATTCGAGTACATTCTGTTGGCCGTAGATTACGTTAGTCGTTGGGTTGAGGCTATCCCCGCCCGAGCCGCTGATGCTAAGACAGTTTGCAGATTTTTGAAGAAGCACATCATCATGCGGTTCGGGGTTCCACGAGTTCTGATTTCTGATGGGGGGTCTCATTTCATCAACGACCAGGTGAAGGCCCTTGCCAACGAATTCAGCATAGACCATCGTGTTGCCACACCATACCATCCACAGACAAATGGTCTAGCTGAGGTGTCGAATAGGGAGATCAAGAATATTTTGCAGAAAGTCGTCCGCCCTGACCGAAAGAATTGGTCACAGCTTTTGGACTCGGTCTTATGGGCATATAGGACGTCTTTCAAGACACCTTTGGGCACATCTCCCTTTCGCCTCGTGTATGGCAAGCCCTGTCACTGATGAATACCCATTCATCACTCTTTATTCTATTATTTTAGCTACAAAAAACTTTGCAAATACATGTAGATATGTGTAAATACAATAATTACCAAAAGCATGCATTGTGTAAAAACCTATAATTAGCATGTTTTTGTGCAAAAATAAAAAGAATAAAGAGCAAAAAGAAAAAGAGGGAAATATTTAGAATAAATATTGAGCAACCTAACCCAAGGGAGGGCTCAGCATGGGCCTGACCGCATAAAAGCCAAAGTAGAGGGAGATAGGAGCTCATGTGTATATACTTCTGTAGATACAATAAATTATATTTTCCTCACCCAAAAATATGTTGTAAGTATTTGTATATATCTTATTAAAAACAAAATACAAATAAAAAAAATCAAAAATTCAAAAATATACCTTCACCATGTGCATAGACCATCACCCATGTATTTATTTAACCCTATAAATAAATGAAATTATTTTCAGAACTTTTTGTGAATATTCTATGGCATATTTTGTAAATAAAATAAATAAAAAGAAACAAAACAAAAATCAAATAAAAATTACAAAATTAAAAATACAAAAATACATTGTATAAATACCATGTATATAAATGTATATATCTATTTATTTCACCTTATATATATATAAGAAAAATAAAATAAAAATATTCTTTTATTCCATATTTTATGATGTAAATAAATAAAATACAAAATAAGCATAAAAATAAAAAAAAATCAAAAATAAAAATCCATATAGTGTACATATACCTATATATAGAGCTACCCTATTTTTATTTCCAAAAATTAAATAAAAATCACCAAAAAATAGAAAAAAATAAAAGAAAAATATTTCATGTTTTGAGTTTTCTTTAATTCGGCCTATTTCTGCCCTAAAATAAATAAACAAAAATCAAGTACACGTGGCAGCGTCTGACTGGTCCACGGGGGAATGTTGACCCCGGTCAACTCCCCCGCGGACTCCTTCCTTTTCTGGAAGATGCGTGCCGCGCCTCCTTCGCCGATTTATCCACGCGTCTCCAGGCTGTCTCCCATGCATATCCCATGCCCGGATTCTTCGCCGTTCATCCCTCTCCCTCGCCGGATCCTTCGCCATGAAATCAACGCCTTCCTTAGCCGTCGTCCCTCAACCCTAAACGCCCCTGTCACCATTTATATCCAGACCTCCGCCGCCTCCGCGCCCCATCTTTGGCCCTTCTCCTCCTTCCCAGTGACCTCCATAGGCTTCGCGAGAGTGACAGCAAGCGTCTGCCCTTGTTGCAGTGAGGCGAGGAGGCGAATCCATTGATCCGGCGATTCTCGCCGTCCTTGCTCCGCCGCCGGCGTTGAGCATCGAGCTTCAGGCCTTGACGCCCTTCGAAGCTACGACCCGGAGTTAGCCACGCTCCAGCACAGTCTACTGCAGCCATCAGGTAGTCGATTAGACCTTCTATGTAGCGTAATTTTCGTTTTCGCCCAATTCATATCTCCGACGCATTTCTCCGATTCCGGCCATTTCACGTAACATCTCGATCCTCCGACCCGACCATCACCTCCGCCAATCCCTCACGCACCTTCTACGCCCTTTCACTCAACCCAGATCGCACAGGATCTGGGAATCGAGCTCCACCGTCCTTCGCTCGCCGGAGCTCGTCCGCCTCACAGCACCGTCCACCTTCACCCCGCCTTCTTGGGTCGAGGCATTTTGCCCTCGACCCGCGAAGCTTCTTGTCCACTTTGCAGGTCCAAAGGAGGTGTCTGAGCCTCCAGTCCATTCAAGACCAGAGCTTCGTGCCGCCAGGCCTCGCCGGAGCCCCTCCAGGGTTCGGCTGGGCCATCGGCCATCACCATCAGCTGCGGGACAGTGCAGCGGAGCTTCTCCGACCAATTGCAGCAGCTGAGGAGGGGTGTAGCGCACGCAGGAGACCGGCGAAGTTCGCCGGGGATGAGTTCTTGCACCCTCTTCCAGAGCCGTCCGATGAAGACCTCGCTCCAGTTCTAATCCTGAGCGTCCATCCTTGAAGGAGCAGCAGCCATCGATCTATCTGAGGAGACATCTTGACCGTTGTAGCCGAGGAGAGAGGACCAGGAGCCCAGCATCGTCAGATCTTCCACGTGGACCTCTCCCAGCCGTTGATCGAGCCGAAGGGACGAAGAGAGAAGAGGCGCAGCACATCCGGACCGTCCAGCCTACACGTGGCGCCTATCCGACCGTCGGCTAATAAAGGGGTAAATATCGTAGGGCCCCCTCGTAGTTTGTTATTTTCTTTTTAGTCCTGTAATTTTTAATTCAAGTTGTTTATTTTCTGGGATATTTGCACCAAGGACCCCGTACTTATTTTTATTTGCACTTATACCCCCGCCAGTTGTGAACCACGTGCTTCGTCACGTGTTTTGTTGGGATATTTGCATAAGACCCCTTGTAGTTCTGGATGTTATTCATTGAATAAAAAGTTTTGGTTATTTGCATATATACCCCTGTGAACACTTTATATTCGCATGTGCGTTTTATTTTGGGATATTTGCATATAAGCCCCTGGACTTTTGATACGAGTTATCAATAGGTCCTTGGAACTTATTTTTATTACATTTAGGTCCTTGAGTGCCCCAGGCACGTGCTTGGCACGTGACTTCTTGGGTATTTTGCACCAGGACCCCAGAACTTTTGGGTATTTGCACATAGGTCCCTGTGCACAGTGCCCCACCTTTATTTTTGAATAAAATATCAAACGACCTCCAAATCCAATGAGATTTTGACACATGGCTCCTGCCATGGTGTAGGAATTTCTATGATTTTTGAGGACAATTTTGATTTCATTTACTATTTTTAAAAATTCAAAAACCCCTATTTTTGCCACTGTTTGACTTTAAAAATACCAAAAAAATTATAAAAACATCTCCAAAAATTCTAAAAAAAGTAGATACTGTTTCTTGCTTATTGTTTGATTTTCTAGCCAATTTTGGCTATTTTTCATCACTTAAAAACCCTAAAAATTGAAAAACCCCTAAAAACTCATAAAAATTATAATAAATAAATTAAAAATCCAAAAACAATAATTAGGGTGCCTAAATTTTCCTTATTCTTTCTAGATTATAGGAAAATTACCTTTAGGGCTTTTTGAGATCCAAGAGTATTTTATTTTTGGGTCTTAAGCCTTGCTGGACAGTCCCCTTTGTTTTTCGCATTGTTTGATTTTTAATAAATAATTTACTCATTAGAAAAATCCCAAAAATTCACCAAAAACAGTAAAAAACATTTAAAACATAAAAACAAATTTTCTTGAATTTTTGCTTGATTTTTAATACTTTAAATAATTTGTTGAAGTGTCCCTAGTTTTGACTTTTCTTATTTTCTTTACATTTTGAAAACATAAAAAAAAATATATATTTTTCAAAAATCATTAAAAAAAAAACCACAAAAATATGTTCTCTGTGTTTTAGTTCAATTTGACTACATCGTAGGCCGCAAGGCCAATCTGTGCTCCTTGTGTTCGACCCTGGGAGCTATACCAGGTTAATCCTATAGCTAGACCGCTCTATTTTGTGCTTGCTTGATTTTATCTCTGTGAGTGGTTGATATTTTTTCTTGATTGACTCAGCCAGAGTGATTGAGGTCGCAACGACCTACATTTTCTTTACACCTTTACCTCTGTCATTCGGGCGGTCATCAGTCACCTACCAGTTGAGCTGAGGCACAAGTCACTTTGGGCAGTTACAGACATATTGATGGATCCAGATGGTATAGGAGACCAGAGGAGGGCAGAGTTAGCCGCCTTGGAAGAGCTTAGAGATGCAGCATTCTCAAGCAGCCTACATTATAAGGAGAAAGTCAAAGAGTGGCATGATTCTCATATCAGCCACAAGCATTTTGAGATTGGACAGAAAGTATGGCTGTTTGATGCGAGGCTTAGATTATTTCCAGGGAAGCTACAGAGCAAATGGAAAGGACCCTATTTGGTCAGAAAGGTACACGATAACGGTAGCATTGATATATCTGAGTTATCTTCTGAGAGTACCTTCCGAGTGAACGGCCAGCGGCTCAAACCATTTCTAGATCATGAGCCGCGGGACGTTATTATTGCCGCTATTCATTTTGCGTGAGATGTGGTCTTTTGACTCACGTCTTTTACATCTCACGCCTGATTTTCACTGTTCCTCCGCCTGTATAGATCCAGTTGTCCATATCATTCTATTCTTTAGTCCCACATCCCGTCTCTCATCTTATGATTATGCTATACTTAGGGTGTACTTTACCCTAAGTATAGGGGGGATGTCGGACCTGTGAGTAGTCTCTTCATTCTTTCTGCTCTTGTTTTTGCTGCCTATACTTAGGGATATTTTACCCTAAGTATAGGGGGGGCAGATTCTGTATATTCTTCACTCGGCTTTCCCTTCATGTACAGCTTTCTATACTTAGGATTAGTTAATCCTAAGTATAGGGGGAGACCACCGAGTTCCTCTCATTTTATTCATTTATTCGTTCCTGTACTTAGACATTCCTTTTCACTTCCCTTTTACTAAGCACGAGTTATGTCATCTTCATCGCTCTTGATCACTCTGAGGACATCGCTCGAGCTAAGTATAGGGGGGGTGTGTATATATTTCATATATACTTTAGCCATAACTCGTACTTTGTGTGAGTGTGTTAATAAATAAAATGGCTAAAAATCACAAAATTTAAAAATTTTTCATGTACATAAACCTCTTTTATTCTTGCACATACATAGCTAGTGTATAAAGTATTTTTGTAAAAATGATTTCAAAAATCCTTTGTGTAAAGCTTGTGTAAATATTTTGTATCAAAATTATGTATATAGTACAAAATTTTTCCAAAATGTTTTGAAAATCAAAAGTTTGCAAAAATCTTGTGAAAAAGATTGTGAATATCAGTTTGCAAAACTTGCACCTCATGCATCATTCATGATTACAAAACATTTTTCAAAAAATTTTTGCATGATTGTAAAATATTTGTAAATAGCATCTTGTGTACATATATGTATATAGTTTTTCCTGGATGAGAGTTGACATTTAAACTAAGCCTGGAATTAAATTGAGAAATGGAGCTTGAATAAGATCTTAATCCACTTAACTTCAAGGGGAACCTTGTAGGACTTAGGGTTAAGGCTTTTCAGGTCCATAAGGGCTTAATTCTGTGAGTCCACTAGGCTATGAGCATATGTCATCTTGATGAGCCTAAGTAGAGCACTTAACAACACACGCATGACTCTCAGAGACAATGGCTTCACTTGCACTTGCACTTTACACATGGCTCTCCACGGATGAGGTGGTGAGGAGGCAGTTTCCTTTGGCTTGGGGTAGCATATGAGGGTAGTACTTCTAGGCGGAACCTCTCTTCTTCTTATAGTGAAGGAAGTGCACCTCAACTTGGTCTAGTGGTGTTGAAAGCTAAAGACAGAAGCTGTGGGTTGCAATAAAGCTTCAAAAGAGGGATAGTCTACTGGCTCAAGGGGAAATTTCTTATATGCTGCACCATGTAGATATGTTGTACAGAAGTTCTTGAAAAAAAAAAATATGCAAAAATGCAAAAAGAACTCCAAAAAAGTGGTGGGTCGGATTGAAAATTTAATAACCCCACCGGAGTATAAAGCAAAAGCTTATGGTATCCATGTTACATCTCATGAAGCTTGCAGCGGGAGACTTAGCTACACTGGCTAAGCTTCCAAAACTCTATACTTCTACCCCCCTCTCCTTGAGCCGGCTGCACTTGAACTTAGAAGGGAATACCCCGCTTCTCGAGGAAAGAGTTGCTAGACTGAGGCATTAGAGTTACCAGGTTGAGGGAGGTTGTTTCTTTGTTACTTCTGAGGTGGGGAGCCACATATCACCTACACCGCAAGGAAAAGATTCATGGTCATGTACACATATGAAAAAGATGCATATAGAACTTCGCTGATTAATATATCCTCCGTATAAAGTCAAAATTCATCAAACTCACCTCTATTATATTTCAAATTAATTTATCTATCAATGAAGATAGTTTCATTTAAAATGTACTTAAGATACAAAAGTAGGTTTTCTAGGGCACCATTGTACTAGGGCATCTGTATATATAATTATTTTATTTAATTATTTATATTTTTACTCCATTATATTTTAAAATAATTGTATATATTGTATAAAAATATTAAAAATAAAAACATAAAGTAAAATAGTTAAAATAAATCCAAATTAAATACTAAAATGTATTACATAAGTATATTGTACCTATAATATATATACATGTAATTATTTATATAAATAGAAAAAATAATAAAAATATGTAAATGCATAATAAATAATATCGTAAATATATAAAATATGTAATAAAATATTATGTATATAAAAAAAATAAAATATACAAAATATATGTGTATATATAGATATATAAGTACAAAATTAACACTAATAAAGAAGTTGATAAAAATAAATAAATCAACTAAAAATAGTTTATAAAATAAGAAAAAACTTTCATATTTTTAGAAATAATTAATAAAATTATTATATTTTTTATTTTGCTCTATTTCTATTTATATATTCTGTTTTGTCGTTTAGTGGTCCATGGGACCAACGAAGAGCAATGACCATTGATCTTTGTCAACTCCCCACCCATCCCTCAGACCAGTGATGAGTCCTCATTTCATCACCTGTATTCTTTTATGTTGACCTTCAAACCCTAGCTAAAAGCATGTAAATAGCTTTATTTTTCTCAAATTAGCATTCATTATTTATTATATAACTATTGTGTAAAGTACAATGTTTAAAGCTAAAATTAAACAATAAAGGAGAGAAAAGGAAAATAAATAAAATGTCAAAGTTATTTTATGACCCTAAACATCAAGACCTAGCATCTTGATGATTTGGTCAACAAGGAATAAAGTAGGGGGAGATAAGGGTCAAAAACACAAATAAACCCTTGTTTTTACTCATCAATAATTCATTTTTGGGATCTACTTTATTCTTTATTATTTATACTTCAAATAAAGAATTTTCTATATGAAAGTTGCAGATAAAAATACATAGAAAAATATAAAATTTATTTCACATAAAAACAATACACAATGTACATTTTATACTCAGAATAAAATCCAAAATCCCAAATTCTCAAAACTGTATCTCCTCCATTTGAAATCAAAATACACCAAAATAACTTTAAGTGTGTACAAAATTTAATAAGCTATTTAATGAAGGTGGTTTCATTTAATTTGGAGTTAAGATACAAAAGTTAGTTTTTGGACCCCTATTGTGCAATATACTTGTATATAAAGAAAAGAGAAAATTATTCTTTTATTTCTTTTTATATTTTTATATTCTTTTAAATATTATTTATATTTTATTATAAATATAAAAATAAAATAAAAAAATACTAAAATAAAATAAGTATATAAAATATATAGATGAATATACTATACTTGTACATGTATATTATATACCCTTATTTATTTAAGTGTATATATTTTATCAGAAAAATAAAACAAAATATATTTATTTATATACCAATAATTTATAAATATACAAATTATGTATATAAAATAAAAAAATATATAAAAAATAAAATACCTAATATATAGCTAAATGAACCCTCAAAAAGCAACTTGTAATAAACAAACTTGTAAAAATAAATAAAAATTAGATTAATATACGAAATCAAAAATAAGAATTTTCTTGTTTTAAACAACAAAAAAATCATTTATTAATTTACTTTTAATTATTTTCGATTTATAACTATGTTTTTTCATTTTGCGGGTGATGTGGACCAATTAGATCACACCACCCTTTGACCTAGGTCAACTCCCTAACCAAGGTCGTGGCCCTGTTAGAGGCCTCGTTTGTCCCCTGTCTTCTCCCTTTTTCCCCAATCAATGCAATCATTGAAACATGTTGATTCCTTTTCCGTTTTTTCTCCTCAATCCACTACCTATCACGCGTCCTTGATAACTCGAGGATTGCAATTCTGAATCGAGTGCTTGGCCTCAATCTTCTCTTCCTGATCACCATTTGTACATAAACCTCCACCTCACCTTTCTCATTTTTTTGAATCCCTTTCTTGTCTTTTACCCCCCCCCCCCATAATCCACGCTTCAGGGATTGAGCGAGGTGATAGCTCACTCGCCTATTTGTTTGGTATGTGGAGGAGTGAAGAGGAGATCGATTCCACATCTCCAGCAGTGCTCCGCTGTGATGTACTCCATCTCGTGGTCTGATGAGTGCTCAGGTGATCAAGGCTAAGTAATATCAAAGGTCGTTGTGACCTCAATTACCCGCGCCAGACTCAACAAGAAAAGTAAGACCACAAGTAAAACCAATCAAGCACGAAAATCTAAACAAGTGGTCTTCGCTATTTATTTAACCTGGTATAATGACTAGGGTCGAACACAAGGAGCATGAGCTAAGCCTACAAAGTAGTCAAAAATCAGAAAATACAAGACCTATTTTTGTGCTTTTTAATTTGTACTTATATATATATATATATATTCTAATATGAAAATGAATACAAAGATGAAGGAAATCACACTACAACAATTTTTATTAAGGCTAAAAAGGCTAAAAAATTCACAATAAAAAGATTTTTATATTTTTAAAATATGCAAGTGTTTTTGGGTATTTTGTGGGACTTTTTATATTTTATATAATTTTATGAAAATGAAAGAAAGATAAATTATGAAAACAATGTACAACTTGGATGAGAAGGAAACTTTAAAATATCTAAAGTGCCCAAACATCCCGACTGCAATTTTACGTCAAAATAGATGAAAATATCTAACTACAGAAATTGAAAACACATTTTTTTATTTTTCTAGAATTTTTAATGATTTTCATAAGATTTTTGGACTTTTGTGTTTTTAGGGGTTTATAAAAGATAATGGAACCAAAATGCCATAGAACTTAAAACAAGCCAAAACATCCATACAAGAATTTTTGTAGAATTTTTAGGGGTATTTTATATTTTTTATGGATTTTTGAAAATAATCAGACACTTTTTTATAGGTTTTTTATTTTAAGAAAATATCAAATAAAGTCAAATTATGTCACAAAAATTATCAAAAATATTACACAGTAGTAGGAGCTACTGGTAATTTTTGGGGAATTTTTGGAATAGATTTGAGATTTATTTGATTAAAAAAGCACATAGGTTATAGGGATCTAAATGCAAAAAGTCTAAGTTTAATGACTAAATAATAACACGCATAAAAAGTCCAAGTGTAATAGTGCAAAATTCCCACGAAACACGCACATGTCAACTAATCCACAAACAGGGGAATAAGTGCAATTCTAGAAAATATTTCATTCAAATATAAACCAGCAAAAACTACATGATAAAATGTGTAAAAACACCACAGTGCACACGATCCAGCACGTGTTCTCAAACAGGGAGGACTAAAGTGCAAACGCCACAAACCCTAGGGACTAAGGTGCAAATAGTTCAAAATAGAACTTTATTTGACAAACTAAAACATAAAGTATGAAAAGTACAGGGGGAAAAGTGCAATATATTCTTGAGGCACGTGAGGAGCGCATGGGGCCACGTGACGGCCGCTGGTGGGGCGTGGATGTGCAGCTTTAATCCTCTACGATGGCAGATCTGACGCCTCAAGGAATGTCGCCTACGTGTGGTGCAGATGTGTCAGGAGGCGTTAGATCAACGACTCAAAGGCTGCAGTAACGGACGGCTTTGATGCAAACTGGTGCTCGGCTCCTCATCTGATGGTAAGGGAGGATGGTGGATGAAATGGGGCTACCGAACTTTTAACAAGGATGGGTGCGAATCCTCAGGGCCAATCAAGCCTCCGACAGGTCGAGCACCTCCAAGAAGGCACTCCGCATCGAGCAGGGGAGTCTAATCGTCTCGAGGATAGTCAGATGGACTGGATGGTGGAGCTTCGGCTCGAGAAGCTCCATCGAGTAGATAGAAGATCAATAGGGCTCCTCAGGATGCAAGGGTACCTGCAATGCAAAGCCAGGACTCGGGGCTACGCTCCGGTTCGGGTTATTGGAGCTGAAAACTAAAGAAGTAGAGGGGGGTGACGTTCGATCTTCGACGAAGGTGGTAGGGGAGATCAAGGCCCTAATCTTGACCTGAAGATCAATGCTAAGGATGATCAGGATGTAGAGCAAGATGGAGGGCATGTCTGCGGATCGATCGAAGCAGCTAGATGAGGAAAACAGGGCTCCGACCAGCTGGTCGGAGCGGATGGAAGTGCGCGACGGCGATGGATTGAAAAATTGTATTGAAATAGGAAATGCGAAGGAAGTAAGAGATACCTGGTCTGGGTGTGCTCATGAGCTCCAAACGAAGATGACCGTTGGGGTGATGGCCTCAACCTCGATGCGGAAGGTGGGGGAGGCTGCTCGCGGTGGAGATCCGACCACGAAGGGTGAGCGTCGCCTTTACTGCACCAAATCGAGCTCCAAAGGGTGCTCCGAGCAGCCGTCACTCAGCTGGAGGTGGCTACGGGTCGAGAAGGGAGCGAGGTACGAGCTACCTCTCCATGGAGGAGGAAGAGAATATTTATAGGAGAGCTGAGGGTCTAGAAAGATCTAAGTACAACGCCGAACCCTAGAAAGAATCGGATCAGGCAAAGGACCCGCGAGGATGTTGGAGGTACGAGGATTGGCGGGTCTGGATTTCGAGGCCAACGGAGTGCAGAATCGGCTGGAAAATTTCGAGAAGGGGAACCGACGAGCAGGATTTGGGTCTGACCTGGGAAGAAGGCGTTGTTGACCCGCGATCAACAATCCAGCTGACCAATCAGAAAATCAGAATTTACAAAACACTTATAAATTCAATAAAAATTAATAAGTTATTTTAAACCATAAAGTGCATAAAATGAAAAATGTTTGATATTTTTCAAACTATTTTTTGTGTTTTTTATTTATTTTTATGAAAAATAAATTACTTTATATGCAATATAGTGTATTATGTACATATATAATATACATATATATTTTATACAATTATTTTGATTTTGTTATTTTTACATAAATATCCTAATTTCATATTTTATTTATTTACAACATAATTTTTGGAGTACAAAATAATTTCTATTTTATTTTTATTATTTATTTACATGTATATAATAAATAGAGAAGAAAGCATATATACATGTATTTTGTATAAGGGAGAGAGAATTTTATTTTATTTTATTTTTCTGATTTTTATTTTATTTTTAAGATTATATATAAGGAGGTAAAAAGAATATTTAATTTTTATTTTGCCAAAAGTAATTATTTATTTACATAACTAACATGTGCAATATAGAGTATGCCCTATCTCTCTCTACTTATTTTATTTGACAATTAAGCCAATGATTGGCCTTCTCTTGGGGTTCGGGTCACTCTATATTTATTCTAATACCCTTCCTTTTTCTTTTCTTTATTCTTTTATTTTTCACAAATACATACTAATTATGTATATTTAACAACTGCATGCATAATTCTTAATTTATTGTATTTACATCTATTTACATGATGCTTTGCCATGATAATTAGCTAAAATAAAAGAATAAAAAGTGATGATCAGGGATTCATCACCACCCTATACTTTACCTTTGCTAGTCCGTTAGCAAACACTTATTTGAAAAAGAAGTTAAAAGAGAAAGAAAAGAAAAAGGAGAATCAAGGTTAATTATTAAACTTGTCTTCATTAAATTAAAGTATGGAGCTTAGTCAGACCTTTGGATTATTTGATTGTCAGAACCTTATTTGGACCTAGGTTTAAAACTCAACATACTCCAAGTTCCACTAATCTATGATCAAGACTCCTCAATAATCCAGATCAGAACAAGTCTACATACATAAACTCTAATGACCATGAATCTTTTCTTGTACTGTGTAAGTGATATGCAGCTCCCCACCTCAGAAATGTCAAAGTAACAACCTCCCACAACAAGGTAACTCTAATGCCCTAGTCGAACAACTCTTTCCTCAAGGAGCAGGGTATTCCCTTCTAAGTTCAAGTTCAACCATCTCAAGAAAGAGGGGAAAGAAGAGAATGGAGCATGACCAGTGTAGTCTTGTATCCCTGGGAGCTCAACCCATGTAGCTAAGTCTCTCGTTGCAAGCTTCATGAGATGAGAATGGGTAACTAATGAATACCCATTCATCACTCTTTATTCTTATATTTTAGCTACAAAAACTTATGCAAATGCATGTAGATATGTGTAAATAGGAATAATTAGCAAAAGCATGCATTTTGTAAAAATATGTAATTAGCATGTTTTTGTGCAAAAATAAAAGAATAAAGAGGAAAAAGAAAAAGAGGGAAATATTTAGAATAAATATTGAGCAACCTAACCCAAGGGAGGGCTCAGCATGGGCCTGACCGCATAAAAGCCACACGTAGAGGGAGATAGGGGCTCATGTGTAAATATTTATGTAAATAAATAAATAATATTTTCCTCATCCAAAAATACACTTGTATATATTTTGTACATATTTATAAGCGATTAAAAACAAAATAAAAATCTAAAAATAAAAAAAAACCAAAAATACACCGTCACCATGTACATAAGACCACCATCCTTTACCTATTTCACCTTGAAAATAAAGTTATTTATTTCTAAAACTTTTTGTGAATATTTCTTTTTATGTTTTGTAAATAAATAAAATAAAAAGAATTAAACCAAAAATCAAATAAAAATTACAAAATTAAAAATACAAAAATACCTTGTATATCTACCATGTATATAAGTGTAAATAAATAATTATTTCCCTTATGAATATAAATAATAAAAATAAAATAAAAATAGTCTTTTATTCCTCATTTTATCTTATAAATAAATAAAATACAAAATGGGAATAAAAATGTATAAAAATAACTAATTAAAAATCAAAATTAAAAATACTATATTGTATATATATACCTATATAGACCTATATTGTATATACCTTATTTTAATTTCCAAAAATTAATTAAAAATAAAAAAATAGACAAAATTAAAACAAACATTTTTCATGTTTTAAGTTTTTGAAAATTCGGCCATTTAAGGCCTCAAAAAAATCAAATAAAATTCTAATAATTGGCGGGCTCTGATTGGTCCACGGGGGATTGTTGACCCCCGGTCAACACCTCCCCCAGGACCACCAGAGCCGCGGATCTTCTTCTGGACCCGACTTCTCGATCTTTTCCCCATCTGATCCGAATGCCAAACCCGCAAACCCCGGGCCCTAATCCATCTGCATGCACCCGAGATCCTCGCCCGGAGGTTTGCATAGGGATCCGCGCGCCGATCGTCGTACCCGACTCCATCCTTCCCGGACCCCTAGCACTATAAAGGTCGAGCTCCGCCGCACTTTCACGCCATCTTTGGATCGCCACCTTCACTCCCGTGACCTCCAGAACAACCACCGAGGTGACAGCTCGCGGTTGCACCTGTTGCAGAGAGGAAAGGGTGCCCCGGTCACTGATCCGGCTGCTTCGCGCCGCCGTGCTCCGACGACCACCCGGAGCTCGAGCCTCGGGAGTTGACGACCCTTGAGGCGAGGACCAGAAGCCAGCTGAGCTCCAGCATAGTCTACAACACCACCTAGGTAACCTCCGTTCCTTCTTGATTAGTCTAATTTCGAGTTACCCCCAAATCGACCGTTCGCCGTGTTCCTGTGATTCCTGCTATCTCGCTTCATATTTCGATCATCGGAGCATCCCATCGCCTTCGCCTATCCCTCACGCACGTTCTTCGCCTAGCCACTCAACCCAGCTCGCCCCGGAGCTGGGAGTCGAGCTCCACCGTCTTCCGCTCGCCGGAGCTCCTTCGCCCCACCGCGCCGATCATCTTCACCCCGCCTCTTTGGGTCGAGGCACTTTGCCCTCGACCCGCGAAGCTTTCTGAGTGCTTTGCAGGTTAAAAGGGAAGTGTCTGAGCCCCCCTTACATTCAAGACCAGAGCTTCGCGCCGCCAGCCTCGCCGGAGCCTTTCCAGGGCTCGGCTGGGCCATCGGCCACCACCATCAGCTGCGGGACGAGCCAGCGGATCTTCTCCGATCATTAGCAGCAGCTGAGGAGGACCGCAGTTCACGCACGAGGCCGGCGAAGTTCGCCGGCGTCGAGTTCCTCCATCATCCTCCAGAGCCGTCCGATGACGCCTCCGCTCCAGTTCTAATCCCAGCCGTCCATCTGTTGAGGAGCAGCGACCGTCGATCCATCTGAGGAGCCCATCCGGACCGTTGGTAGCAGAGGAGAGAGGCACCTGAGCCCCAGACGTTAGATCCTCCACGTGGCGCGCATCTGGCCGTCGACCAATAAAGGGGTAAATATCTTAGGGCCCCCTCTTAGTTTGTCATTTTATTTCCAGTCCTGTAAATAGTTTTAAAACTTTATTTACGTAGGGTTATTTGCACTGTGGACCGTGTGGTTGTTAATTGCATGTATGCCCCTATTTGTATGTGACCACGTGCATCGTCACGTGTAGCTTAGGGCTTTTTACATCTTTTGTCCTGTAGATCTGGGCTATTATGAAATGAAGAAATAGTTTCTGTTAATTGCAGTTATACCCCTGTGAGCTTTGTATTCACGCATGTGCGAATTTTAGTGGTATATTTGCAGCCATACCCTTGGACTTTCTGGTACCAGTTACCAAAAGGTCCAAGGAGTAGGTTTTTATTACAGATAAGCCCCTGTGTGCCCCAGCCACGCGCCACGCGTGTGACTTGCTGGGTATTTTGCACCTTGGCCCCCAGATTCTCGGGTATTTGCACATTCGTCCCTGTGCACAGTGCCCACTTTGCATTTTTGAATAAGATATCAAACCACCTCCAAATCCAATGAGATTTTGATACATGGCTCCTGCCATGGTGTAGGAATTTCAGTGATTTTTGAGGACATTTTTGATTTCATTTATTATTTTTAAAAATTCAAAAACATCTATTTCAGCTACTGTTCATCTTTGAAAATCACAAAAAAAATATAAAAACCTCACCAAAAATTCTAAAAAAATTAGATACTGTTGTTTGCTTGCTGTTTGATTTTCTAGCCAAGTTTGGCTATTTTCCATTGAGTAAAAAACCTAAAAATTGAAAAACCCTCAAAAACTCATAAAAATTATAATAATTAAACTAAAAATCCAAAAATAATAATTAGGGTGCCTAAATTTTCCTTGTTCTTTCTAGATTACAGGAAAATTACCTCCAGGGCTATTTAAGATCCTTAAATATTTTATTTTTGGGTCTTAAGCCTTGCTGGACAGTACCTTTCATTTTTTACACTGTTTGATTTTTAGAAAATAATTTGACCATTAGAAAAATATCAAAAATTCACCAAAAACATTTAAAAACTTAAAAAACATAAAAACAATTTTTCTTGAATTTTTGCTTGATTTTTGATGCTTTAAATAAATTGCTCAAGTGTGCTTGTTTTTGCTTTTCTCATTTTCTTCATTTATTAAAAATTTCCAAAAAAAAATCTAAAAATCATTAAAAATCACTAAAAATATTTTCTCTGTATTTTATCTCATTCTGACTACTTCGTAGGCCTTTGGCCAACCCGTGCTCCTTGTGTTCGACCCTGGGAGCTATACCAGGTTAAACTCATAGCTAGACCGCTCGTATTTGTTTTGATTGATTTGATCTCTTTGAGTGGTTGATTTTTCTTGATATACCCATCCGATTGATTGAGGTCACAACGACCATTCCTTTGCCTTTGCCTTAGTCACTTGGAATTTTGGGTTATCAGTAACATAAGCTTTGCTTTATTTAGCTAAATACAATCCAACAAGAATTTTATTTTCAATCAGGCTTGTCCACTTTTTTGGAGTTTTTCTTTCTTTTGCACCTTTTTTTATGTGCATATGTACAACATATCTACATGGTGCAACATATATACATAAGGACTTTTTCCTTTTGAGCCGGTAGACTATCCCTCTTTTGAAGCTTTATTGCAACCCACAACTCCTATCTTTAGACCTCAACACCACCAAACCAAGTTGAGATGCACTTTCTTCACTAAAATAATATGAGAGGTTCCACCTATAAGTACTACCCTCGTATGCTACCCCAAGACAATGGAAACTGCCTCCTCACAACCTCATCCGTAGAGAGCTATATGTAAGGTCTGGTGCAAGTAAATTCATTGTCTGTGAGAGCCATGTGTGCGTTATTAAATGTTCTACTTAGGCTCATCAAGATGATATGTGATCATAGCCTAGTGAACTCAAAGAATTAAGTCACTAATGAACCAGAAAAGTCTCAACCCTAAGTCCTATAAGGTTCCTCTTAGAATTAAGTGGATTAAGGTCTTAACCAAGCTCCAAGTTCCAATTTAATTCTAGGATAGTTTAAATTTCAATCATGATTCAAAAGAATGTACAAGTACATAGAAAAATATTTTTATGCAAATTTTTTGAAAATGTGCAAAATTTTTTAAAAATGTTTGAATGTATGCATGGATGCAGAAGTTTTTGCAAACTATTATTTACAAACATTTACACAAGGATTTTTGCAAACTTTTGTTTTTCAAATATTTTACAAAAATTTTGTACTATATACATAGTTTTGATACCAAAAGTATTTAGAAACTTTCTACACTCAAAACATTTTTATAAACATTTGTACAAAAATAATTTTTTATAAATAGCTATGTATGTGCACGAAAGAATTTTATGTACAAGAAAAAATTTTAAAAATTTTATGATTTTGAAATGAAGGATTTTAGCCATTTTATTTATTAACACACTCACACAAAGTACGAGTTATGGCTAA
Source organism: Ottelia alismoides (assembly GCA_037367405.1). Lineage (NCBI taxonomy): Eukaryota > Viridiplantae > Streptophyta > Magnoliopsida > Alismatales > Hydrocharitaceae > Ottelia > Ottelia alismoides. The sequence goes on from JAZKJV010007704.1 coordinate 353,856, forward strand.
AGTATATATGTAATATATATGACATCCCCCTATACTTGGCTCGAACGATGTCCTCAGAGTGAACAAAGAGCAATGAAGAAGACATAACTCGTGCATAGTATAGGGCGGTGAAAAGGAATGATGTACTACAACGACGAATCAAAGAATAGAATGAAGAAGGCTTGGTGTTCCCCCATCTACTTAGGATCAAGTGATCCTGAGTATAGCAGACTGTACATAAAGGAAAAACCGAGTAAAAAGATGTACATGGTTTACCTCCCCTATACTTAGGGTAAAATATCCCTAAGTATAGGCAACAAAATAGAGATAAAAGGAATCAAAAGAATAATCAAAAGTCTGATACCCTCCCATACCAAGGGTAAAGTACACCCTAAGTATAGTATAATCACAAGATGCAGATGGGGTGTTAGACTAAAGAATGAGATGATATAAACATCTGGATCTATACAAGGTGGAAGATAGTAATACTCAGGCATGAGATGCAACTGATGTGAGTCAAAGACCACATCTCATGCAAAATGAATCGAGGCGATGTCAATGATCAACGTCTCATGATCTAGATATGGTTTGAGACGTTGACCGTTAACATGAAAGGTGGACTCAGATGACATCTCAGATATGTTGATACTACCATTGTGATGACTGGCCTGAACACCCGGGTAAAAGGTCGTCAAAGGTCGTTGCGACCCAAGCAATCAGACTCGGTCAATCCAGAAAAAGAGACCACCAAATATGATAAAAATCACTCAAACATCCAATAGCGGTCTTGCTATTTTATTAACCTGGTATAGCGACCAGGGTCGAACACAAGGAGCATGTGATGGCCTTGCGGCCTACGAAGTAGTCAAAAATAAAATAAAAGGAAAGAAAAGGGTATTTTTGGTGGATTTTAGTCTTTTTATAATTTTTTTAGATTTCAATTAATTGAGAAAACAAGGAAACAAGGCAATTCAACAATTTATTTAATGCATCAAAAATCAAGCAAAAATTCAAATGAAAATGTTTTTATGTGTTTTATAATTTTTACTGTTTTTGTTCAGTTTTTGAGATTTTTCTGATTTTTATTTAATTTTCTAAAAACAAAACAATGCAAGAAACTAAAGGTACTGTCCAGCCAAGCTTAAGAGACTTAGATAAAATATCTAAACATCCCCAATAAGCCTGGAGGTAATTTTACTGTAAAGAGAAAGAAACAAGGAAAATTTGGGCACCTTAATTATTATTTTTGGGTTTTTAGATTAATTATTAGAATTTTTATAAGTTTTAAGGTGTTTTGTAATTTTTATGAGTTTTATATAATGAAAAATGACCGAAATTGGTCAGAAAATCAAACACAACTAAAGCAACAGTAGCTATTTTTTGTAATTTTTAGATAGGTTTTAATATTTTTTGTGATTTTCCAAATCAAACAGTAACGAAAATGGCTGTTTTTTATTTTTTAATAATATCAAATCAAAACAAAAATGTCTCCAAAAATTCTAGAAAATTTTACACCATGGCAGGTGCCATGTGTCCAATTTTCATGGAATTTGGAGTAAGTTTGCTATTTTATTCAAACTAAAAATCACGCAACAGTGCACATGGACCTATCTGCAAATATAATAAAGCTTTGGGTCCCTTGGAGAACAAGCTTGGAAACTATAGGGTAAGGAATGCAAAATACCCCCCGGTCCACGCACGATGCACGTGACTCAGGCCTGGGGGGACCTGATTGTCATTCCTATTTATAAAAGTATAAAAAGTAACAAGCCAAAAATGCGAGGCCAATAATGCAAATACACCAAAAACCACGTGTCGATGCACGTGCACACAGCAAACAGGGGTATAAATGCAAATCTAATAAACAGTAGGGTCCTTAGTGCAAATTTTACAAAAATAAAAGAACTAAACTATTTATTTACAGGACTAAAAACTAAATGCGAAAAGTAGAGGGGCCTAAGAGCAAATACCCCTTATTAAATCTCAAGGGCTGGATTCGTGCCACGTAGCAGATCGAACGGTGGAGAGAAGTGGGCGCGCAACAAGTGAAACCCTCGGAGCAATCCGACGGCTGGGAAGAGCCCACATGGATGATCAAACGACTGAGTTGTGACGTGGGACTGCGAAGGTGGGCCTGGCTCGGATCTGACGGATGAGATTCAGCCACGCGCTGGATCTGACGGTGGAGACGCGTCGTGGCTAAATCTCGCTGGATCAACGGTGGCGACCGAACCTCAAGGATCTGACGGTCAAGGCTGCTCCGTGAATGAACGGACGAGACCTAATCTGGAGCGTCAAGGCTGATCTGACGGTCGGGGAAGATGGTGGAAGAACTTTCGGCCGACGAGCTTCACCGGCCCGATGCACGCGCTACGATCCTCCCCTGCTGCTCCTGAAATGCGGAAAGGCTTCGCCGTGAAGCTCCGCAGCTGATGGCGGTCTCCGATGAGTCGGAGAACCACCAGAATGGCCCTGCGACGGCGGTGGCCTGAAGCTCCTGCGCCCAAGTTGTTGGCCTCCAAATGAGGCGCTCCTGACGTCGTAACCTGCACAGGAAGCAAGGTGGGTCGAGGGCAAACTGCCTCGACCCTTCAGCGCACGCAAACGATGGAAGATGGGGCGATATGGAGGCTCTCCGGCGAGCGGCGGAGGGTGAGAGCCGATATCCCTGCTCCGGGGCGAGCCAGGGGGAATGGAAGGTCGGAGAAGGTGGAGAGGAGTCTGGTGGACGTGAAGCGAAGGTCGGATGGGTGAATGGGTGACCGGAGACGAGGGGCGGAGGCGGCGGAGCTACACTACTGAAAACTGAAAAATTCTATTCTAAGCTAATCTACTGGCTAAAAGGGCTACCTGGCGGAGGCTATCGACTGGGCTGGAGCTCGGGGAGCTCCTGGGTCATTGCCTGCAAGGGGGCGTCGTCTCCCCGAGGCTGAGCGCGCTCGCGGCGACGCACGGCGGTGAAAACCACCGGATCAGTGGCTCCCGGCTTCCCGGGCCTCGCTGCTACTCCGGCAGGCACGGCTGTCACTCAGGCTCACCAGAGGAGGTCACAGGCGACGAGGGGGAGGTCCAAAGATAGAGGAATAGGTCACCGGAGATGAAATTTTACATGCTCAGGGATCCGAGAAGAAAGGGATCGGGTGAGTCGCTCGTGCCTCGGATCCCTAAGATCCACCCCGGGCGAGAATCAGGGATGATCAAGGATTAATCGGGGCCCGGGGTTAAGGTATTCGGCTGTCGGGTCAGGTGGGAAATAAATGGAGAAGTCGGGTCATCCACCAGATACGCCAGGGAAGTGGTCCACAGGGGGGAGTTGACCGGGCGGTCAACAACCCCCGTGGACCAATGAGAGAAGGCTACCTCATAAATATTTGACAATTCATTTTTAAATAGAAGGAGGCCGAATTATTAAAAAGTCAAAAAATGAAAAATGTTTATTTTATTTTTTTTCTATTTTTTGGTGATTTTTAATTAATTTTTCCAAATAAAAATAAGGTATTTACACTTTATGCTATATATAGGTATATGTACAATATGTCTTTTTAATTTTTTATTTTTAATTTGTTATTTTTGTGCATTTTTATTCCCATTTTATATTTTATTTATTTATATCATAAACTTAGGAATAAAAAGATATTTTTATTTTATTTTTATTATTTATATAAAGGGTAAAATAAATATATATATACATGTATCTACATGGTATATTTACAAAGTATTTTTGAGTTTTTAATTTTGTTCATTTTATTTTGTTTTTGTTTTAATTGTTTTTATTTTATTTATTTACAACATAAAAGATGGAATATTTACAAAATTTTTGGAGATTAATTTTATTTATTTACAAAGTGAAATAAATATGGATAAAGGAGCTATGTACATGGTGGTTATGCACAAGTGATCTCTTTTTGTTTTCTTTTTGATTTTTCTGTTTTTATCTTGATTTTATATTTATAAATATATACAAGTATTTACAAGCCCATTTTACTCTATTTTTGAAGGAAAATATTTTTATTATATTTACAAATATATTTACATAAATGAGCCCCTATCTCCCTCTACTTTGGCTTTTATGCGGTCAGGCCCATGCTGAGCCCTCCCTTGGGTTAGGTTGCTCAATATTTATTCTAAATATTTCCCTCTTTTTCTTTTTGATCTTTATTCTTTTATTTTTGCACAAAAACATGCTAATTATTACTTTTTACACCATGCATGCTTTTGGTAATTATTTATATTTACAAATATACACATGCATTTGTAAAGGTTTTTGTAGCTAAAATATAAGAATAAAGAGTGATGAATGAGTATTCATCACACCCTATACTTAACTTTGCTAGTCCCTTAGCAAACACTTATTTTAAAAAGAAGTGAAAAAGAAGAAAGAAAAAGAAAAAGAGAAGAATGTACATGGATCAAGGTTGAATATTAAACTTTCCTTCATTAAATTGAATTATGGAGCTCGATCAGATCTTTGGATTATTAATATGTCGGAACCTTATTTGGACTTAAGCTTAAAACTCAACAGCCTCTAAGTTCCATCAATCTATGGTCAAGACTCCTTAATAAACCAGATCAGAACAAGTCTACATACACAAACTCTAATGACCATGAATCTTTCCATGCAGTGTAAGTGATATGTAGCTCCCCACCTCAGAAGTAACAAAGAAACAACCTCCCCCAACCCGGTCTAGCAACTCTTTCCTCGAGAAGCGGGGTATTCTCTTCTAAGTGCAAGTGCAACCGGCTCAAGAAGAGGGGGAATAAGAGGTATAGACTTTTGGAAGCTCAACCAGTGTAGCTAAGTCTCCCGCTACAAGCTTCATGAGATGTAACATGGATACCATAAGCTTCTGCTTTATTTGACTATATACACTCCGGTGGGGTTACTAAATTTTCAATCCGACCCACACTTTTTTGGAGTTCTTTTTGCATTTTTTTTTCAAGTGCATCTGTACAACATATCTACATGGTGCAACATGTATACAAGAAATTTTCCTCTTGAGCCAGTAGACTATCCCTCTTTTGAAGCTTTATTGCAACCCACAGCTTCTGTCTTTAGCCTTCATCACCACTAGACCAAGTTGAGACGCACTTCCTTCACTAGAAGAAGAAGAGAGGTTCCGCCTAGAAGTACTACCCTCATATGCTACCCCAAGCCAAAGGAAACTGCCTCCTCACCATGAGAGCCATGTGTAAAGTGCTGGTGCAAGTCAAGCCATTGTCTCTAAGAGTCATGCGTGTGTTGTTAAGTGTTCTACTTAGGCTCATCAAGATGACATATGCTCATAGCCTAGTGGACTCAAAGAATTAAGTCCTTATGGACCTGAAAAGCCTTAACCCTAAGCCCTATAAGGTTCCTCTTAGAATTAGGTGGATTAAGATCTTAACCAAGCTCCATTTCTCAATTTAATTCCAGGCTTAGTTTAAATGTCAACTATCATCCAGGAAAACTATATACATCTGTACAAAGATGCTATTTACACATGTTTACAATCGTGCAAAATTTTTGGAAAATGTTATGAAGTCATGAATGGATGAGTGCATGAAGTGCAAGTTTTGCAAAAGTATTTACACACATTTACACAAGATTTTTGCAAACTTTTGATTTTCAAAACATTTTGGAAAAATTTTGTACTATATACATAATTTTGATAAGAAAATATTCACACAAGCTTTACACAAAAGATTTTTTAAAAACATTTTTACAAAAATAATTTGTACACTAGCTATGTATGTGCAATAAAAGAATGATTATTTGCAGGAAAAATTTATAATTTTTGTGATTTTTACGGTTTTTAGCCGTTTTATTTATTGACACACTCACACAAAGTACGAGTTATGGCTAAAGTATATATGAAATATATACACACCCCCTATACTTAGCTCGAACGATGTCCTCAGAGTCAAGAGCGATGAAGAAGACATAACTCGTGCTTAGTATAGGGAAGTGAAAAGGAATGGCTATATACAGAGATGAATGAGTAGAATATCAAGAGACTCTCGGCTTTTCCCCCTATACTTAGGATCAAGTAATCCTAAGTATAGTAGGCTGTACACGAAGGGGAAAACCGAGTGGAGAATGTACATGGTCTACCCCCCCTATACTTAGGGTGAAATATCCCTAAGTGTAGGCAGCAAAACAGGGATAGAAAGACACGAAGAAAATTACGAATATATACAAGAAGGAGGACATCACTTCTCCCTATACTTAAGGTGAAGAACCCTAAGTATGGGCAACAACAGAAGTGATGAAACAGAACGGAGAGCAACCCGGTGTTTCCACCCCCTATACTTAGGATGAGCAATATCCTAAGTATAGCAAAGATAATCCTAAGTGAGATATGGGGTGAAAACAAGAACGGAAGAAAGAAAGATCAAAGTAAGACGAAACACGTATATACAAAAGAGTACAATGTTGAGTTGCCTCTCAACAAGCGCTAGTTTTTACGCCCCTAGCTGGGCGCAAAGGCTAGGATAAGGCAGTATGCAGATTCAGAATGGCATCGGTAAGGCGAATGCCGTACTGTTGTCGCAGTCTCGGTATGGGAACATCGATGAACTCAACAGTGTGAAGTAAGACTCCCATGTATGCAATCAAGCGGGTGTCTGCTACCGGCCAGAGATATGGAAATAAGTGATCGGGATCCGGTAGCACAAAAGAAATCAGCGGCTCTAGGTCAGATTGGAGTGAGAGTGTGGAGCCGAAGAAATCAAACGTGGAGAAGGATGGATCAGTAATAGAATCCTCCACGTCAATCAGTGTCTCAAACAGGTGTGGACAATCAAGATCAGGAGACTCTCTAAGAAGACTGATATCCGACGCATGAAATAGAATCAGATCAGGCAAATCATCTAATATCTCCAGAATGGGCTCATCCTCACGGGGGTCGTCAGGTGAGAAGACTCAGAATCAATGTGATCTAAAGACTCGGTTTCGTGCTCCACCAGATCGGAAACACACTCAGTAGGTGAAACCGAGTACTCATCGAGTGTGGCATCCTCCCGCAGATAACCCTCGGGGAGAGATGCATGATCACAAATGAGAAGAAGAGGATCAAGATCTAGATGGGCATCTGCACTGCTATCAAATATCCACTTGGTGCACCAGGCTGCTGTTAGACATGTGAGCCCTGGGCGAACCATTCTTACAATAAATGTTATTGTAATATTTAAGTTTATCAATAAAAGTTATTGATGTTTCACTCTCTTTATGAAATTATATGAATGAATGCACTATAAGGTCCCTCTGTACAATTAGGGTTATGTACCATGGCCAGCTTGATGATCATATAGCTGTTGATTCCTTAAATGAATCATAGAGGCTGGTGTTTGGATGAATATCTAAGGAGTTCGATAGAGGACTCATCAAGCACCGTCAAATGATTGTCAAGTGAAGATCTCCAGCCTGAGTAGGAGATGGCAATCTTTTCTCACATAGGCTGATATCTGACCGACCTCTTGATGCAGGTCCTCTGCATGGGAATAGTGATTCAGAGGTGTCAGATTAGTTAGGTCAATGTGTTGACCTAACGAGATCGAGATAACCTAAGTCCTATGTTGAATGTTGTCACAGCATAGGCATGCATCCTCTGACCGGAGACAGATATATTGCTATATATCTGAGTATGTACATTTGGCAGACCAATAGGTTGATGACCTAACCAAGGTCTATACACCGGCGAGCTGGTGTGCATATAAGGGTATATGAGCAATATGATCTCTCAAAGGGATCATACAGGTTCATTTGTGAACCGGAAGACATGAGCTCACTCATGAGATATTGGGACCGATCAAATTCCATGCATGGTCGTCGTGCTTTGGAAGCATGACATGAATTTGAAGGTATGATATATGCTTTGGGAAAGCATATGATCAATACCAAATCCCAATGACCAAGATTGAGAAACTTAATGATTAAACCCTGAAGAAGACAATATAAAATGATCTTGATCTTCGGGTTGATCATGGGTCTTCCAGTATGTAGGATGTACAGGTATTGGGAATACCTGAAGGGTGATGTGATCATAAACGATTGTATATCCATGACGCTTCCATTCCGAGGGAGTGATGAAACAGGTCTGGATTTTAGTGACTCCTTTCAGTAGAGAAGCAATCCGATCTTAGTCCAAGTGTTGGACACTGATCTGAATGAGATTCAGATTCAATGAGAAGATTGGATTTGCGGTCTTGATTTAATCAAGCATCTGTGGGAGGTTCGTAAGATCTGGATTTGATATAAGATCTCAATATCCAAGTCACTATACATGGAATAATACAATCGCCCTGTCCTTATCTCCAAGTATCTGCGGAGAAAGCACATTGTTCTTGAAAGGGTCCAAGAATAATTCATTTGATGAAATATCCAAGCAAGGACTTGATGATTAAATAAGATTTAATTATCAAGCTTAAATATGAATATGATTCATATTGTGAAAATGATTATCTAAGATAATTAAATGGGATTTAATTATCAAGGATTAAGAGAATGTGGATAACACTATCCATGATATATGTGTGTTATAAATATGATTTATAATATACATATATAAGAGAGAGAATTTATGTAAATAGCATTTGTTAATTAATAATGTGGATTGGATTCACATTTATTAATTAATTGGAAATACAATTTACTAATTAGTTTGGGTTGTGAATATGATTCACATAATATTCAATGGCAAGATTGAAATATTCACAAATTAATTTGGAATTAATTTGGTGAATATTTATTGTGATTAATTAAGGAATAATAAGATAAATAAAATGGAGCAAAATAAACCAACCTCCATAGGTGACGTCACCCATGAATTGTTCATGGGTGACGCCCCCCAATTTTAGGGAGGTTGGTTGACTCCATTTTTATTTATCACATTATCTCTTAATTAGTTAATGTTAAATTAAATTATGTTGATAATGTTGCAACATTTTTTAATTTAAATTAATGTTGTTGGTTTTAACCAACAACAATCATAGCCATTGATTTAGCATGGACCAAGCATAGCCCTTGGATCCATGTGTCCCATGGATTGAGATCTATTGGATCCTAAACTAGTATAAAAGGAGGGCTAGGGTAGCCTTTCCAAGTTACAACATTCTTGAGTTGAAGAACTCTACTCTCTCTCTCTCTCATTCTCGTGGGGTCTCCCTAATATTCAAGTGGCCGTCCACTTTGTGTATTAGGAAGGAGATCATTTTTGCTACGCCTCGATGCTTGGATCTTCGTCAAAGGATTGCGAGAAGGATGTGACTCATCATCGTGCCCGCAAGCGCATTCTCCGTGGGTCGGACTTAAGATAGGAGGATCTCTACTTTGGGATCTCGCGATCACAACCACGCTTCAACAGGTATTCCTTGTACTTTGTGGTTTGATGAAACGATCCGAGAAGTGTTCTCGTGATCATGTGGTTTCATCTTTAAAGTTAAAAAATTTTAATTTCCGCTGCATCTAGCATCTAGTACGACTAGTTGCTCCGATTGCATATGATTCGATCGACACGCTTTCGTGATGCGCTTAAGGATTCTCAATATCCTTCAAGTGGTATCAGAGCCAGGTCGAATAAGGTTTTGGATATGATCCATACACCTTAGACGATTTGGTTCTTGAAAGGGTTGCAAAATTCTTACTGCATTTCAATTTTCGCACCTCTATCTAATTGAATTTTTCTGTACTGTTTAAAATGTTTAAACACGAAATTTTCAATTGGATTTTGTTCCCCATTAAACAAGGAAACCATAGGACTTGAGTTTACTAAATTTGGACTTTATTTGCTCAAGATATGGTTTTTTGAATATGACTATATTCACTGTTGCGGGAACTGTGGATTTGAACGTAATTAATGAGATAATTATGGTTTTAATCCGCCTTGAAATGCATGAATTATCACTTGAGTTCTTTAATAAATCAAATAGGCAATCTTTGGAAACTGAGTTTGCATTTTTTGGATTTAAATTGATCAAGATAAGTTAATTTTAGTGATTGAGGGTCACTGCTGGAAATTAACAATTTTGATCTTGAACCTTGTGATATGTCATTCAATTATTATGATGAAAATTAATTGTTAATTTTCTGGAATAATTAGTGATAAATATTTGTGAAATATTTAAAGAAATAATTATTTCATTGAATGGCACTTGCCTAAACCAATGATAAGATATTAGATCTTGATCATTGGTTCATCAACAAACATTGCTTTCATGAAAACTATAGTTTATCCTACAATAGTTGTAGGACAACTTTTACATGAAAAACCCTTTTGCTTGAATAGGATTGGGGATTTGTCTAGCAAATCTCCTTATAATCAAAAATGTTTTGATTTATATTATATGGTATAATTTCGGTTGAAAAACCGATGAACATCTCAAAGTACATGATGGTCTATCTGGTATTATCCTTTACCGAGGCGGATGTGGTGCCTAGTCGGAGAGCATTGGGGTAGCGGGTTGCAACGTATGTGGTCCGTCCCACTCTCGTCGGTACTGGCCATGACAGCGGGTAGGGACTGTATAATACCGGAGACAGACAATATGTATTTTTCTAATTATTAAAATTCAAATAATACGTACTTTGAGTATATACCTACTATTCAAGTAAAAGACATGTTTGTTGATTGATGATTGGATTAATGATTAATTTAATATGATTAAATTAATTATATCCAATAAACACTCTATTTTGAATAGATGTGTATTTCCCTTGGAAGAATTAATTATGTGAATGTGATTCACGATAATTAATTATAAAATTTGAATATGAGGTGGAGGATCACATAAGTGACATCCATGGTCTCCCGTCAAGGCAAAGGATTTCATCGCCAGTTGTTGTGTATAGGAGACGCCTGTCCGAAGTGACAGATCCTGTGCATGATTTAATTGGATCAGGTTCTTTGCTTCTCGAAAGAGTAAGGTTGTATACGTAGTGACCCCAATATCGGGTCCTCATATTATTGGGGCGATATTGGATTGCGTTTAGCGAGTATTAAGCCTGTTGACGGTTGGTTCAATTAACAACAGGTCAACATCATCTTAGGGGTGGTGGGCCCGGGTGTTAAAGACCGAATTGGGAAATGCAAGTTGGACTTGCAAGGCGGAATGTGTTCCCGCTTCTCTTATTCGAGTCACAGGTTCTCATATTATTGGGATGTGATAAGGATAGAAAGGAGATCCCAGATCTTGCTTGAGATATAGCGGTAAGTATATCTCTTACTTTGAAAGAAAAATAAGGGAATAATCTTTCAAAGTCGACATGGCAGGACAAATTTGATTTAAAATGCCTTAATCAAATTATTCTTAAAATGAATATATAATTATTCTAATATAGTGCATTCTTAATTTCAGAAAATGAAGTCCATGAACCCACTTAGCAGGCTTCTGGAGGTCAACCAATTGACCGGACCAAATTATTCGGATTAGATCCGAAATTTAGATCTTGTTCTCTCTGCAGAGCTTATCTCCTACGTGCTTGCTCCGGTTCCTAGAGTATCAGAAGGTCTGTTATCCAAGACTCGTCTACTGGAAACTCTGGGGCTAACTCGAACTCCAGCTGAAAAATCAACGGGAACTCAAGTAGACTCTAGGTCCGAACCTCTGCTATCGCAGTCATCTCCTCTGTCAGTGGTGTTGTATGGTCCAAGTCCTCGGGCTGGTGTGTAGAAGCTGACTCATCATGTAAAGTAACACACCGCACTGGTACTGCGTCGTCCGCATGTGTTGTTCCGACCAAGGCATCTCGTGAAGAAGAGCTCTGCGAAAGTAGTCTCGAGATGGTATCCAGTAGGTGAATGTCGGAACTGCGGTGTGAACCGCCACATGAGATAATCACCAGTGCTATCTGCTCTGCGGTCATCCCCCGCATGGAGATCTCAATCAAGTCTATCAGTGGAAGTCCATGGTCTGGAAATCTCCTCAAGAGGACAATAAACCTCGGCCATACCTCGTGTAATGGCTCCTGGGGGTCTACTGAGAAGTCGGTGATCAAAGACCGCATGAAATCTGCTCTACGTGGAGGGAAGTATCTTTGTAGAAACTCTCGGCGTAGCTCTCCCCACGTCTCGAATGTCCTCCCCAATCGGCGATGCCATCTCATGGCTCTGTCGTGAAGTGTGAATGGGAAGGTCCTCTTCATCATCTCCTCTGTGGTAATATCTGAATATCTCTGTGCTCTACATAACTCCTCGAATGCGAACATGTGAAGATACAGCTCCTCGTGCGCCTCTCCTGCAAATGTTGGCAGTCGTTGAATGTAATCCAAATCCAAGATGAATGGAACAAGTGTAGAAGCTGACTCAGCTCCCTGGGTTCCGTGCTCCTCCATCCTTTTGAAGTAGGATATGTCTGCTGCTCTCCACTGCTCTCTCTGGTCACCAACGGAGTGCGCTCTTAACTCAACAACCGCATCGTCCGGGTCTCGCATCTGCTCTATCTGGTATCCTCGAACGTCTCGCACAACATGCTCAGGGTGGTGAGATGAAAGGGAGGGAGGGAGCGGGAGGTTGGTCGGAGATCCGACCTCCCTAGAAGGTGGACTAGACTGATGGTCAGAAGATGGAGAAGAAGCCGTAAGAGTCGGCTCGAAGTGAGGGGGATCCATCATCCAGGGGTAAAGGAGAAGAAAGAGAAGAAGAGTGAAGGGAGGGAGGGTGGGGAACATATGGATAGAAAGGAGGATCGAAGGGATCTGGAAATCACACAAGATGAACAAGCAAACCCCCAATTCACCTACGCACACAGAGCTGAAGACCGAAGAGACCGGTCAATTATCTTGTTGATTTTATTTTAGGTGATCATCCAGTCTATCAAAGCGATTACGTGAGGTAATAGGAATCCGATATCTCTCAACCGACTGTCCCGTACCACAGAGCCGGTAATCAGTCGAGAAAGATCGGATGGCTCTATCCTAAGGTGCCGATCACTCTCTCGCTCATCCAAACCAAACAAGGAGGGGGTTACTCTCCCCAAGACAGATTTTCAATGAAGTGTCTTTTAGGTCAAGTGTGATTAGCAGTCTCGATTTTATTGTTTTTGTTTTTAGATATTTTTTTAATAAAAAGAAATGCCTAACGATTTTTTCGGTTCTCCTTGTTATTAAGTCAAAAATAGGGGGGAGAAGACGAAAAAGCAGATGCGCGAAAATCAATGATGCATGCAGAGATAGAAATGCGTACCTGACTCCAGCAGTCTACATGCAAGATGATCCGTGCATAATTTAAAGACAGAAATAAAACTACCTATATGATGCAGCGGAAAATCGAGTCCTAAGCAGGCAACTTCTACTCGAAAGCACCATCTAGCTGGTCACTTGCCCTCGATCCAAAGAGTCCGGTCTAGACCCACCCCTCCTCTTCTCGAAAGGTCGAGTTCAGGAGTAGCGCTTGACGGAGCAAGCTCGCGGCGTGTAGGCTCTAGGGAAAGCGACTCAGCTATTTTTATTAATTTTTTTTATTAGTAGGTCCAATTACGATCTATAGGTATGAGCAATCTATTAGGTGTGTGGATCCTACTGAGTACGACACAATCAATCAGAAATTCCTAAGGCTAGGGACTCGATAAAAACCGCATAAAACCATAAAAGGCAGTAAGGGGAAAACAACGTAAAAACCGCGTAAAAATCGAACTAGCTAAAGGGGTCCCCCGAGCACACCGGTGCTCGGCGAAACAGACCCCGAAAGTCCAAGTCTCTGAGTGTACCTGTATTATTACAACAGTTCTAATAATGCTGGAAATAAAATCTAATCTAAGCTACACTAATCTCGCGGCTATCCCGCAGCTCCCGCACTCCTGCTCGCTCCTCGCGCTTTCCTGCGGCTCTGTAAAGAAGAGAGCCGCCTCCGGTTCCCACGGTTGCTCGGCTTCCGAAGAAAGCCGCTTCGATCCTCGGGCCCTCGCAAGAAAACAAGCAAAAGTGGTCAGACCAGATAAATGTATAAACAGGTCAAATATATATACAAAAATACGTACAAAAAGCCGCGAAAAGAAAACCGCGGAAAAAGATGACTACTAAGCCGTGCTCCCCGGCAACGGCGTCATTCTGATGACTGGCCGGAACACCCGGGTAAAAGGTCGTCAAAGGTCGTTGCGACCCAAGCAATCAGACTCGGTCAATCCAGAAAAAGAGACCACCAAATATGATAAAAATCACTCAAACATCCAATAGCGGTCTTGCTATTTTATTAACCTGGTATAGCGACCAGGGTCGAACACAAGGAGCACGTGATGGCCTTGCAACCTACGAAGTAGTCAAAAATAAAATAAAAGGAAAGAAAAGGGTATTTTTGGTGGATTTTAGTCTTTTTATAATTTTTTTAGATTTTTAATTAATTGAGAAAACAAGGAAAACAAGGAAACAAGGCAATTCAACAATTTATTTAATGCATCAAAAATCAAGCAAAAACTCAAATAAAAATTTTTTCATGTGTTTTATAATTTTTACTATTTTTGTTCAATTCTGAGATTTTTCTGATTTTTATTTAATTTTCTAAAAACAAAACAATGCAAGAAACTAAAGGTACTGTCCAGCCGAGCTTAAGAGACTTAGATAAAATATCTAAAAATCCCAATAAGCCTGGAGGTAATTTTCATGTAAAGAGAAAGAAACAAGGAAAATTTAGGCACCTTAATTATTATTTTTTGGGTTTTTAGATTAATTATTAGCATTTTTATAAGTTTTTAGGTGTTTCATAATTTTTATGAGTTTTATATAATGAAAAATAACCAAAATTGGTCAGAAAATCAAACACAACTAAAGAAACAGTATCTATTTTTTTTGTAATTTTTAGATAGGTTTTAATATTTTTTTGTGATTTTTCAAGTCAAACAGTAACGAAAATGGCTGTTTTTGATTTTTAATAATATCAAATCAAAACAAAAATGTCTCCAAAAATTCTAGAAAATATTACACCATGGCAGGAGCCATGTATCCAATTTTCATGGAATTTGGAGTAAGTTTGCTATTTTATTCAAACTAAAAATCACGCAACAGTGCATAGGGACCTATCTGCAAATATAAGAGCTTTGGGCCCCTGGAGAACAAGCTTGGAAACTATAGGGTAAGGAATGCGAAATACCCCCGGGCCACACACGGTGCACGTGACTCAGGCCTGGGGGGACCTGATTGTCATCCTATTTATAAAAGTATAAAAAGTAACAAGCCAAAAAACGTGGGGCAAATAATGCAAATACACCAAAAACCACGTGTCGATGCACGTGCACACAACAAACAGGGGGTATAAATGCAAATCTGATAAACAGTAGGGTCCTTAGTGCAAATTTTACAAAAATAAAAGAACTAAACTATTTATTTACAGGACTAAAAACTAAATGCGAAAAGTAGAGGGGCCTAAGAGCAAATACCCCTTATTAAATCTCGAGGGCTGGATTCGTGCCACGTAGCAGATCGAACGGTTGAGAGTAGTGGGCGCGCAACAAGTGAAACCCTCGGAGCAATCCGACGGCTGGGAAGAGCCCACGTGGATGATCGAACGGCTAAGCTGCGACGTGGGACTGCGAAGGTGGGCCTGGCTCGGATCTGACGGATGAGATTCAACCACACGCTAGATCTGACGGTGGAGATGCGTCGTGGTTAAATCTCGCTAGATCAACGGTGGCGATCGAACCTCAAGGATCTGGCGGACAAGGCTGCTCTGTGAATGAACGGACGAGACCTAATCTGGAGTGTCGAGGCTGATCTGACGGTCGGGGAAGATGGTGGAAGAACTTTCGGTGGGCGAGCTTCGTCGGCCCGATGCACGCGCTACGATCCTCCCCTGCTGCTCCTGAGGTGCGGAAAGGCTCCGCCGTGAAGCTCCGCAGCTGATGGCGGTCTCCGATGAGTCGGAGAACCACTAGAATGGCCCCGCGACGGCGGTGGCCTGAAGCTCCTGCGCCCAAGCTGTTGGCCTCCAAATGAGGCGCTCCTGACGTCGTAACCTGCACAGGAAGCAAGGTGGGTCGAGGGCAAACTGCCTCGACCCTTCAGCGCACGCAAACGATGGAAGATGGGGTGATATGGAGGCTCTTCGACGAGCGGCGGAGGGTGAGAGCCGATATCCCTGCTCCGGGGTGAACTAGGGGAATAAAAGGTCGGAGAAGGTGGAGAGGAGTCTGGTGGACGTGAAGCGAAGGTCGGATGGGTGAATGGGTGACCGGAGACGAAGGGCGGAGGCGGCGGAGCTACACTACTGAAAGCTGAAAAATTCTATTCTAAGCTAATCTACTGGCTAAAAGGGCTACCTGGCGGAGGCTATCGACTGGGCTGGAGCTCGGGGAGCTCCTGGGTCATTGCCTGCAAGGGGGCGTCGTCTCCCGAGGTTGAGCGCGCTCGCAGCGGCGCACGGCGGTGAAAACCACCGGATCAGTGGCTCCCGGCTTCCCGGGCCTCGCTGCTACTCCGGCAGGCACGGCTGTCACTCAGGCTCACCAGAGGAGGTCACAGGCGACGAGGGGGAGGTCCAAAGATAGAGGAATAGGTCACCGGAGACAAAATTTTATATGCTCAGGGATCCGAGAAGAAAGGGATCGGGTGAGTCGCTCGTGCCTCGGATCCCTAAGATCCACCCCGGGCGAGAATCAGGGATGATCAAGGATTAATCGGGGCCCGGGGTTAAGGTATTCGGCTGTCGGGTCAGGTGGGAAATAAATGGAGAAGTCGGGTCATCCACCAGATACGCCAGGGAAGTGGTCCACAGGGGGGAGTTGACCGGGCGGTCAACAACCCCCGTGGATCAATGGGAGAAGGCCACCTCAGAAATATTTGACAATTCATTTAAAATAGAAGGAGGTCGAATTATTAAAAACTCAAAAAATGAAAAATGTTTATTTTATTTTTTTCTATTTTTTAGTGATTTTTAATTAATTTTTCCAAATAAAAATAAGGTATTTACACTTTATGCTATATATAGGTATATGTACAATATGTCTTTTTAATTTTTGATTTTTAATTTGTTATTTTTGTGCATTTTTATTCCCATTTTATATTTTATTTATTTATATCATAAACTTAGGAATAAAAAATATATTTTTATTTTATTTTTATTATTTATATATAAGGGTAAAATAAATATATATGTACATGTATCTACATAGTATATTTACAAAGTATTTTTGGGTTTTTAATTTTGTTCTTTTTATTTTGTTTTTGTTTTAATTGTTTTTATTTTATTTATTTACAACATAAAAGATGGAATATTTACAAAATTTTTGGAGATTAATTTTATTTATTTACAAAGTGAAATAAATATGGATAAAGGAGCTATGTGCATGGTGGTTATGCACAAGTGATCTCTTTTTGTTTTCTTTTTGATTTTTCTGTTTTTATCTTGATTTTATATTTATAAATATATACAAGTATTTACAAGCCCATTTTACTCTATTCTTGAAGGAAAATATAATTATTATATTTACAAATATATTTACATAAATGAGCCCCTATCTCCCTCTACTTTGGCTTTTATGCGGTCAGGCCCATGCTGAGCCCTCCCTTGGGTTAGGTTGCTCAATATTTATTCTAAATATTTCCCTCTTTTTCTTTTTGATCTTTATTCTTTTATTTTTGCACAAAAACATGCTAATTATTACTTTTTACACCATGCATGCTTTTGGTAATTATTTATATTTACAAATATACACATGCATTTGCAAAGGTTTTTGTAGCTAAAATATAAGAATAAAGAGTGATGAATGAGTATTCATCACATTGCCATGCACCTTTCGGACCAAGTATGGTCCTTTCCACTTGCTCTGCAATTTCCCTAGAAATAATCTAATCCTGGCATCACACAACCATACTCTCTGATCTGGCTCAAACTGCTTATGGCTAATATTAGAATCATGCCATATTTTCACTCGCTTCTTAAAATGTAGGCTGGTCGAAAAGGCTGTATCTCTAAGCTCCTCCAGGGCTGCCAATTCTTCCTTCATTTGATCTCCTATACTCCCTGGATCCAATAATAAATCAGTGACAACACATAGTGACTTGTGCTTAATCTCAACAGGTAAATGACAGGGCTTGCCATAAACGAGATGAAGATGTACCCAAAAGAGTCTTGAAGGAAGTCTGATATGCCCATAAGACCGAGTCCAAAAGCTGTGACCAATCCTTTCGGTTTGGGCAAACTACCTTCTGCAATATCTTATTGATCTTCCTATTCGACACTTTAGCAAGACCATTGGTCTGAGGGTGATATGGTGTGGCAACTCGATGGTCTATGCTGAACTCCTTAGCAAGGGCCTTTACCTTGTCATTGATAAAGTGTGACCCCCTATCAGATATTAGTACTCTAGGCACATGATGACACGCCTGATCACTCGGGTAAAAGGTAATCAAGGGTCGTTGCGACCCAAGTCACCAAGCGTAGTCAATCAAGAAAAATAGACCACCAATCAAAAGAAAAAAATCGTCAAAACTCAACAATAGCGGTCTCGCTATTAGATTAACCTGGTATAGCGACCAGGGTCGAACACAAGGAGCACGTGATGGCCTTGCGGCCTACGAAGTAGTCTAAAAAAAGAATAAAATAAAAGACAAGTGTTTTTGGTGGATTTTAAATTTTTATATTTTTTTTGGATTTTTAATTAATTAAGAAAATAAGAAAACAAGTGAATAAGCCAAATACAAATAATTATTAAAGCACTCAAAAATCAACCAAAAATTCAAATAAAAATGTTTTTTGTATTTTATGTTTTTTACTATTTTTGGGTAATTTTTGGTATTTTTATGATTTTTATTTAATTTTCTAAAAATAAAACAATGCAAAAAGACAACAACAATGTCCAGCCAAGATTGGGGGGCTTAGATAAAATATCTAAAAGTCCCTAAAAAGCCTGGAGGTAATTTTCATGTATAGTAAAAACTACAAAGAAAATTTGGCCACTTGAATTATTATTTTTGGTTTTTTTAATTAATTTTTAGAATTTTTATAGGTTTTTAGGTTTTTAAAATTTTTATGAGTTTTAAATAATGAAAAATGACCAAAATTGGGCAGAAAATCAAACAAGGAAAAATAGACAGTACCTAATTTTTTGTAATTTTTAGAAGTATTTTAATATTTTTCTTTGAATTTTGAAGTCAGACAGTAAAGAAAAAGCTTGTTTTTGAATTTTTAAAAATATCAAATGAAATCAAAAATGTCTCCAAAAATTCTAGAAACTTTTACACCATGGCAGGAGCCATGTAACCAATTTTCATTGAATTTGGAGTTAGTTTGATATTTTATTAAAAATCAAAACCAAGGTAAAGTGCACAGGGACCTGTACGCAAATAGGAAGAGTTCCATGGGGTCCTGTGCAAAATTTCCAAGAAGTCACGCGCGAGGCACGTGTCTTGGGCACAAGGGACCTAATTGCAATGAAAATAAGGTTCTCAGACTAAGTGGTAACATGTACCAAAAGTCCGAGGGCCTTACTGTAAAATACCCACTAATAAACGCACATGCGCATAAAAATCATTCACAGGGGCATATCTGCAATTTTCTAAAAATTTTCATTCATTCATTAACACCCTAGAACAACAAGGCTAAGCATGCAAATAACCCAACAAACCACGTGTCGATGCACGTGACACACTACAGGCAGGGGCATACATGCAAATAAACTAAGTACGAGGTCTTCTTTGCAAAAGTACCACAATAAAAACAACTATCAACTATATTTACAGGACTACCTACGAAATAAAATAAACAAGGGGGCCTACGAGCAAATTACCCCTTTATTATGTCGACCTTCGGATGCTCGCCACGTGTGAAATCTGTCGGCTCTGATGCGTATAAACGCTCGACGATCGACGGTCTGGATCGAACCTCCCAAAGATCGGACGGTCAGAGTTGCTCCTAAAATGGATGGCTAGGATCTAAACTAGAGCATGGGGTCGATCAAACGACAGGGGAGCATCCTCGACGAACTGGGCTCCGGCGAACTTCGTCGGGCTCGTGCTGGCACTGGAGGCCTCGCGGGCAGCTGAAGATCGTGGAAGGATCGCCTCAGGCTCCCGCGTCTACTGGTACCCTACGATGACTCGACAGAGCTCTGGGGAGCTCAGGCGAGGGCGGCGGAGGAGGAGCGGCTGCTTCAGATGGTCGAGACCCTCAGATGGCCTCGAAGGGACCTGCAAAGCACAGCAACGCACTCGCGGGTCGAGGGCAAAGTGCCTCGACCCTGTAAGAGGAGGTGACGGTGAGGCGGGGCGATCGAGCTCCGGCGAGGTGTCGGCGGTGAAACTCGAAACCCCAGCTCCTGTGCAAGCTGGGTTGAATGGAGGGGCGGAGAACGTGCGTGGAGAGAAAGCAAACGTTATAGGATGGTCCGATGATCGCGACGAAGGCGGAGGTGGCCGGAATCGAAGGGGAACAACGATGGGTCGAATTGGGGCAAATGCAAAATCAAAGAAAAGGGGAAAGAACTAAGGCTACCTGGGTGGACGAATCGACTGGGCTTGAGCTCTGGAAGCTCTGGGTCGTCACCTCGTAGGTCGTCGAGGCCCGAGGCTCGAGCTTCACCTTCAGGCGGAGCATGGCGGCTCTAGGACGCCGGATCTGAGGTCCGGGCACCTTCTCCTCTCTGCAACACGACCAGCGTCGAGCTGTCACCTCGAGGATGGTAATGGAGGTCACTTGATGGTGAGGTGGGGAGCCAAAGATGCAGAAATGGGAGGCGGAGCTCAAGACTTATACTGTCAGGGGTCCGGCTAGAATCGATCGGGTAGGGCAGCTCCGAGCGCGGACCCCGAGGCGGGCATCCCGGCGAGGATGTCGGATCTGGCATGAACAAGTAGGACCCGGGGTTTGGGTAGACGGAGGTCGGGTCGTGACGCAAAAAATCTGAGAAATCGGGTCGGGTGTCACGATCCGTGGGAAGTGGTCCACAGGGGGGAGTTGACCGGGAGGTCAACATCCCCGTGGACCAATGAGAATCAACCACGTCAAAATGATTTAGAAATTAGAAATAAAATAGGAAATGGCCGAATTAAGGAAAACTTAAAACATGAAAAATATTTATTTTAATTTTTTCTATTTTTTGTGATTTTTAATTATTTTTTTGAAATAAAAATAGGGTATTTACATAATAGAGCTATATATAGGTATATCTACAATATAGGGTTTTGATTTTTGATTTTCAATTAGTTATTTTTATACATTTTTATCCCTATTTTATATTTTATTTATTTATAGCATAAAATTAGGAATAAAAAGATATTTTTGTTTTATTATTATTATTTATAAACAAGGATGAAATAAATAGATATGTACATGTATATACATGGTATATTTACAAAGTTATTTTTGGTTTTTAATTATTCTTTTTATTTTGTTTTTGTTTTTATGGTTTTTATTTTATTTATTTACATCATAAAAGATAGAATATATACAAATTTTATGGAAATTTATTTATTTATTTATAAGGTGAAATAAATATAGATGGGGTGTCTATGTACATGGTGAATATGTGCAAGGTGAACATTTTTATTTTCTTTTTACTTTTTCTATTTTGATTTTGATTTTGTATTTATAAATATGTACAAATATAGACAAGCCACTTTTATTCTATTTTTGGAGGAAAATATATTTATTGTATTTACAGGTATATTTACAAACGTGAGCCCCTATCTCTCTCTACTTTGGCTTTTATGCGGTCAGGCCCATGCTGAGCCCTCCCTTGGGATTAGGTTGCTCAATATTTATTCTAAATATTTCCCTCTTTTTCTTTTTATTCTTTATTCTTTATTTTTGCACAAAAAACATGCTAATTATAACTTTTTACATAATGCATGCTTTTGGTAATTATTTGTATTTACAGACATATACATGCATTTGCAAAGGTTTTTGTAGCTAAAATATAAGAATAAAGAGTGATGAATGAGTATTCATCACCCCCTATACTTAACTTTGCGAGTCCCTTAGCAAACACTTATTTGAAAAAGAAGTGAAAAAGAAATAAAGGAAAAGAAAAAGAGGAGAATGCACATGGATCAAGGCTGATTATTAAACTCGCCTTCATTAAATTGAATTATGGAGCTCGATCAGATCTTTGGATTATTAATGTGTCGGAACCTTATTTGGACTTAAGCTTAAAACTCAACAGCCTCTAAGTTCCACCAATCTATGGACAAGACTCCTCAATAAAGCAGATCAGAACAGGTCTACATACACAAACTCTAATGACCATGAGTCTTTCCATGCAGTGTAAGTGATATGTAGCTCCCCACCTCAGAAGTAACAAAGAAACAACCTCCCCCAACCTGGTAACTCTAATGCCTCGGTCTAGCAACTCTTTCCTCGAGAAGTGGGGTATTCCCTTCTAAGTTCAAGTGCAACCGGCTCAAGAAGAGGGGGAAGAAGATGAAGAATGGACCATGGCCAGTGTAGCCACGTATCCCTGGGAGCCCAACCAGTGTAGCTAAGTCTCCCGCTGCAAGCTTCATGAGATGTAACATGGATACCATAAGCTTTTGCTTTATTTGACTATATACACTTCGGTGGGGTTATTAAATTTTCAATCCGACCCACCACTTTTTTGTTTGGAGTTCTTTTCTTTTTACACATTTTTTTCATGTGCAACTGTACAACATATCTACATGGTGCAGCATATATACAAGGAGTTTTTCCTCTTGAGCCAGTAGACTATCCCTCTTTTGAAGCTTTATTGCAACCCATGGCTTCTGTCTTTAGCCTTCATCACCACTAGACCAAGTTGAGACACACTTCCTTCACTAGAAGAAGAAGAGAGGTTTCGCCTAGAAGTGTTGCCCTCATATGCTACCCCAAGCCAAAGGAAACTACCTCCTCACCACCTCATCCGTGGAGAGCTATGTGTAAGGTGCTGGTGCAAGTCAAGCCATTGTCTCTAAGAGTCATGCGTGTGTTGTTAAGTTCTCTACTTAGGCTCATCAAGATGACATATGCTCATAGCCTAGTGGACTCAAAGAATTAAGTCCCAATGGACATGAAAAGCCTTAACCCTAAGCCCTATAAGGTTGCTTTTAGAATTAGGTGGATTAAGATCTTTATCAAGCTCCATTTCCCAATTTAATTCCAGGCTAGTTTAAATGTCAACTATCATCCAGGAAAAACTATATACATATGTACAAAGATGCTATTTACACAATTTTTACAAACATGCAAAATTTTTGAAAAATGTTTTGAAATCATGAATGGATGAATGCATGAAATGCAAGTTTTGCAAAAGTATATACACACATTACACAAGATTTTTGCAAACTTTTGATTTTTAAAACATTTTGGAAAAATTTTGTACTATATACATAATTTTGATAAGAAAATATTTGCACAAGCTTTACACAAAAGATTTTTGAAAACATTTTTACAAAAATAATTTGTACACTAGCTATGTATGTGCAATAAAAAATGTTTATTTACAGGAAAAAAATTTTAATTTTTATGAATTTTAGAGTTTTTAGCCATTTTATTTATTAACACACTCACACAAAGTACGAGTTATGGCTAAAGTATATATAAAATATATACACCCCCCCTATACTTAGCTCGAACGATGTCCTCAGAGTCAAGAGAGATGAATAAGACATAACTCGTGCTTAGTATAGGGATGTGAAAAGGAATGGCTATATACAGAGATGAATCAAAGAATAGAATGAGGAGAACTCGGTGGTTTCCCCCTATACTTAGGATCCAATAATCCTAAGTATAGCAAGCTGTACATGATGGGAAATCCGAGTGAAGATGTACAGAATCTGCCCCCCCCCCTATACTTAGGGTGAAATATCCCTAAGTATAGGCAGCGAAATAGGAGTAGATAGAATGAAAAGACTACCCGAAGGTCTTACATCCCCCCCTATACTTAGTGTAAAGTACACCCTAAGTATAGCATAATCATAAGATGAGAAAAAGGGATGTGGGACTAAATAATAGAGTGATATGGACATCTGGATCTATACAGGTCGGAAGAGCAGTGGTAATCAGGCGTGAAATGCAATAGATGTGAGTCAAGAGACCACATCTCACGCAAAGTGAATAGGGGCAACATCAACGACCCGCGGCTCATGATCTAGAAATGGCTTCAGCCGCTGGCCGTTCACTCGAAAGGTACTCTCAGAAGACAACTCGGATATGTCAATGCTACCGTTGTCGTGTACCTTTCTCACAAGATAAGGTCCCTTCCATTTTCTCTGTAGCTTCCCTGGAAATAGATGAAGCCTCGCATCAAACAACCATACTCTCTGTCCAGGCTCAAATTGCTTGTGGCTGATGTGAGAATCATGCCACTCCTTCACTCTCTCCTTGTATTGTAGGCTGTTTGAGAAGGCGGTATCTCTAAGCTCCTCCAAGGCTGCTAACTCTGCCCTCCTTTGCTCTCCTACACTATCTGGATCCAAAATAATATATGTGACTGCCCAGAGTGACTTGTGCCTCAACTCAACAGGTAAATGGCACGGCTTGCCATATACGAGGCGAAAGGGAGATGTGCCCAATGGTGTCTTGAAAGACGTCCTATATGCCCACAAGACCGAGTCCAAAAGCTGTGTCCAATCCTTTCGGTCAGGGCGGACGAATTTCTACAAAATAGTCTTGATCTCTTTGTTCGACACCTCGGCTAGACCATTCGTCTGTGGATGGTATGGAGTGGCAACTCGATGGTCTATGCTGAACTCGCTGGCAAGGGCATTCACTTGGTCGTCGATGAAATGAGACCCCCCATCTGAAATCAATACTCGAGGTACCTCGAACCGTGTGATGATGTACTTCCTCAAAAATCTGCAAACAGCCCTCGCATCAGCGGCTCGGGCGGGGATGGCCACAACCCAATGACTAACATAATCAACAGCCACCAGAATGTACTCAAATCCCTGACTCTTAGGGAATGGACCCATGAAATCGATGCCCCATGCGTCAAAAACCTCGCAGAAGTGAATGGGCTGCATTGGCATCATATCACGCTGTCCACAAGTGCCCATCCTCTGACAGTCAGTACACCTCTTCACGAACTCATCAGAGTCCTTGAAGAGGATAGGCCACCACAAGCCGGATTGGAGCAATTTCTGTGTCGTTCTCCTCCCAGAATGATGTCCTCCTGCCTCAAGCTTGTGGTAGTAAGTGAGGACGCTATGGTGCTCCTCCTGAGGAATGCACCTACGTCAGACGCTATCCCCTCCTTCGTGGTAAAGGACTGGATCCTCCCAGTGGTAGGACATGGACTTCGCAAGGAAGGTCTCAAGCCTCTGCCTGGGCCAATCTTGTGGTACTTTCTTAGCAACAAGAAAGTTCACAATATCGGCATACCATGGGAGAGAGGCGATAGCAAGGATCGCCTCATCTGGGAAGGTCTCACATATGGGGTCAATCAAGTCAGAATCCTCAAGATGCTCTAATCGGGAGAGATGATCCGCCGCCACATTCTTAACTCCAGGCTTATCCTTAATCTCTATGTCAAACTCCTGGAGTAGAAGGATCCATCTAGTCAGTCTGGCCTTGGCATCCTTCTTTGCCATGAGGTATTGGATGGCAGTATGATCAGTATACAAGGTCACTCTAGATCCTAGTGTATGATCTGAATTTATCTAGGGCGAAAACTACGGCTAGCATCTCCTTCTCTGTGACTGTATAATTCCGCTGCACGGAATCCAATGTGCGGTTAGCGTAGTGGATAGCAAAAGGGACTCCATCCCTCCTTTCTCCCAGCATGACCCCTACGGCAAAATCATAGGCATCCGTCATGATCTCGAATGGGAGAGACCAATCAGGTGGCTGGAGAACAGGAGCCTCTATAACACTCTACTTGAGAGTCTCAAAGGACGAAAGACACTTGTTATCGACAAGGAACTCGGTGTCTTTCGTCAGCAGGTCAGTCAATGGCCGGGCAATCCTACTGAAATCATGAATGAACCGTCGGTAGAAACCGACGTGCCCCAGGAATGACCGTAACTGCCTCAGATTAGACGGCGGTGCGAGTTTTCTAATGACATCTACCTTGGCCGGATCAACCTCCATGCCCCTGTTGGAGATGATATGGCCAAGCACCGTCCCTTGAGTCACCATGAAGTGACTCTTCTCCCAAGATAGGACCAAGTGAACCTCTATACATCGCTGGAGTACTCGGTCTAGGCAGTCAAGACAGGAGTCGAATCCGTCGCCGTAAACCGAGAAATCATCCATGAAGACCTCCAAACACTCCCCTACCATGTCCAAAAAGATCAACAGCATGCATCTCTGAAAGGTTGCAGGGGCATTGCATAGCCCAAATGGCATGCGTCGGAAGGCGTATGTGCCGAAGGGATAGGTAAAGGTGGTCTTCTCCTGGTCCTCAGGAGCGATGGCCACCTGGTTGTAGCCCGAATACCCATCCAGAAAACAATAGTGGCTCTTCCCTGTCAGTCTCTCAATGATCTGATCAATAAAAGGTAGGGGGAAATGATCCTTCTTGGTGGCCTGGTTTAGTCTCCTGTAGTCAACGCAGACCCGCCAAGAAGTGGGTACTCGTGTAGCAATCTCCTCTCCAGACTCACTAATCACTGTAGTGATGCCCGTCTTCTTGGGTACCACATGCAAAGGGCTGACCCACTTGGAGTCGGAGATGGGATAGATAAAATCGGCGCTCCACCACTTCGAAATTTCCTTCATGACAACCTCCCTCAGATTCGGGTTTAGCCGCCGCTGGAACTCATGCGACGGCTTTGCCTCATCCTCGAGATAGATGTGGTGGGAGCACAGGGCCGGACTAATCCCCTGGAGATCTGTTATGCTCCATCCAATCGCCTTGCGGTTCTTTTCAAGAACCCCCATCAAACGGGATTCTTGCTCTCCAGTCAGATTGACGGAGATGATGACTGGGTACATCTCAGGCTCACCTGCAAGGCATCTATACTTCAGCGAAGTAGGAAGTGGCTTCAGCTCTGGACAGTTGGGTGCTGGTGGATCTGGCCTCTGGAAAGTCTGCGTGAACGCCGCCAAATCTGCATGGGAACTGAAACTCTTTGTCAATCTCAGAAACTGGAGAAGGCTGCCCTGCTGGACTGTCTCTGCTCTGCTCGGCATCTACCTCCTTCTCAGTTGTAGGCTCAGTGGTAATCAGGTCTGGCATGTAATCCTCACAATCTGCCCAATCAGACTCTGACTCCGAGGGATCTGTGTCATCT
This sequence comes from Ottelia alismoides, assembly GCA_037367405.1. Taxonomy (NCBI): domain Eukaryota; kingdom Viridiplantae; phylum Streptophyta; class Magnoliopsida; order Alismatales; family Hydrocharitaceae; genus Ottelia; species Ottelia alismoides. Next base: position 380,923 of record JAZKJV010007704.1, read on the forward strand.
AAGGTGGCATCAGCACCACCATCATCACAAGAATCAGTGTCGCGGTCGAGAACCGGCTCTGCTGCCTCAGAAGTATCCTGGACAAGGAATGTGCTCTCCAAGCTCTCCTCTGTTGTCGTCTCTGCATCAGCGGTGTCTGAAAATGAGAGGATGGCCTGTGCTGCTGGGTCTGCCCAAACTGCCTCATCGTCTGTGATCACAAAGTCACAGTCCTGGTGGATGTCTAGCCCTGCATCTGTCAGCTGCTCTGTGTCTGAAGTCATCTCTGAGCATGCTCTCTCTCTGGCTCTGCTGTCCTCGACCGTCTCTATTTGTACACTTTCGCCCTCGACGTGAAAGTATACCTTCCCGCTATCATGGTCGGTCACTGCCTTGGCTGTGGCCAAGAACGGGCGACCTAGAATGATTGGGGTATAGGTCACCGAATCAGGGATCTCTATGTCCAACACTACGAAGTCCACAGGGAATTGCAGGCCCTGAATCGTGACGACAACGTCTCGCAACAACCCCTTCGGCCTCTTGACAGATCTATCCGCAAACTGAAGAACTGTCCTGCTCTGTCTAAGAGTGCCCAACTCGAAGCGGTCAAGAAGGGCTGCCGGAAGTAGGTTGATCGACGATCCGCTATCTAATAGAGTACGGTCGAACCTCTGCTCATTGATATGGCATCTGACATAAGGGGCTCCTGAATCTAGCCTCTTGGCCGGCAGACGGTTCTGTATCGCGAAACACGTGGCTTTCGTTAGCACATGGATCTCTGAATGGTGGTTCCTCCTCTTCCTCCTGACTGTGGTCCTGTCTCTCAGTGAACGCTGAAGAAGGGGAATGTGCTGCAAAGCCTCCTGAAGAGTCAGCTGTATGTGAAACCAATCTATCATCTGCTGGCTGAACTCTTCCTGGTCTCTCTTTTTTGGATTTTCTGTTTTCTTCCCCTTCCCCATCTGAAGGGCTCTAGGGAAGGGGATCACTGGGTCCTTCTCAGATGAAGGAATAGGAAAAGGTCTAGACGGCTCGACGACCGGATCTACACATGCATCAAGAACCACAGTGGGACCAGAAGAACATAAACCTTTTCCTTTATTCACAACAGAATTCTGAGATACATCAGAAGTAGGAAAAACAATAGATCTCTCAATATGAACACGGGTGGTCTCAGCACCACCATCGGCTGGATCAACTGGAAGACTCGCGACCTCAGTACCGCGCTCTAGCTCGGCATCGTGGGTGGCCTCAGTACCACCTCCTCGAACTGGTGAAATGGTGGCCTCAGCACCGCCTGTGGAATCAGCATCCTTGGTGGCCTAAGTACCACCGTCATCATCTCTTGCAGCCTCAGTACCGCTCTCCTCCTCGTCTGGCGCTCTGAAAGTATCCTCGTGATGTAACTCAGACGAGGCGTCGCCTGCTGGCATCCTACCGCTCCTAAGTGTGACAAAGTCAGTATCAAAAAGATATGCAGAAATATCACCAAATGCATCACTAGGAGTGGCATACTCAATACAAACTACCTGCTCAGATTTCCTCTTCAGGTTGTTCGGATTCGGCTCGATCTGGGTAGGGATGGCGGCCTTCCCTCTCACAATGTCCCGCATCTCTTGGCGGAACTCATCCATCTCCCGTCGAAAAGTAGCCTGCTGATCTGTGAGAATGCGGGCTATATCATCCAAGACAGGGTTCTCATGGGAACCCGACGGGTAGCCTCTCTGGTAGTGAGGCTGCTGGATCTGCTGCTGTGGCTGAGAGGGGTATGGGTGATGCTGCTGCTGCTGCTGCTGAGGCTGCTCACGCCTCCACGACTGTCCCTGCTGATAGGGACGAGGACCATAGGACGACTGCTGCTGTGATGGGTACACTGGGGGCTGTTGCTGCGGCTGGTGCTCTCTCTGATAGCTGTACTGACCACCCTGTCCTGATGGCTGATACTGGGGCTGGGCACCTCCGATCCCCCACCGGAATCCGGGATGGTCTCGTCGGATACCGGGCTGAGGGCGGTCATACCAAATCTCGTTGACATCCATCAACGGCTCTGCATCGTACTGGGCTGGCGGGAGTACTGCCAGAGGCTGATCCGGATGGTATACCACCATCTGTAAGTCTAGAGATGGTGGTGACTAGTAGGTGGGTTGTGGCTGCTGGTACGGCTCCACCTGTACAAGGTGAACCTGTCTAGGCTGCTGGTGTGAGCTGGAGCGCTGGGACGAGCTGCTGCTGCTGCTGTCGGAATCGCCTCGCGACTGAAGACGGGGCTGGGAAGCCGTCTGTGCCTCCTGGAGACACATGAGCTGGGTCTTCATGTCGCTCAGAGTCTGTGACATTTGCTCCATCTGAGTGATGCCCTGGCACTACTTCTTCTCTATCAACTCCATCCGGTCCAGCTTCTCACTGATAATCCCCATGTCCACAGCTGATGACTCTGCCTGTGCTGCTGCTAACGCGGACGAACTGGAAGGACCGGCGTCGACCCGTGCTGTCCTCTGGTACTGCACGGTCTGTGGCTGCTGGGGTCTGCCTTGAGTGTACAACTGGGTCTGGGACATCACCATGTAGTTCTCGACCATCTCCTCGTAGATGGCCCAGACCTGGTCGTGATCCTTGGTGAAGTAAGACCCGCCACAAGAAGCGTTCACCAAGCCCTGAAGCTCTGGTGTCAGCCCGCTGAAAAAGCTATGCACGAGGTTGGGCTTGGAAATGTCGTGGTGCGGGCATCTATCAGTCAGCTCTCGGAACCTCTCCCATGCCTCATGGAATTGCTCGTTGGGGAGCATGGAGAAGTTGTTGATCAGGGCTCTCGCGGCATTGGTCCGCCCGAGTGGATAGTACTTGCGCAAGTACTCGGCACGGAGCTTCTCCCAAGTGTAGATGAACTTTCCCAGATGTTTCAGCCAGGTGGCTGCTCTGTCTGCCAAAGAGAAGGGGAAGGCAATCATCCTGATGGTATCCTGGTCCACCTGATGATCGTGGACAGTACTGCAGATCATCTCAAACTCCTGCAGGTGGAGATGGGGCTCCTTAGTGGCTAACCCGTGAAATCGGGGAAGGAGCTGCAAAGTGTTCGGGGGGAACTTGAAGTCCCCCACGATAGCTGGTAGCACCACCCAACAGTGCGTCAAAGTCGATTCGGGATTGTGGTTCTCCCGCATCGGTCTCGGTGGTCCTCCTGCTGCTGCTGCGGCTGCTGCGGCAGCTGCCGCATCGTCGGGTCCTCCTCCGTGGTTCTCGCGGTTGGCTCTCAACTGCTCAAGATCTCGCCTCATCTCTATCATGAATGCCCCCTGATCCCTCAACTGCTGCTGCACTGACTCAAGGGAGGCAATCAGGGTGGAGTTGATCGAACCCTGGTCCAAAACGAAATGCTCCTCCTGCGGACCTCTGGAGCAATCATCACTAGCGTCGACCATAGTCTCTGAAAAATCAAAACAACCGAACTCAGGTGCCGATAAATCATCTGTCTGTCTCTCCTCTGGCATTGGTATCTCGGTCTCAGAAGAAGAAGGGGGTCGAGGAGGAACAGGGCAGAATCGTACTCAGGTTCGGAGAGCGGGTCTGAGCTCTCACGAACCGACCTAGATGAATGGATTGGAGTGCTAAAAAGCGGTGCAGCCAGAGGCTGCCTATGAGACCTCCTGCCCATCATCGTGATCTGGCGAGTAATGTGGATGAGATCTGGAGAAACTATGATCGCAAACAAACCCCTCAGTTCACCAACGCGACGCGAGCTGAAGACCGTGAAGGCTCGATCAAATTATCTTGTCAATTTTATTTTGGTGAACAAGCAAAATATCAGAGCGATTACGTGACCTGCTGGGATACCCGATACTCTCCCAACCGACTGTCCTGCACAGAAGGAGTCGGTAATCAGTCGAGAGGAGTACCGGAGGGCTCTACCTAGTGTACGGGTCACTCTCTCGCACAATCAAACCAAACAATGAGGGGGTTGCTCTCCCCAAGACAGATTTTTTGGTCAAGTGTCTTTTAGGGTCAATAGCTTAAACATTCCCAATTTTATTGTTTTTCTTTTTAGATCTTTTTCAATAAAAACAAAAGGCCTAACGAATTTTTCGGTTCTCTTGATTATTTAGTCAAAAACAGGGGGGAGAAGACGAAAAGCCGATGCGTGAAAATCAATGATGTGTGCAGAGTAAGAAATGCGTACCTGACTCCAGCAGTCTACATGCAATATGATCCGCGCAGAACTGAAAGACAGAAAATAAAACTACCTATATGGTGCAGCGGAAAAACCGAGTCCTAAGTAGGCAACTTCTACTCGAAAGAACCGTCTAGCTGGTCACCAGCCTTCAATCCAGAGAGTTCGGTCTAGACCCACCCCTCCTCTTCTCGACAAGTCGAGTTCAGGAGTAGCGCTTAACGGGGCAGGCTCGCGGTGCGTAGGCTCGAAGGAAAATGAATCAGCTATTTTTATTAAGATTTTTATTGTAGGTCCAATTAACGATCTATAGGCACAAGCAATCTATTAAGTGTGTGGATCCTACTGAGTACGTCACAGTCAATCAGAAAGTCCTAAAGGTAGGGGCTCGAGAAATACCGCGTAAAACCGTAAAAGGCAGCGAAAAACAAGAACCGCGAAAAAGCCGTGAAAAGTCTAAGGGTCCCCCGAGCACACCGGTGCTCGGCGAAACAGAACCCGAAAGTCCAAGTCCAAGTCCTGTTGTTGTCCCTGTATTATTACAATAATCAAATATGCTAAAATAATTCTAAACTACTTCTCTCTCACTCAGCTACTCTCTCACTCTCTCCTGCGGCTCCGTGCAGAAAGGAGCCGCCTCCGAATCCCGCGGTTGCGCCGGCTCCTCGAAAGTCGCCTCCTCGGTCCTCGGGCCCTCGCAAGAAAGTAAATAAGAATGATTAGACCAAATTATTATATAAACAGTGTCAGAAAAAATATATCTACAAAAATCTATACAGAAAACCGCGAAAAGAAAGCCGCAGGAAAAATCGAAAAGGGAAAAATCGAAAACTGACTACTAAGTCGTGCTCCCCGGCAACGGCGCCATTCTGATGACATGCCTGATCACTCGGGTAAAAGGTAATCAAGGGTCGTTGCGACCCAAGTCACCAAGCGTAGTCAATCGAGAAAAATAGACCACAAATCAAAAGAATAAAATCGTCAAAACTCAACAATAGCGGTCTCGCTATTAGATTAACCTGGTATAACGACCAGGGTCGAACACAAGGAGCACGTGATGGCCTTGCGGCCTACGAAGTAGTCTAAAAAAAGAATAAAATAAAACACAAGTGTTTTTGGTGGATTTCAAATTTTTATATTTTTTTTGGATTTTTAATTAATTAAGAAAATAAGAAAACACGTGAATAAGCCAAATACAAATAATTATTAAAGCACTCAAAAATCAACCAAAAATTCAAATAAAAATGTTTTTATGTATTTTATATTTTTTACTGTTTTTGGGTAATTGTTGTTATTTTTCTGATTTTTATTTAATTTTCTAAAAATAAAACAATGCATAAAGACAACAACAATGTCCAGCCAAGCTTGGGGGGCCTAGATAAAATATCTAAAAGTCCCTAAAAAGCCTGGAGGTAATTTTCCTGTATAGTAAAATCTATAAAGAAAATTTGGCTACCGGAATTATTATTTTTGGTTTTTTAATTAATTTTTAGAATTTTTATAGGTTTTTAGGTTTTTTCAATTTTTATGAGTTTTAAATAATGAAAAATGACCAAAATTGGTCAGAAAATCAAACAAGGCAAAATAGTCAGTACCTAATTTTTTTTGTAATTTTTAGAATTATTTTAATATTTTTTGTGAATTTTTAAGTCAGGCAGTAAAGAAAAAGCTTGTTTTTGAATTTTTAAAAATATCAAATGAAATAAAAAAATATCTCCAAAAATTCTATAAAATTTTACACCATGGCAGGAGCCATGTATCCAATTTTCAATGAATTTGGAGTTAGTTTGATATTTTATTAAAAATCAAAACCAAGGTACAATGCACAGGGACCTGTACGCAAATAGGAAGAGTTCCAAGGGGTCCGGTGCAAAATTTCCAAGAAGTGACACGTGAGGCACGTGTCTTGGGCACACAGGGACCTAATTGCAATGAAAATAAGGTTCTCAGACTAAGTGGTAACAGGTACCAAAAGTCCGAGGGCCTTACTGTAAAATACCCACTAATAAACGCACATGCGCATAAAAATCATTCACAGGGGCATATCTGCAATTTTCTAAAAATTTTCATTCATTCATTAACACCCTAGAACAACAAGGCTAAGCATGCAAATAACCCAACAAAACACGTGTCGATGCACGTGACACACTACAGGCAGGGGCATACATGAAGTAAGTACGAGGTCTTCTATGCAAAAGTACCACAATAAAAATAACTATCAACTATATTTACAGGACTACCTATGAAATAAAATAAACAAGGGGGCCTACAAGCAAATTACCCCTTTATTACGTCGACCTTCGGATGCTCGCCACGTGTGAAATCTGTCGGCTCTGATGCGCTGGGGCTAAACGCTCGACGATCGACGGTCTGGATCGAACCTCCCAAAGATCGGATGGTCAGAGTTGCTCCTCAAATGGATGGCTAGGATCTAAACTGGAGCCTGGGGTCGATCGAACGGTAGGGGAGGATCCTCGACGAACTGGGCTCCGGCGAACTTCGTCGGGCTCGTGCTGGCACTGGAGGACTCCTCGCGGGCAGCTGAAGATCGTGGAAGCATCGCCTCGGGCTCCCGCGTCTACTGGTACCCTCCGATGACTCGACAGAGCTCTGGGGAGCTCAGGCGAGGGCGACGGAGGAGGAGGAGCGACTGCTTCAGATGGTCGAGACCCTCAGATGGCCTCGAAGGGACCTACAAAGCACAACAACACACTCGCGGGTCGAGGGCAAAGTGCCTCGACCCTGTAAGAGGAGGTGATAGTGATCGGTGAGGCAGGGCGGTCGAGCTCCGACGAGATGTCGGCGGTGGAACTCGAAACCCCAGCTCCTGTGGGAGCTGGGTTGAATGGAGGGGCGGAGAACGTGCGTGGAGAGAAAGCAAACGTGACAGGATGGTCCGATGATCGCGACGAAGGCGGAGGTGGCCGGAATCAAAGGGGAACGACGATGGGTCGAATTGGGGCAAATGCAAAATCAAAGAAAAGGGGAAAGAACTAAGGCTACCTGGGTGGACGAATCGACTGGGCTTGAGCTCTGGAAGCACTGGGTCATCGCCTCGCGGGTCGTCGAGGCCCGAGGCTCGAGCTTCACCTTCAAGCGGAGCACGGCGGCGCTAGGACGCCGGATCTGAGGTCCGGGCACCTTCTCCTCTCTGCAACACGACCAGCATCGAGCTGTCACCTCGAGGATGGGATGGCAATTGAGGTCACTGGATGGTGAGGTGAGGAGCCAAAGATGCGGAAATGGGAGGCGGAGCTCGAGACTTATATTACCAGGGGTCCGACTAGAATCGATCGGGTAGGGCAGCTCCGAGCGCGGACCCAGAGGCGGGCATCCCGGTGAGGATGTCGGATCTGGCACAAACAAGTAGGACCTGGGGTTTGGGTGACGGAGGTCGGGTCGTGACGCGAAAAATCTGAGAAATCGGGTCGGGCGTCACGACCCGTGGGAAGTGGTCCACAGGGGGAGTTGACCGGGCGGTCAACATCCCCGTGGACCAATGAGAATCAGCCACGTCAAAATGATTTAGAAATTAGAAATAAAATAGGAAATGGCCGAATAAAGGAAAACTTAAAACATGAAAAATATTTGTTTTAATTTTTTCTATTTTTTTGTGATATTCAATTATTTTTTTGAAATAAAAATAGGGTATTTACATAATAAAGCTATATATAGGTATATCTACAATATAGGATTTTGATTTTTGATTTTCAATTAGTTATTTTTATACATTTTTATCCCTATTTTATATTTTATTTATTTATAGCATAAAATTAGGAATAAAAATATATTTTTGTTTTATTTTTATTATTTATAAACAAGGATGAAATAAATAGATATGTACATGTATATACATGGTATATTTACAAAGTTATTTTTGGTTTTTAATTTTATTCTTTTTATTTTGTTTTTGTTTTTATGTATTTTATTTTATTTATTTACATCATAAAAGATATAATATATACAAATTTTATGGAAATTAATTTATTTATTTATAAGGTGAAATAAATATAGATGGGGTGTCTATGTACATGGTGAATATGTGCAAGGTGAACATTTTTATTTTCTTTTTAATTTTTCTATTTTTATTTTGATTTTGTATTTATAAATATGTACAAATATAGACAAGCCACTTTTATTCTATTTTTGGAGGAAAATATATTTATTGTATTTACAGGTATATTTACAAACATGAGCCCCTATCTCTCTTTACTTTGGCTTTTATGCGGTCAGGCCCATGCTGAGCCCTCCCTTGGGATTAGGTTGCTCAATATTTATTCTAAATATTTCCCTCTTTTTCTTTTTATTCTTTATTCTTTATTTTTGCACAAAAACATGCTAATTATAACTTTTTACACAATGCATGCTTTTGGTAATTATTTGTATTTACCGACATATACATGCATTTGCAAAGGTTTTTGTAGCTAAAATATAAGAATAAAGAGTGATGAATGAGTATTCATCAGCACCCCAAACCGTGAAATGATGTTCTTCTTATAAAAATTTGCAAACAATCCTAGCATCTATGGTTCGGGCGGGAATAGCCTCAACCCAATGGCTCACATAGTAAACAACCAATAGAATGTACTCGAATCCCTGACTCTTAGGGAATGGACCCATGAAATCGATGTCCCATGCGTCAAAAACCTCATAAAAATGAATGTGCTGCATCGACATCATATCATGCTGTCCACAAGTGCCCATCCTCTGACAATCAGTACACCTCTTCACGAATTCATCAAAATCCTTGAAGAGAGTAGGCCACCATAGATCGGATTGGAGCACTTTCGGTGTTGTTCTCCTCCTAGAATGATGTCCCCATGTCTCAAGCTTGTGGCAGTATGTGAGGACACTATGGTGCTCCTCTTGAGGAATGCACTGACGCTAGACGCTATCCCCTCCTTCATGATAAAGGATGGGATCCTCCTAGTGGTAAAACATGGCCTTCGCAAGGAAGGTCTCAAGTCGCTGCCCGGGCCAACCTTGTGGAACTTTCTTGGTAACAATATAGTTCACAATGTCGGCGTACCATGGGAGAGAGGCGATAACAAGGATCGCCTCATCTGGGAAGGTCTTAGAAATGGAATCCGTCTGCTCAGATTCCTCAAGATTCTCTATCAAGAGAGATGATCTGCCACCACATTTTTTACTCCGGGTTTATCCTTAATCCCAATATTAAACTCCTGGAGTAGAAGGATCCATCTAGTCAGTCTCGCTTTGGCATCCTTCTTAGCCATGAGGTACCTGATGGCAGTATGATAAGTAAAGATAATCACTTTGGATCCAAGAATATATGATTTGAAGTTGTCCAAGGCAAAAACTACGGCTAGCATCTCTTTCTCAGTGACAGTATAGCTCTACTGCGTGGCATCTAATGTACGACTAGCGTAGTGAATGGCAAAAGGTACTCCATCCCTCCTCTATCCTATAACGATCCCTACGGTAAAATCGGAGGCGTATGTCATGATCTCGAATGGGAGAGACCAATCAGGTGGCTGAAGGACAGGAGCCTCAACAACTAGACTCTTGAGAGTCTCAAATGACGTAAGACACTTATCATCTACAATGAACTCAGAGTCCTTTGTTAGTAAATCAGCCGGGAAATCCTGCTGAAATCATGAATGAATCATCGGTAGAAACCGACGTGCCCCAGAAAAGACCGTAACTATCACAGATTGGACGGTGGATTGAGTTTTCGGATGATATCTACCTTAGCCAGATCAACCTCCATGCCTCTGTTGGAGATGATATGACCAAGCACCATCCCTTGAGTCACCATGAAGTGACTCTTCTCCTAGGATAAAACAAGATGAAACTCAATGCAGTGCTGAAGGACACGATCTAGGTAGTCAAGACAAGCTTCAAACTCATCATCATAAACCTAAAAGTCATCCATGAAGACCTATAAACAGTCACCCACCGTGTCCGAGAAAATGGACAACATGCACCTTTGGAATGTTGCCGGGGCATTACATAAACCAAAGGGCATCCGTATGAAAGCATAAGTCCCAAACGGACATGTGAATATCATCTTGTCCTGGTCTTCAGGTGCAATGGCCACCTGATTGTAACCAGAGTATCCGTCAAGAAAGCAGTAATGACTCTTCCCAGCTAGCCTCTCTATAATCTAATCAATAAAAGGCAACGGAAAATGATCCTTCTTAGTGGCCTAATTGATAAACGCAGATTTCGAGAGAGCCTAAATTGGTGTCTCACACAATGCGGAGACAACCGTCGCTGTGGCGACTCTCAAATGAAACATGTATTTAATCAACAATTAACCCACACTAAAGATCAATAAGTTAGAAATAATGTGGAGTTAAAATTTATTTTTAACTCTGCACAAATGATGTAAAGGGCAAGTATGCAGAGAGTTCCAACACAGGGAGCAAACAAGGTAATTCAAAATAATGTGCACAAGTGAATGTGAAGTGTCTACACTAAGCAAGCAATCAAAGGAATTTTTGTGGGTTTTTAATTTTTTTATTTTAATTTTTAATTTTTGTATTTTGATTTTTAATTTTCTGATTTTTATAATTTTATATTTTATATTTTTTTCTTTTTCAAGATTGGAGTTTAAAACAATGTAATAAAAGACAAAATAGAGTGTTTATAAAAGTATGCAAAAATCACCAAAAATTCAGAAGTAAAATGTTTTTGATAATTTTAGGATTTTTACTGTTTTTGTAATTTTTAGATATTTTTCAAAGTGTTTTTGGTATTTTTTAAATACTGAAATAAGACAAAACAATGAAAAAGGTGCTGGCTGTGAGTAAAATAGGAATTAAGATTAACAAACAGCAACAAAAAATTTTCACAATAATTTTCTAATAAAGAAAATGAAATATAGAACAAATAGGAATAGAGTTTGTATTTTTTGGAGTTTTCTTTGATTTTATATAATTTTTTGGAGTTTTTGAATGTTTTCAAATTTTTAGTGTTTTTCTTTTGAGATTTTTTAGTGATTTTTAGCTGGGAGTTAAAACAAACTACAAAACACAAAATATATTTTTTTGGGATTTTTCTGGGGAGTTTTTATATTTTTTATGGATTTTCTAGGCTAGACAGTGAATAAAAAGCACGTTTTTGATTTTTAATAAATAGGAAAATGAAATAAAATCAAAAACTAAAAATATAGCGTGAAAGATCAAGTGCACAGGAGCTTAAACCAAATTTTGTGGAATTTTTGGACTTAAAATGATACTTTAAATAATTATAACAAGCATCCAAACATTAATCAGGCCTGACAGGGGTATACATGCAATTTCTCAAACATTCAAGGGCAGACATGTAAATTTCCACAAAAGTTTGAACTGAATATTCAATTTATAGCACCAAAATTCAATTACAAAACCCGCCTGGGTGTCCTAGCAATTTTCCCAACAGGGCGCGTGACTTGCACGCGCCTGGCGAGGACTAAAATGTAATTTCTCAAAAACGTGGGGGTTTACTTGCAATATTTCCAAAAATATAACACGTGATGTTAAAGTTTTGGTACTAAAACAAAATACAACAAAGGACGAGGGTACCCTTGCAAAATGCCCACTCCTCACGTGAACTGGTCACGTGAGGTGACGTGGCAGGGGACCTATATGCAAATACGAGAAGCTTAGGGGTCTTTGTGCAAATATTACAAAACAATTACACTACAAACGAAAGTTTTTAGATTAAACTATAAATACAAAATGCGCGAGGGTTAAGGTGCAAAATACCCTCGGCGCGCGATCCAACGGCTGAGAAGACACCACTTAGACACGTGGCGCGCTACGGACGGCCGATGACGCTTCGTGGATGCACGACTGAGATCAGATCTCCAAGGATGATCGACGGTCGGGGCATGGAGTGATCCAACGGCTACTGTGCTATCTGGGGCAGCTCCCTTGATCGGACGGTGGCGAAGGCGGCTGGAAGAACAAGGCGGAGCTCCGGCTGGGCGAAGTTCCTCGAGCTCCTCCGGCCAGCTCCGGTGGCTTTTGAGCTTCAAAATCGGGCTACTGCCTCCTCAGGTCCTCCTCTATCGTCTGGAGTCGTCAAAAAGCCACGGCGGTGGCCGTGGTGCTCGCTGGTGGCTGGCGGAGCTGGGAGGCTTCGTGGGCTCCGGCGAGCTTCAAAACTCGCCTCCAGATGCTCTCAAGGGCACGTTGACCTGCAAAACGAGTCAAGGGGTTCAGGGCAAACTGCCTGGACCCTCGGATGGACGTGGGGGAGCGTGGATCGACGGGGAGATGATCGACCGGAGGTGCGCTCCGGCCAAGTGAATAGATCTAACGATTAAAGCGACGAATCTCGGAATTTTTTTGGTGATTTTTAATCCTAAGGGTAACAGGAGCTAAATACATGAAAGGAATGAGAGGGGAAGGGCCCTCAATGGTCGGAGCCAGAGGAAGAAGGGTTACCTCGACCGTTGGGTTGCGGGAGGTGCTGGGATCTTCTCCGACCTCGATCACCTAGGCTGAAGAGCGTGATCTGGAGCTGTCACCTCCAGGAAGGTCTTGAGCGCATGAAGGTGGAGAGGGGTGGTCCGAAGGAAGTCCAACCGAGGATGGAAGTGGCGGAGCTCTATTTGAAGAAGGTTGGATGCGTGAATTCGAGGAGAAGTCACGGGCGAGACATGAAGATCTAAGGAGATCTGGGAGGTCGGCGATGGAGGTGCTTGTTCAAGGAACAAGTTTCGTGAAGGAGGCGGCAACAAAGGACGAATGGCGCGGCCTCGAAAAATCCGCAAAAGCGGGGGAAAAACGAGGCGAGCACAGAGCTGCAAGGACGAAGGATGGACTGTTGACCCGCCGGTCAACAGTCGGAGGCTCCTGGTTGGTCCACGTGGACCAACCAGGGAAAAGATTGAAAAAAATATTTTATTAATTCGTTTAAAAATAGAAAAAGGCCGAATTAATTTTGGTTAAAAAATAAAAAATGTTTAAAATTTTATGTAGTATTTTATTATGATTTTTAATTTATTTTATGAAGTATATTTTTACAAGTTGCTTTTATACCCCTATATAGGTATATTATCTACATATTTGAGTATTTTATTTTTATTTTTGTATTTTTAATTTATTTATTTTTGTTTATTATTTTCTAAAATTATAAAATGCTTTTATATACACAAATATATTTTTATTTTATTTTTCTGATTTATTTTGTACATGTAATAAAATAAAAATAGGTTTAATGTAGGTTTGTGTATAAGCAGTATACCTATGTATCATATGTTTAGGTATTTTATTCTGAGTTTTATTTAGGTTTTTATTCTAATTTTAATGTACATAATTATTATAAGTAATATTTACAACATTATAAAAAATATAAAAATTTAAAAATAATAAATTGAATATTTTAATCAGTACAATGTACAATGTGGGTCCAAAACTTCAACTTTCAGACCGTAGCTCTGCCAAATGCGAAACCACCGTCATTAAATAGCTTATTTTCTTCTATATACAATTAAAGGTGAGTATGCTGCATTTGGAGTTGTCATTTGTGAGATACGGGTCTAGAAAGTTGGGATTTTGGAATTTTATTCAGACCATAACTTTTTATCTGTACATTACTTTTCTGTGAAATCAATTTTGTATTTTTCTTTATAAAATTATCTACAACTTTCATGTACAAAGTTTCTTTATTTGATGTACAAAAAGTGGAACCAAAAATAGGTCCCAAAATGAATAAAGAATGAATAGGAAGTATAGGTATTTACACTGTATTTTTGACCTTATCTCCCCCTACTTTATTCCTTGTCGACCTATTCATCATGATGCCTAGGTCTCGGGGTTTCGGGTCATAAAATATTTGCAATATTTTATTCTTTTTCTTTTCTTTATTTATTCTATAATTTTGGCCTTAATTACAGTATTTTATACACTAATATGATGCACATGCATGAATGTTAAGATGATGATATTAATGATATTTACAGGCATTTGCTAGGGTTTTTGATGCCAAAATGATAGAATAAAGATGATGAAATGTGGATTCATCATCCCCCTATACTTTACCTTTGCTAGTCCCTAGCAAACACTTATGCAATAAGTGCAAAAAGAAAATAAAGAAAAGAAAAAGAATAACTTGGATTTAATTTGATTATTAAACTTGTCTTCACAAAATCAAAGTTTGGAGCTTAAGTCGGACCTTAGGAATTTTAGTGCGGTCGGAACCTTAGTGAGAACTGTGTTTGAAATTCAACAGTCCTTGAGAATCCCAAAACTCTGTCCAAGTCTCCTCAATAGCCAGGTCAGAAATACTTCAACTCATACGCAAACTCTTACGACTATGAGTCTGACTCGTACAATGTAAGTGATATGTAGCTCCCCACCTCAGAAGTAATGAAGAAACAACCTCCCCCACCCTGGTAACTCTAATGCCTCGGTCTAGCAACTCTTTCCTCGAGAAGCGGGGTATTCCCTTCTAAGTTCAAGTGCAACCGGCTCAAGAAGAGGGGGAATAAGAGGTATAGAATTTTTGGAAGCTCAACCAGTGTAGCTAAGTCTCCCGCTGCAAGCTTCATGAGATGTAACATGGATACCATAAGCTTTTGCTTTATTGGACTATATACACTCCGGTGGGGTTATTAAATTTTTAATCCGACCCACCATTTTTTTGGAGTTCTTTTTTTCTATTTTTTTTCTTTTTTTTCTTTGTTTTCTTTTTTCAAGTGCATCTGTACAACATATCTACATGGTGAAGCATATATACAAGAAATTTTCCTCTTGAGCCAGTAGACTATCCCTCTTTTGAAGCTTTATTGCAACCCACGGCTTCTGTCTTTAGCCTTCATCACCACTAGACCAAGTTGAGGCGCACTTCCTTCACTAGAAGAAGAAGAGAGGTTCCGCCTAGAAGTACTACCCTCATATGCTACTCCAAGCTAAAGGAAACTGCCTCCTCACCACCTCATCCGTGGAGAGCTATGTGAAAGGTGCAGGTGTCCAAGTTAGGTCATTATCAACAAGGTCGTGCATGTGCTCCGAAATACTCTACTTAGGCAGTCAAGAATCCATTGAACCAAGTCCCATGATCCTCAAAGAATTAAGTCAACTAGAGCCGAAGTACTTCAAACCCAGTTCCTATAGGGTTCCTGTTATTAGGTAGATTTTAAGGTCCAATCAATCTCCAATCTCCGGATTTTACTTAGACTTG
This sequence comes from Ottelia alismoides, assembly GCA_037367405.1. Lineage (NCBI taxonomy): Eukaryota > Viridiplantae > Streptophyta > Magnoliopsida > Alismatales > Hydrocharitaceae > Ottelia > Ottelia alismoides. Next base: position 396,203 of record JAZKJV010007704.1, read on the forward strand.
TTCAACTATCAAACTCAATCCGAAAAATGCTCATGTCATGCAATGCTATGCAGAAAATATTTTTGTGATGCAATTTTCAAAGATTTTGAACTTTTTATGGATTTTTGAAAAGATGATGATGATGTATATGTAGATGCATTTTTTGTATTTTTCAAAGAAATTTTTCAAATGTTTTGGGATTTTAATTTTGCAAACGTTTTTGGGATTTTTGAAAACAAAAAGTTTTGGTTGAAAACTAGGTGAAAACTATGTACACGAGAGTGCTTCTTATATATACAAGAAGTGGATTTTAAGAATTTACAAGGTAAGTGATCAATTTTATACATATATATATATATAGTGGATTTTGGTATGATGTTTGTATTCCTCAAACTTATTTGACACAAGCTTTTCACACAAATTTTTGAAAACTATAGTCCAAAATAGTTTTTACAAACATTTTACAAACATGTACACACATTTGAAAATCATTTTGTAATCGGTTTTCAAAACAGTATATATAGGTTTTTTCAAATATTTTTGCAACCATTTTTCAAACCATTTGCAAATCATTTTTCAAACATTTTATTTCACACAAAGAAAAGAAATTTTTACAAACCACACATTTTTACAAAGGTTGAAAACATGTAACAAAATATTTTCAAAATAGTTTTCAATAGATTTTCACAAAGATTTTCAAACTATTTTTCAAACATTTTGCAAAAAACATTTTCACCTGATTTATTAATTAGTAAATACAAAAAGAATTTAAGGAACCGAACACCTTTTTATTAAGGATTGTAATGAATTTTAAAGAATATTAGCCATATTATTAAGAAAATACGAAAGTACGAGTTATGGCTAAAGTATATACATAGTATATACGACCCCCCTATACTTAGCTTGAGCTATGTCCTCATAGATCAGAGAGAAAGCAGAAGACATAACTCGTACTAAGTATAGGCAAGTCTAAAGAATAAATGAATAAATGAAGGAATGAATGAACAAATGAGAAGTTGACCGTCCCCCTATACTTAGGATCAAATAATCCTAAGTATAGCAGACTGTACACAACGCAGGGAGGGTCAAGGGTGGGAATGAACAGATCGTACTCAGACTGTCTCCCCCTATACTTAGGTTAAGATATCCCTAAGTATAGACAAGAAGAGGAGACAATGGAGAGGATCGAAAAGAATAGAACAATTCGAGGTGCACGCCCCCCTATACTTAGGACAAAGTACGTCCTAAGTATGGAAAACTGTCTACAAGGGCGGCACCTTTTTGATAGAAGAAGAAAAGAAGAAAAGAAGAAAATAGATCAACAAATGAGAGAGTGATATGAACAGATGAACTGTACAGCGGAAGATAGAAGTGATCACCATGTATGAGATGCAGATGATATGAGTCAAAGGACACATCTCATACCAGAAGAATGGGGGCAACGTCAATGGTCGGTGGATCATGATCAAGATATAGTTTCAGGCATTGACCATTGACGCGGAAGGTAGAGGAAGATGACGGTTCGGATATGTCGATGCTGCCATTGTCATGTACCTTCCTAACCACATAAGGACCTTTCCACTTGCTCTACAACTTCCCTGGGAATAATTTCAGCCTGGAATCAAATAACCATACTCTCTGATCTGGCTCAAATTGTTTATGGCTGATATGCAAATCGTGCCATGTCTTCACTTTCTCCTTGTACTGTAGGCTGTTGGAAAAGGTTGTGTCTCTCAGTTCTTCCAGGGCTGCCAATTCTGCTCTTCTCTGTTCTCCTATACTCTCGGGATCTAACAGCAACTCAGTGACTGCCCAAAAAGATTTGAGCTTGATCTCTACTGGCAAATGGCACGGCTTGCCATAGACGAGACGAAAGGGAGATGTCCCCAATGGATTCTTGAAAGAAGTCCGATAAGCCCACAAGACCGAGTCCAAAAGCTGTGACCAATCCTTTCGGTCTGGGCGGACAACTTTCTGCAAGATAGTCTTTATCTCCCGATTCGATACTTCGGCAAGACCATTAGTCTGAGGGTGATATGGAGTGGCAACCCGATGGTCAATGCCGAACTCGTCTGCAAGGGCCCTAACCTTGTCATTGATGAAGTGAGATCCCCCGTCTGAAATCAAGACTCTAGGTACCCCAAACCGTGAAATGATATTTTTCCTCAAGAATTTGCACACGGTTTTAGCATCTGCGGCTCGGGCGGGGATGGCCTCAACCCATCGGCTGACATAATCCACAGCGAGCAAAATATGCTCGAATCCCTGGCTCTTAGGAAATGGGCCCATGAAATCAATCCCCCATGCATCAAAAACCTCACAGAAGTGAATGGGTTGCATGGGCATCATGTCTCTCTGTCCGCAGGTTCCCATTTTCTGACAGTCAGTACATCTCTTCACGAACTCATCAGAATCCTTGAAGAGAGTAGGCCACCATAGGCCGGATTTAAGCACCTTCTGTGTTGTCCTTTTTCCAGAATGATGTCCTCCTGCCTCAAGCTTGTGGCAGTATGTGAGGACGCTATGTTGCTCTTCTTGAAGGATTGCACCTCCTCCAGATACTATCCCCTCCTTCATGATAAAGGACGGGATCCTCCCAATGGTAAAACTTGGCCTTAGCTAGGAAGGTCTCAAGTTTCTGCCTGGGCCAACCCTGAGGGACTGTCTTGGCAACAAGATAGTTTATAAAGTCAGCATACCACGGGAGTGAGGTGACAGCCAAGATCGCCTCATCTGGAAACGTCTCAGTGATAGGTGCGCTGGGCTCAGATTCCTCAAGATTCTCCAATCTGGAGAGATGATCTGCCACCACATTCTTGACTCCAGGCTTATCCTTAATCTCAATATCAAATTCTTGGAGTAGAAGGATCCATCTGGTAAGACGTGCTTTGGCATCCTTCTTAGCCATTAAGTACCGGATGGCGGTGTGATCAATGTAGATTGTCACTCTAGATTCGAGAATATATGATTGGTACTTATCAAGAGCAAAGACTACGGCCAGCATCTCTTTCCCAGTCACAGTGTAATTCCGCTGAGCGGCATCCAAAGTCCGGCTGGCGTAGTGAATAGCAAAGGGTAATCCATCCCTCCTCTGTCCAAGCACAGCCCCAACGGCAAAATCTGAAGCATCCGTCATGATCTCGAATGGGAGAGACCAGTCGGGTGGCTGAAGGACAGGAGCTGAAACAACCATTTCTTTGAGAGTCTCAAATGACGTCAGACACTTATCATTGACAATAAACTCGGTGTCTTTCGTCAGCAAGTCAGTGAGCGGTAGGGCAATATGACTGAAGTCCTGAATGAACCATCAGTAGAAACCGACATGCCCCAGAAAAGACCGTAACTGACGCAAATTGGACGGTGGATTGAGTTTTCTGATGATATCCACCTTGACAGGATCGACCTCCATGCCCCTGTTGGAGACGATGTGACCAAGGACCGTCCCTTGAGTCATCATGAAATGACTCTTCTCCCAGGATAAGACAAGATTAACCTCTATGCAGCGCTTCATCACACGGTCTAGGCAGTCAAGACAAGCGTCGAACCCGTCACCATAGACCGAGAAGTCATCCATGAAGACCTCTAAACAGTCACCCACCATGTCTGAGAAGATGGACAACATGCACCTTTGGAACGTCGTTGGAGCGTTACATAGACCAAAGGGCATTCGTCTGAAAGCATAGGTCCCAAACGGACAGGTGAATGTCGTTTTCTCCTGGTCTTCGGGCACAATGGCCACTTGATTGTACCCAGAGTACCCGTCAAGGAAGCAGTAATGACTCTTCCCGGCTAGCCGCTCGATAATCTGATCAATGAAGGGTAGCGGGAAGTGATCCTTCTTGGTGGCCTCATTCAATCATCTGTAGTCCACACAGACCCTCCAAGAAGTTGGTACTCTGGTAGCGATCTCCTCTCCATACTCATTGACAACTGTAGTGATGCTCGTCTTCTTGGGTACCACATGTAAAGGACTTACCCATTTGGAGTCGGAGATGGGATAGATGAAATCGGCGCTCCACCACTTCGAAATTTCCTTCATGACTACGTCTCGAAGATTCGGGTTCAGCCATCGTTGGAACTCACGTGACGACTTAGCGTTATCCTCGAGATAAATGTGGTGGGAGCAAAGATTTGGGCTCAGCCCCTGGAGATCAACTATACTCCAACCTATTGCCCTGCGGTTTCTTTCAAGAACCTCCATCAGACGAGATTCTTGTTCTCCAATCAAATCTGCTGAGATAATGACTGGGTACATATCTGGCTCTCCAGCAAGGAATCTGTACTTCATCGACTACGGCAGAGGTTTCCGTTCTGGACAACTGGGAGGTGGCAGATCTGGCTTCCGGTATGTCTGTGTGAAGGCGACCAGGTCTGCATGGGAGAACTCTCGCTCTGCATGAATTTCTGACGAAAGGCAGCCTGCTGCATCAACAATAAACTGTACTGGCTCGCACTCTATCATGGCTGTTGGCTCAGAAGGAATCAGACAAGGTAAATATTCATCAAAATCATCCCAATCAATGTCTGAATCCGAGGGATCAGAAGAAGATGAACAAGAATGAAAATCATCTGCACCACTCATCCCAACACTGTCAGCCTCATGTGTATCCTCATCCAGGAGTGTGCTCTCCCGGCTCTCAACTGCCATGAGTTTGAGATATAGTGAATCTGTGGGCAAGGCGAGGGTCGGTGCTACAGGATCTGTCCAGTTGGATTCATCATCAGTCATCACGAAATCACACACCTGGTGAATGTCTAGCTCATCCTCTGTCATCTGCGCTGCTTCAACTGAGCATTCTAATTCTCTAGATCTGGTCTCCTCGATCATCTCTATTTGTATGGTTTCGCCCTCTACGCGAAAACATACCTTCCCGCAATCATGGTCGGTCACCGCCTTGGCTGTGGCCAAGAATGGGCGTCCAAGTATGATGGGGGCATCAGTTACCGACTCAGGGATCTCCATGTCCAACACAACGAAGTCCACGGGGAATTTCAGGCCCTGAATGGTAACGACCACGTCTTTCAATAACCCCTTCGGCCTCTTTATCGATCTATCCGCAAACTGAAGGACTGTTCTGCTTCGAAGAAGAGGGCTAAACTCGAATTGCTTGAGTAAGGCTGCCGGAAGGAGGTTAATTGAAGAGCCAATGTCTAATAGAGTACGATCAAACTGCTGCTCCTGAATCTCACATCTGACATAGGGAGCTTCTGCGTCTGGTCGCTTGGCCGGCACCTTGTTCTGGATGGTGCATCATGTGTCATGAGTGAGCATATGGATTTGATCTCTGTGCCTCTTCTTCCTTCGGACAGTAGTTGTCTCTTTCAAGTTCTTTTTGAAGAAGGGGATATGCTCAAATGCTTCTCGTAGAGTCAGCTGAATGTGAAATCTGTCAATCATTTGGTTGTCGAACCCTACCTGCTGGTTCTTTTTTGGATTTTCTTTTTTATTCCCCTTCGCTCAGCAGAGTGCCTCTAGGAAGGGGATTGTAGGGGCCTCCTCAGATGGAGGACTAGGAATCGGTCCATGTGCCTGTGAAGACGGAGAATCCATACAAACATCATCATGCAACACATATGGATCCGCAATTAGAACAGAAACCTTTCCTTTATTCATATTTTTGTTTTTCTTTTTGTTCCCACAGTCCATAGGTACAAAATGTGGTAACATCACAGATGGAGGCTCAACAATAGTAGAGGTGGTGGCCTCAGTACTACCACCGGCACCTGGCTCTGCGGCATCAGCACCGCACTCTGGTTCAGCATACAAAATGGTGGCGTCAGCACCACCGTCTGCAACTGGTATCACGATGGCATCAGCACCGTCGTTTGGATCTTCATCCTTGGTGGCCTCAGCACCACCGTCTCTGACATCATCATTAGCGGCATCAGCACCGCTACTCTGCTCCTCTGGCGCTCCTGGTTCTGCATCTGGTTGTCGCTCAGAAGAGGCGCCGCCGGCTGGTATCCTACCGCTCCTAGTAGTAACAAAATCAGCATCATAAAAGGAACAAGATATGTCACTCAAATAGTCACTAGGAGAGGTATCCTTGTAAACTCTACCTGCTTAGACTTTCTTTTCAGACTATTCGGGTTAGGTTCAATCTGAGCGGGTATGGTGGTCTTGACTTTGATTATTTCTCTCATTTCCTGTCGGAATTCATCCATTTCTTGCCTGAAAGATGCTCGTTGTTCGGAGAGCAAGCGGGCAAGATCATCAAGAGCTGGGTTCTCAAAGGTGGGATCCTGAGAACCGGATGGTTGTCCTTGCTGGAAATGGGGTTGCTGCTGCTGTTGTGGTTGATACTGGGGAGGAGGATGGGGGTAAGACTGCTGAGGCGGTTGTCGCTGCCTCCACGACTGTCCCTGATAGGTGGGACGAGGACCACTCTGATATTGCTGCTGATGGGCATACTGGGGCTGCTGCTGTGGTTGTTGCTGGCTGCTTTGATGTCCTTGGGCAGGAGGCTGCTGCTGGGATGAGGATCCACCATTGCCCCAACAGAATCCGGGGTGATCACGACGAATCCCGGGCTGAGGGTACCGGTCATACCAAATCCCATTGACTTCCATCAATGGTTCCTGCTCAAAGGAGGGTGGAGGAAGAACTGCCAGTGGCTGCTCCTGCTGATACACCACCATCTGAGTGTCTGGAGATGGTGGCTGTGCTGGATAGTACTGTAGCAGTGGAACCGGCTCTGCCTGGATATGATTCACCTGTCGGTATGAGGTAGAGGGTTGGTTGGAGCTGCTACCGCTGGAGTCAGCCCGTGACCTGGGAGGCTGTTGGGAGTGAGCTTGTGCCTCCTGAATGCATAGGATTTGAGTTTTCAGGTCACTCATGGTTTTGGTGAGAAGGTCCATCTGAACAAGACCTTGATTCTGCTTCTTCTCGAGGATCTCCATGCGGTCCAGCTTCTCACTAATAATGCCCATGTCGGCTGCGGCTGATTCGGCTTGGGCTGCGGCTACCGACGATGTATTGGGACCGGCATCGATGCGGGCGATCCTCTGGAATGATCCTGCTCCCTGCGGAGGCTTTTGTTGTGTGTAGACTCTGTCTTGGGTCATCACAGTTGAATTTTCTTCCATGCCTTCATAGATGGCCCAGACGTCGTCTTCACCCTTAGATGACACGCCTGAACACTCGGGTATAAGGTGCTAAATAGGTCGTTGCGACCCAAGCGATCAGACAATGTCAATCAAGAAAAATGAACCACTCTGAATAGATAAAATCGGTCAAAACTCAAAACAGCGGTCCTGCTATTGGATTAACCTGGTATAGCACCCATGGTCGAACTCAAGGAGCACGGATTGGCCTCTCGGCCTACGAAGTAGTAAAAAGAAATAAAATAAAGGAAGAAAATATTTTTAGTGGTTTTTGATTTATTTTATATTTTTTGGATTTTTAATGTATTTAGAAAATAAGAAAAACAAAGAGAAACACACTTCAACAATTTATTTAAAGCACTAAAAATCAACCAAAAATTCAAACAAAAATATTTTTATGTATTTTATATTTTTTAGTGTTTTTGGTGAATTTTTGAGAATTTTCTGAGGTTTATTTAATTTTCTAAAAATCAAACAGTAGCTAAAAGAGATGGTACTGTCCAGCCGAGCCAAAAAGCCCCAGATAAAACATCTAAGAGCCTCAAAGTGGCCGGGAGGTAATTTTCTTATAAAGAAGATAAAATGAGGAAAATTTAGGCACCAATTTTATTGTTTTTGGATTTTTAATTTATTTACTAGAATTTTTATAGGTTTTTGAGTGTTTTTAAGTTTTTAGTGATTTTCAGTAATGAAAAATAGCCAAAATTGGCTAGAAAATCAAACTAAGTAAGACAAACAGAACTAATTTTTGTGGGATTTTTAAGTGAGTTTTAATATTTTCTGGGGTTTTTAAAGTTAGACAGTGACAAAATTAAAGGTTTTTGATTTTTTTAAAATATCAAATGAAATCAGAAATGTCCTCAAAAATCCACGAAAATTTTACACCATGGCAGGAGCCACGTGTCCAATTTTCGTTGGATTTGGAGGTGTTTTGCTATTTTATTCAAAAATAAAGAGAGGGTACAGTGCATAGGGACCTTTCTGCAATTAAAACAAAGTTCTGGGTCCCTGGAACAACAAGCTTGGAAAGTATAAGGGTAGGAGTGCAAATTACCCCCCGGGCCACGCACGATACACGTGACTCAGGCCTGGGGGGACCTAATTGCAATTCCTATTTCTATAAAAGCAAAACTTAACAAGCCAGAAACACAGGGCCAAACATGCAAATGTACCAAAATATCACGTGTCGATGCACGTGTTCACCACTGGCAGGGGTATAAATGTAATTCACTTAAAAGAAAGGGTCCACAGTGCAATTTTCACAAAAATAAAAGAACTACACTACGTATTTACAGGACTAGAAAGTAAATGCATAAAGTGAAGGGACCTAAGAATAAATTACCCCTTATTTATTATCCGAGGAGCTGATGCACGATGCGTGGAAGATCGGATGGATGGGATGTCGCGCCGCATACAATAGAAACCCTCGAGTTGATCCGGCGTCTGGAATGCATCCACGTGGACGATCAGACGGTGGTGGTGCAACAAGAGTCTCCGAAGAAGACCTGCTCGGATCGGATGGAGGTGACGAAGCCACATGCTGGATCGGAGGGCTGAGATGTGTTGAGGCTTGACCTCGAGGACTCAACGGTGACGATCGGACCTCGGAAGATCTGGCGATGGGTGCTTCTCCGTGGATGGATGGACACGATCTAATCTGGAGCGTCGAAGCTGATCTGACGGTGGACGAGGATCCTGGAGGAACTGGACGCCGGCGACTTTTGCCGGCCCTCTGTGCGCACGGTGGGCCTCGTCTGCCGCCCCTGAGGTGCGGGGAAGCTTCGCCGTGAAGCTCCGCACCTGAGGCGCTGCTCCGATGAAGGCGAGGAGCTCCAGAGAGCTCCGGCGACGTGGAAGAGCTGGAGCCCCTGTGCTCTAAAGACTGGACCTCCAGATGAGGTCGGATGGCCTGAATACCTGCACAGGGAAGAAGCTGGGTCGAGGGCAAACTGCCTCGACCCGTCAGAGCGAGAAAAAGGTGGCTGGTGCGTCGGTATGGTGGGTCTCCGACGAGCGGCGGAGGTGAAGACCCAATGTCCTGCTCCGGGGCGAGACAGGAGGGATGGCTGGGTGGAGAAGGTGGAGAGATGTCAGGCGAAGGTGATGGCGGTGTCGGATGATCAAGTGAGTGGACGGAGACGGCAGGCGGAGGCGGCGGAGCTGAACTACTGGAAATCTAAAAATCCTATTCTAAACTAATCTACGGGCTAAAGCGGCTACCTGATGGATGCTGTCGACTGGGCTGGAGCTCAAGAAGCTCCGGGGTCATTGCCTGCAAGGGGGCGTCGTCTCCTCGAGGCTGGGCGTGCTCGCGGCGGCGCACGACGGAGTTAACCACCGGATCAGTGGATTCCTTGGAACTTGGGCCTCGCTTCCACTCCAAAACACGCAGTTGTCACTCGGGTGCTCTGGAGGAGCTCCTTGGCGGCGAGCAGGAGTCCAAAGATGAAAGAATTAGGTCGCCGGAGACGACTATAAATATGGTGAAGGATCCGAGAAGAAAGGGGTCGGGCGAGTCACTCAAGCCTCGGATCCTCCAATCCCACCCCGGGCGAGGGTCCAGGATGTTCAATGATCAATCGGAGCCCGTGGTTAAGGTGAATGGCGATCGAGTCGACCGTGAAGAAATTGGTGAAATCGGGTCGGTCAGAGCAGACCCGGCTCTGGTGGTCCTAGGGGGAGAGTTGACCGGGGGTCAACAATCCCCCGTGGACCAATCAGAGCCCGCCAAGCATAGTATTTTTGTTTGTTTATTTTAAGCTAGAAAATGATTGAATTACTAAAAACTTAAAACATGAAATATTTTTATTTTATTTTTTTCCTATTTTTTGTGATTTTTAATTAATTTTTGGAAATAAAAATAAGGTATATACATAGTATGTAATACATAGGTATATGTACACAATTAGGGTTTTTGATTTTTTTTTATTTTTAATTATTATTTTTATGCAATTTTATTCCTATTTTATATTTTATTAATTTATAGAATAAAATAAGGAATAAAAAGGTATTTTTATTTTATTTTTATTATTTATGTACATAGGTAAAATAAATATATATGTTCATTTATATACATGGTATATGTACAATGTATTTTTGTATTTTTAATTTTGCTATTTTTATTTTGTTTTGATTTATATTATAAAACATAGAATATTTACAAAAAGTTTGAAAATTAATTTTATTTATTTACAAGGTTAAATAAATACATAGAAGTGGTTTATGTACATGATGAAAGGGGTATTTTAATTCTTTTTGATTTTTAGCTTTTTCTTTTGTTTTTGTATTTTATAAATATATACAAGTATTTACAAGCATATTTTTGGTGAGGAAAATATTTTTTTATTTTATTTACATAAATATGTACACACATGAGCCCCTATCTCCCTCTACTTTGGCTTTTATGCGGTCAGGCCCATGCTGAGCCCTCCCTTGGGTTAGGTTGCTCAATATTTATTCTAAATATTTCCCTCTTTTTCTTTTTAATCTTTATTCTTTTATTTTTGCACAAAAACATGCTAATTATAGGTTTTTACACAATGCATGCTTTTGATAATTATTTGTATTTACACACATCTACATGCATTTGCAAAGGTTTTTGTAGCTAAAATATAAGAATAAAGAGTGATGAATGAGTATTCATCACCCCCCTATACTTAACTTTTGCTAGTCCCTTAGCAAACACTTATTTGAAAAAGAAGTGAAAAAGAAAGAAAGAAAAAGAAAAAGAGGGGAATGTACATGGATCAATGTTGAATATTAAACTTTCCTTTATTAAATTGAATTATGGAGCTCGATCAGATCTTTGGATTATTAATGTGTCGGAACCTTATTTAGACTTAAGCTTAAAACTCAACAGCCTCTAAGTTCCACCAATCTATGGGCAAGACTCCTCAATATACCAGATCAGAACAAGTCTACATACACAAACTCTAATGACCATGAATCTTTCCATGCAGTGTAAGTGCTATGTAGCTCCCCACCTCAGAAGTAACAAAGAAACAACCTCCCTCAACCTGGTAACTCTAATGCCTCGGTCTAGCAACTCTTTCCTCGAGAAGCAGGGTATTCCCTTCTAAGTTCAAGTGCAACCGGCTCAAGAAGAGGGGGAAGAAGTATAACTTTTGGAAGCTCAGCCAGTGTAGCTAAGTCTCCCGCTGCAAGCTTCATGAGATGTAACATGATACCATAAGCTTTTGCTTTATTTACTATATACACTCCGGTGGGGTTATTAAATTTTCAATCCGACCCACCACTTTTTTGGAGTTCTTTTTGCATTTTGTATTTTTTTTCAAGTGCTTCTATACAACATATCTACATGGTGCAGCATATATACAAGAAATTTTCCTCTTGAGCCAGTAGACTATCCCTCTTTTGAAGCTTTATTGCAACCCACGGCTTCTGTCTTTAGCCTTCATCACCACTAGACCAAGTTGAGACGCACTTCCTTCACTAGAAGAAGAAAAGAGGTTCCGCCTAGAAGTACTACCCTCATATGCTACCCCAAGCCAAAGGAAACTGCCTCCTCACCACCTCATCCGTGGAGAGCCAAGTGTAAAGTGCTGGTGCAAGTCAAGCCATTGTCTCTAAGAGTCATGCGTGTGTTGTTAAGTGCTCTACTTAGGCTCATCAAGATGACATATGCTCATAGCCTAGTGGACTCAAAGAATTAAGTCCTTATGGACCTGAAAAGCCTTAACCCTAAGCCTTATAAGGTTCCTCTTAGAGTTAGGTGGATTAAGATCTTATTCAAGCTCCATTTCTCAATTTAATTCCAGGCTTAGTTTAAATGTCAACTCTCATCCAGAAAAACTATATACATATGTACACAAGATGCTTATTTACACAAAATTTACAATCGTGCAAAATTTTTGAAAAATGTTTTGAAATCATGGATGAATGATGCATGAGGTGCAAGTTTTGCAAAAAGATCTTTACACATATTTACACAAGATTTTTGCAAACTTTTGATTTTCAAAACATTTTGGAAAAATTTTGTACTATATACATAATTCTTATACAAAAATATTTACACAAGCTTTACACAAAAGATTTTTGAAATCATTTTTACAAAAATACTTTGTACACTATCTCTGTATGTGCAAATAAAAGAAGTTTATGTACATGAAATTTTTTTAATTTTTGTGATTTTTAGCCATTTTATTTATTAACACACTCACACAAAGTACGAGTTATGGCTAAAGTATATATGAAATATATACACACCCCCCCTATACTTAGCTCGAACGATGTCCTCAGAGTGATCAAGAGCGATGAAGAAGACATAACTCGTGCTTAGTAAAAGGGAGGTGAAAAGGAAGGGCTAAGTACATAAATGAATAAATGAATAGAATGAGAGGAACTCGGTGGTTTCCCCCTATACTTAGGATTAACTAATCCTAAGTATAGCAAGCTGTACATGAAGGGAAATCCGAGTGAAGAAGATACAGAGTCTGCCCCCCTATACTTAGGGTAAAATATCCCTAAGTATAGGCAGCAAAATAGGGGTAGAAAGACACGAAGAAAATCACGAATATATACAAGAAGGAGGACATCACTCCCCCTATACTTAAGGTGGAGAACCTTAAGTATAGGCAATAAAACAGAAGTGATGAAACAGAACGAATGAACAACCCGGTGTTTCCACCCCCCTATACTTAGGATGAGCAATATCCTAAGTATAGCAAAGATAATCCTAAGCGAGACCTGGGGTGAGAACAAGAACGGAAGAAAGAAAGATCAAACAAGACGAAACACGTATATACAAAAGAGTACAATGTTGAGGTGCCTCTCAACGCTAGATTTTACGCCCCTAGCTGGGCGCAAAGGCTAGGACAACGCGGTATCAAGGTTCAGTACGGCATCGGTAAGGCGAATGCCGTACTGTCATCGTAGTCTTGGTATGAGAACATCGACGAAGTCAACAGTGTAAACAAAGACACCCAGGTATGCAATCAAGCGGGTGTCTGCTACCGTCCAGTGATATGGAAAGAAGTGATCAGGATCCGGTAGCACAAAAGAAATCATCGGCTCTGGATCAGACTGGAGTGAGAGTATGGAGCCGACGAAATCAAACGTGGAGAAGGATGGATCAATAATAGAATTCTCCACGTCAATCAGTGTCTCAAACAGGTGTGGACAATGAAGATCAGGAGACTCTCTAAGCAGACTGATATTCGATGCATGAAATAGAGTCAAATCAGGCAAATCATCGAATATCTCCAGAATGGGCTCATCCTCGCGAGGGTCGTCGAGGTGAGAAGACTCAGAATCAGAGTGATCTAAAGACTCGGTTCCATGCTCCGTCAGATCAGAAACACTCTCAGAAAGTGAAACAGAGTACTCATCGAGTGCGGCACCCTCCCGCAGATAACCCTCGGGGAGAGATGCAAGATCGACAGTGATAAGAAGAGGATCAAGATCTAGATGGGCATCTGCGCTGCTATCAAGTATCCACTCAGTGCACCAGGCTGCATCATCATCAAAAGTGTAGGTCTCGGCAATCTGGAAGCAGGAGAAGGTACTAGTCAACATCGCGGAAGCTGGCAAAGTGTCTGTAGCTGATCCTCGCTCTGCGGCTATGTTGGCTGGCAGCTGGTCCTCAGGAAGTGTATCTGTCTCAACAAAGTGGAGGACAAAAGGCTCGAAGACGGGACTCTCGGTGTCGGTACTCTCGAAGTGGTGTCTCTCCTCAAGCTGTGGCTGCTGGGCTGAGTCCTGGTGACTGTATGCATCCAAGAAGTGTCTCTGCAGGAAGAAAACTGATTCCTCCGGGACTGGAGACTGAAGTAGCTGAGTCAATGGCTGCAAAAGCTGGGGCTCCTCCGGCTCCTGGAGTATCAGAAGATCTGATATCCAAGACTCGTCAACTGAGAATTCTGGGACTGACTCGAAGTCCAGCTGGAAAACCAACGGGAACTCAAGTAGACTCTGGGTCTGAACCTCTGCTAAGGAAGTCATCTCCTCTGTCCGTGGTGCTGTCAGCTCCATGTCCTCGTGTTGGTGTGTAGAAACTGTCTCATCATGTAAAGTGACACACCGCACTGGTACTGCATCGTCCTCATGTGTTGTCCCGACCGAAGCATCTCGTGAAGAAGAACTCTGTGAAAGCAGCCTGGAGATGGTATCCAGTAGGTAAATGTCGGAACTACGGTGTGAACCGCCACATGTGGTAATCACCAGTGCAAGCTGCTCTGCGGTCATCCCCCGCATGGAGATCTCAATCAAGTCTGTAAGTGGAAGTCTGTGCTCAGGAAATCTCCTCAAGAGGTGAAGAAACCTCGGCCATGCCTCGTGCAATGGCTCCTGGGGGTCAACTGAAAAGTCCATGATCAAAGACCGCATAAACTCTGCTCTACGTGGAGGAAAGTATCTCTGTAGAAACTCTTGTTGGAAATGCGAGCCCACGGTGAGCCATTATGCAATAAATGTTATTGCAATTCACTCCTTAATCTGAAATGAAGATTACATAATTTGCATAATAGGTCCCTTAGTACAATTAGGGTTATGTACCATGGCCATCTTGATGATCATACAGCTGTTGATTCAACTATTGAATCATAGAGGCTGGTGCTTGAATGAATATCTAAAGAGTTAGATTGAGGACTCATCAAGCACCGTCAGATGATTGTTAAGAGATGATCTCCAGCCTGAGTAGGAGATGGCAATCCTTATCTCTGAAGGCTGATATCTGACCGACCTCTTGATGCAGGTCCTCTGCATAGGAATAGAGATTCGGAGGTGTCAGATTAGTTAGGTCAAAGAGTTGACTTAACGAGATCGAGATAACCAAAGTCCTATATCGTATGCTGTCAGGATATAGGCACGCATCCTCTGACCGGAGACAGATGTGTTCCTATGTGTCTAAGTATGTACATTTGGCAGACCAATAGGTTGATGACCTAATCAAGGTCTACACACCGGCGCGCTGGTGTGCATATAAGGGCATATGAGTAATACGATCTCTCAAAGGGATTATACAGGTTCAGTTACTGAACCGGAAGACATGAGCTCACTCATGAGATATTGGGAAGAATCAAATTCCGTGCGCACGGTCGTCTCGCTTTGGAAGCTTGACTGAATTTGTAGGTTTGATATATACTTTTGGAAAGTATATGATCAAGACCTAGGTATGATATATGCTTTTGGAAAGTATATGATCGATACCGACTCCCAATGATCGAATGAGAAACTTACTGATAAAAACCATGAAGTAGACAGTATAAAGTTGATCGAATACTTCGGGTTTAGTCTGAGTCTTCCAGTATGCATGATGTACAGGTATTGGGAATATCTGAGGGTGATGTGATCATAAATGATTGTATAACCATGACGCTTCCATTCCTAGGGAGTGATGAAACGGGTCTGGATTTTAGTGACTCCTCTCAGTAGAGAAGTGATCTGATCTTGGTCCAAGTATTGGACATTGATCTGAATGTAATTCAGATACAATGAGAAGATTAGATTTACGGTCTTGATTTAATCAAGCATCTATGGGAGGCCCGCGATCTGGATTTGAGATACGATCTCAATATCCATGTCACTATACGTGGAACAATACAATCGCCCTGTCCTTATCTCCAAGTATCTGCGGAGAAAGCGCATTATCCTTGAAAGAGTTCATGGATAATTCTATTGTTGATATATGTATCCGAGCATTGAGAATATGGATAATTAAATGTGATTTAATTATCATGAGTAATATGAATTTGATTCATATTATAAAGAGAGTTATCTTAGATAATTAAATGAGATTTAATTATCAAAGATGTAAATAATGTGAATGTGATTCATATTATTTGGACACAAGAGAATAGAGATCCAAGATGATTAAATATGATTTAATTATCATGGATATGAATAATGTGGATAGCAATATCCATATTAATCAAATATATTATAAATGTGATTTATAATATATAAGAGAGAGATGTTTGTAATTTACATTTGTTAATTAAATGTTAATGTGAATTGGATTCACATTGGACATTAAATTGAAAAAGTAATTTACATTTTGTTTTGGGTTGTGAATGTGATTCACAAATTTCCAATGGCATGATTGTAATGTTCACAAAATAAATTGGATTTATTTTTGTGAAATAATTTGCAACAAAAGTTGTTGCAAATATTGGAGAGAATCATGAGATAATATAATCTCATGTAATAGGAAAAGGAAGCTCCCTTCCTAAAAAGGAGAGGGGACGGCCACAATTCCCATGAGGAATTGGTGGCCGTCCACCCTCCTTATGGAAGGAGGCTTGCCTCCTTTCCTATTTCTCCATTGGAGATTAATTTGATATAAAATCAAATTATATTTATTGTATATTTGATTTTTTATTAAATTAATTGTTGTTGTGTTTTTAGCAACAAATCATGACCATTGAAAGAAACACAAATTAATGTGGACCATTGGATTTGTGTTGACACATGGATTGAGATCCATGGATCCCAAAACCCTATATAAGGAGAGGCACCCCATTGCTCTTCTTTACACACACAAGTTGAGGCAACAAATCTCTCTCTCTCTCATTCTCTCTACACGTCCTCTCTCTCTCTCTCATGTGGCCGTCCACCATGGATGCCCTAGAGAGGTTCTCCATCGCTGCGGCATCGTCGTTATGCTGCCAGATGTTTTGCTCGAGGATCTCCGTCTCCTTCGGTGCGCCCCGCTCGTGAAGAAGACATCGGATCTCGTGTGTCGAGATCAGGAGATCCGCCGCTTGGATCATCAACATGGATTGCGAGAAGCACGCGGTTCATCCCCGCGCTCGCAAGCGTCTCCTCCGTCGGATCGGACTTGAGACAGGAGGTCTCTTTGTTTAGAGACTCGATTGCAACCACGCTTCAAGAGGTAAACCTAATACTTGTTTGTGGTTTAGACGAAACGATCCTAGAAGTGTTCTTGGATCGTGTGGTTTCGTCGCAAGAAAATTTTTTTAATTTCCGCTGCATAGAACAACTAGTGCGACTAGTCGTTCTCCGTCGTATTCGATGCGACGCTCACGCTTCCGTGATGCGCTTGAGGATCTAACCATATCCTTCAAGTGGTATCAGAGCCTTAGGTCGGTGGTTTTGGATACGATCCATAAACCGAGGACGACTTGGGTTCATTAGGGTTTGCGAAAGTTTTCTTGCATTTCATTTTCGCATCTCTGTTTTGATATTATTTTCGGCACTGTTTAAATTGTTTAAACACGAAAATAATAATTGGATTTTGTTCCCCATTAAATAAGGAAACCGTAGGATCTGAGTTTGCGTGATTTCGATTCCGTTTGCTCTAGATATGCTCATTTTAGTGAACATGTATCCACTGTTTCGGGGACTGCGGATCATGACGTAATTAAGATGTTAATTGCGGATTTGAAACGCCTTGAAATGCGTGCAAATCTCTTGGGTTCTGTTGTAAATCAAGTTAGCAAACTTTAGAAATTTATTTTGCTTAATTTGGATTTAAATTGATTTAGATATGGTATTTTTAGTAAGTGAGGGTCACTGCTGAAAATACTTTCCTAATCAAGAACCTAGTGATTGTCATTTAACTAATTAGTGAAATTAAATTGTTTAATTTCCTGGAATAATTATGCATAAATATTTGTGAAATATTTAATAATAATTATGTCCTTAAATGACTTTGCCCTAACCAACAAATGATTAGATGTGATCTAGATCAAGATTGGTTACATGATCTACATGATCAACATTCCAACAAACATGTTGCTTGAATAGGACTTGGGATTTATTTAGCAAATCTCATTATAATGTTAATCAAAAATGTTTTGATTATTATTATATGGTACAATTTCGGTTGAAGAACCGATGATCATCTCAAGTACAAATTAATCAATTTGGCATTATCCTTTCCCGAGGCGGATATGGTGCCTAGTCGGAGAGCATTGGGGTTGCGGGTTGCAACGTATGTGGTCCGTCCCACTCTCGTCGGTACTGGCCATGACAGCGGGTAGGGCCGGGATAATGTCCGAGGGATTAAGATGTATTTTTCTAATTATTAAAATTCGAAATAATACGTATTTGAGATAATACCATTATTCAAGTAACTATTAAAATGATTGTTGGATATTAATTGGATCATTAATTTAATATGATTAGATTAATTGGAATCCAATTAAGATTGAAATACTCTAATATGATTAGAGTTAATAATTCCCTTGGAAGAATTAATTATGTGAATGTGATTCACGATAATTAATTAAAATTTGAATATGAGGTGGAGGATCACATAAGTGACATCCATGGTCTCCCGTCAAGGCGAAGGGTTCCGTCGCCAGGGATTGTATGTGGGAGACGCCTGTCCGAAGTGACAGCTCCTGTATGCAAGCGCATCTGGATCGGACTCTTTGCTTCTCGAAAGAGTAAGGCCGTATACGTAGTGACCCCAATATCGGATCCTCAAATTATTGGGGCGATATTGGATTGCGTATAGCGAGTACTATTCCTGTTGACGGTTGGTTCAATTAACGACGGGTCAACATCGCCTTAGGGGTGGTGGGCTCGGGTGTTAAAGACCGAATTGGGAGATGCAAGTTGGACTTGCAAAGCGGAATGTGTTCCCGCTTCTTTTTATCCGAGTTGCAGATTCTCATATTATTGGGATGTAACAAAGATAAGGAAGGAGATCCCATATCTTGTTGAGATATAATGGTAAGTATATCTCTTACATTGAAAGTGATTAAGGGAATGAACTTTCAGTGTTGACAAGACAAGACAACTTTGATATAAAAATCCTAAATCAAAGTAAAATATATATATTTATATATTTATGCAAATTTCTTATTTCAGATAATCCTTCATAAAAACCCACTCAATGATATACTCAATAATAACCAGTAAAATATCTTGGATTGGACTCATGATCCAGATATTGTACTTGCAGTTGGACACATAATGTATGTGGTTGCAATGAGCAAGTTTCCTCATAATAATGAGGAATGACAATTAAATAGATAATAGGACTACAACCCTAGGGTTTGTGTGTCTCTATAGTCTTGATCTCTCATCGGATGTACTTTGGAAGTGACATGTCGATAATGATCGTAATTGTCAAATAATCCTTATAAAAATTAATGAAGATATTCTGGCATACATATGTGCTCTTGACATTTAACATGAATGAGATGGTTCACTGCATCATGCAGAATGGTGGCTCTATAAGAGATGATGTATTCAAATTGTTTGAGTACCTACCTGAACCTATGTTTTAAGAGTTTAGATGGATGTAGATGATGAGTGTCATCATTCTACTATCTATACTCTGGTCATTCATGAAGCTTCATAATATTCATATTGTATGAATTTAATGAAGCATGTATAAATGTTGAAATGCTCTTACATAAGAGATCCTTAGTCTTAAGCAATGGTTGCTTATAGATAAAGGGAGCGCAGTGGAAGCATGGGTTGGACCCGAGTAAGAAGTATGGTCAAAGAGTTGACTATACATCTATGACTTCCATATGTCATCCGAAGAGTTGGATGAATGCCAAACTGCAATAAGTTGATGTGTTGATAGTATGACTATCAAGTCTATCTAGAATCCTTAGAGAAGGACTCGGATGGAGCATCAGATTAATCCACATAAATCATTGATAAGATAAAGTCAAATAATTGTATCTCAATCTTCTGATGACATTTGCAATAGGTTGCATATGTTTTAGAAGATTGGAAAATTTGATCTTAAAGGATTATAGTTATCCACATGGATATTGATGCAATTGTTGCAACAATCTCTGTTGGATTGATAGACTTGTTAATTTCAGTGGGAGAGTCCTTAGTCTTAGAGAATGTCTCTATGACCTAGATATAAGAATACACTCATTGTTTGTTTCTAAATGTTGGAAATAAACATGAATTCTGAGGTAGAACTATCATAAAAGGTTATGATGGAGATATTTCAGATAGTAATCTAAAATCTAGTGGACTCCACTAAATTAGAAAATTAATGAATGGTTCATTAACATTTCTAAATACTGAAATTAAACCTTAAGATCAATAGGAGGATGAAGATCATTTGACAATGATCTAGCATCAAGCCTTGGACATTTGTCTATTGATTTGATCAATAGACTAGTAAGAGATGAAACTTTAGAATGTCTAAAATTTCAAAGCTTACATGCTTATGAATATTGTATTAAAATGTCCAATACACCCTTCTTTGGGAATGGTGTAAGATGATAAGGTATTCGGGATCTCATACATATTGATGTATGCGGATCATCTATATCATAGTAAACATTATGGATATATGATATCTATTAATGATTATGTATGATATGAAATTTCTTCTCTTCACCTGAAGAAACCTTTGAAATGTTCAAAGATTTCATAATTTTGGTCTACAACCAAAGTTTGAAGGAAGATAAAATGAATTTGATCTAATCAAGGTAGCATGTACCTGTTAGATGAATTCAAAGGATACCTTATGGAGATATGAATATCATTTCTATCTCAATCCTCCTAACTCACCCTAACTCAATAGAGTTATAGGGAGATACAATTGGATCATGTGTGACATGATCTTATCAATGATGAATTTTAGCATAATTATCCCTTAGTTTCCAGGTATATATGAGTAGTAGAGACTACAATGTATATCCTTAATAAGGTTCCATGCAAGATGGAATCTAGCACTTGAGAGTGCTGCTTCATTAGGAAAATAAAGGATGGTATTGGATACCTACTTTATGACCTTGAGATTCTTGAAATATCTCATCTCTGAGAATGTGATTCTTGGAGGTTGAGACTCTTGAGAATCAAGATGAAAATGAAGTGTAGGAACTCATTTAATCTTGAAAAGATAATGAGGCTCCTAAAATTGGAAACTAAAAGGATAATTGAAGATGAAACACTAAAACCTCTTCAAATAAGTTTGAGGATGGATTCCATGTGTCAGAGAAATCTGACAATGATCGAATTTCATGTGATGAAGCTTCTGAAGATCATAGCATGGATAGATGGATGTTAGCAATAAAAGTCTAATGTAGACTTCATGTACAAGTGTTGTATATGGACCCTATAGGATCCACCTATATAGGTAAGACCTGTAAAGGTGTAAATGGATCTTCAAGAGAAAGGGAACCTGATGAGAAGGTAGAGACCCTCAAAGCACGGTTCGTAGCCATGAGCCACACACCGGAAGAGAAGACATTGCTTGCAATGAGACTTGCTCTTCGGTGACCATGCTTAAAATCATCAGAATATTGCTAACCTTAGCTACACAACTTGACTATTGCATCTTCAAGATGTAAGTCCAGATTGCATTCCTCTATGAATATCTCTCTGAGGATATTCACATGAAGTAGCCCCAGGGCTTCATGGTTGAGGAAAGCAAGGTGTGCAAGATAAGGAATCCATCTAAGGACTCAAATAAGCTGGACCATAAGATTTGATGAAATTATAAATGTTATGATTTCAAATAAAATCTTGATGAGCCATGAGAAGCTTAGTGGGAGTGCCTATGTGTTCATTGCGCTAAATATAGATGATATCCTGATCATTTAAAATGATATAAGGATAATAATAAGTGTTTTATAATCTGGTTATTCCATATCTTGAAATTTTATTTCAAAGATACCTCTTAGATCTTAGTTCTGAAGTTGTTCAGAAGTCAAGAGAAGAGGATAATTGGACTGTCACATTTGTAGTATACCTTGGACATATTCTATTCATAGAAATTCCAAGAAAGGCTTCTAACCCTTAAGATATGGTACTGACCTATCTTAAGGGATAGCACCTCAAAGAGTTGAGGAAGTAAATGCTACAACTACTTGCACTTGTGCATTAGTTACGAGAAGCTGAGTGTATACTAGAGTGTACAAATACCAGATGTCTGTCATGCAGTGGGAGTAGTAAATTGTTACTAATCCTACTGTAGAGATAAAACACTTGATTGCAGTAATAACAAAATCTTCATAGATGAGGAGATTTTTGAGATAGTAATCTCAAAGTCTTATCTTCAAAAGTTTAAGACCATATAGATAGTGATCTATAAAGGTCTAAACTATAGATACCTCAGGAGATAGAGATCTCCGGGAATGAAGGTATTCTAATAAGGATTATGGGGATACTGGTTATGATGTCAGGGACAATGTAACCAACTAGATTGAGTATTGGTTGCATGAGATGCAACATTCGCATTAGATGCGAGCACTGTTACTGGGGATATGCAAGTGCCGTAAAAGGACTTGGCATAGTCTCGCGGGAACAGAGTGACTGATCAGCTTACCTAGCTATTTTCTAAATAGCCTATGATTGTCACATGAGTGCGGGTTTAAATGATTAGCCCATTAATGGCTCTTTGGGCTAGTGGGAGATTGTTGGAAATGCGAGCCCACGGTGAGCCATTATGCAATAAATGTTATTGCAATTCACTCCTTAATCTGAAATGAAGATTACATAATTTGCATAATAGGTCCCTTAGTACAATTAGGGTTATGTACCATGGCCATCTTGATGATCATACAGCTGTTGATTCAACTATTGAATCATAGAGGCTGGTGCTTGAATGAATATCTAAAGAGTTAGATTGAGGACTCATCAAGCACCGTCAGATGATTGTTAAGAGATGATCTCCAGCCTGAGTAGGAGATGGCAATCCTTATCTCTGAAGGCTGATATCTGACCGACCTCTTGATGCAGGTCCTCTGCATAGGAATAGAGATTCGGAGGTGTCAGATTAGTTAGGTCAAAGAGTTGACTTAACGAGATCGAGATAACCAAAGTCCTATATCGTATGCTGTCAGGATATAGGCACGCATCCTCTGACCGGAGACAGATGTGTTGCTATGTGTCTAGGTATGTACATTTGGCAGACCAATCGGTTGATGACCTAATCAAGGTCTACACACCGGCGCGCTGGTGTGCATATAAGGGCATATGAGTAATACGATCTCTCAAAGGGATCATACAGGTTCAGTTACTGAACCGGAAGACATGAGCTCACTCATGAGATATTGGGAAGAATCAAATTCCGTGCGCACGGTCGTCTCGCTTTGGAAGCTTGACTGAATTTGTAGGTTTGATATATACTTTTGGAAAGTATATGATCAAGACCTAGGTATGATATATGCTTTTGGAAAGTATATGATCGATACCGACTCCCAATGATCGAATGAGAAACTTACTGATAAAAACCATGAAGTAGACAGTATAAAGTTGATCGAATACTTCGGGTTTAGTCTGAGTCTTCCAGTATGCAGGATGTACAGGTATTGGGAATATCTGAGGGTGATGTGATCATAAATGATTGTATAACCATGACGCTTCCATTCCTAGGGAGTGATGAAACGGGTCTGGATTTTAGTGACTCCTCTCAGTAGAGAAGTGATCTGATCTTGGTCCAAGTATTGGACATTGATCTGAATGTAATTCAGATACAATGAG
This sequence comes from Ottelia alismoides, assembly GCA_037367405.1. Classification (NCBI taxonomy): domain Eukaryota; kingdom Viridiplantae; phylum Streptophyta; class Magnoliopsida; order Alismatales; family Hydrocharitaceae; genus Ottelia; species Ottelia alismoides. The sequence goes on from JAZKJV010007704.1 coordinate 419,681, forward strand.
AAGATTAGATTTACGGTCTTGATTTAATCAAGCATCTATGGGAGGCCCGCGATCTGGATTTGAGATACGATCTCAATATCCATGTCACTATACGTGGAACAATACAATCACCCTGTCCTTATCTCCAAGTATCTGCGGAGAAAGCGCATTATCCTTGAAAGAGTTCATGGATAATTCTATTGTTGATATATGTATCCGAGCATTGAGAATATGGATAATTAAATGTGATTTAATTATCATGAGTAATATGAATTTGATTCATATTATAAAGAGAGTTATCTTAGATAATTAAATGAGATTTAATTATCAAAGATGTAAATAATGTGAATGTGATTCATATTATTTGGACACAAGAGAATAGAGATCCAAGATGATTAAATATGATTTAATTATCATGGATATGAATAATGTGGATAGCAATATCCATATTAATCAAATATATTATAAATGTGATTTATAATATATAAGAAAGAGATGTTTGTAATTTACATTTGTTAATTAAATGTTAATGTGAATTGGATTCACATTGGACATTAAATTGAAAAAGTAATTTACATTTTGTTTTGGGTTGTGAATGTGATTCACAAATTTCCAATGGCATGATTGTAATGTTCACAAAATAAATTGGATTTATTTTTGTGAAATAATTTGCAACAAAAGTTGTTGCAAATATTGGAGAGAATCATGAGATAATATAATCTCATGTAATAGGAAAAGGAAGCTCCCTTCCTAAAAAGGAGAGGGGACGGCCACAATTCCCATGAGGAATTGGTGGCCGTCCACCCTCCTTATGGAAGGAGGCTTGCCTCCTTTCCTATTTCTCCATTGGAGATTAATTTGATATAAAATCAAATTATATTTATTGTATATTTTATTTTTTATTAAATTAATTGTTTTTGTGTTTTTAGCAACAAATCATGACCATTGAAAGAAACACAAATTAATGTGGACCATTGGATTTGTGTTGACACATGGATTGAGATCCATGGATCCCAAAACCCTATATAAGGAGAGGCACCCCATTGCTCTTCTTTACACACACAAGTTGAGGCAACAAATCTCTCTCTCTCTCATTCTCTCTACACGTCCTCTCTCTCTCTCTCTCATGTGGCCGTCCACCATGGATGCCCTAGAGAGGTTCTCCATCGCTGCGGCATCGTCGTTATGCTTCCAGATGTTTTGCTCGAGGATCTCCGTCTCCTTCGGTGCGCCCCGCTCGTGAAGAAGACATCGGATCTCGTGTGTCGAGATCAGGAGATCCGCCGCTTGGATCATCAACATGGATTGCGAGAAGCACGCGGTTCATCCCCGCGCTCGCAAGCGTCTCCTCCGTCGGATCGGACTTGAGACAGGAGGTCTCTTTGTTTAGAGACTCGATTGCAACCACGCTTCAAGAGGTAAACCTAATACTTGTTTGTGGTTTAGACGAAACGATCCTAGAAGTGTTCTTGGATCGTGTGGTTTCGTCGCAAGAAAATTTTTTTAATTTCCGCTGCATAGAACAACTAGTGCGACTAGTCGTTCTCCGTCGTATTCGATGCGACACTCACGCTTCCGTGATGCGCTTGAGGATCTAACCATATCCTTCAACTCTCGGCGTAGCTCTCCCCACATCTCGAATGTCCTTCCCAAACGTCGGTGCCATCTCATGGCTCTGTCGTGAAGCGTGAATGGGAAGGTCCTGCTCATCAGCTCCTCTGCAGTGACGTCTGAATATCTCTGTGCTCTACAAAACTCCTCGAAAGCGGACAGGTGAAGATAAGGCTCCTCGTACGCCTCTCCTGAAAATGTCGGCAGTTGCTGAATGTAATCCAAATCCAAGACGAATGGACCTAGTGTAGAAGCTGACTGAGCTCCATGTGCTATATGTTCCTCCATCCTTCTGGAATAGGGTATGTCTGCTGATCTCCACTGCTCTCTCTGGTCACCAACGGAGTGCGCTCTCAACTCAGCAACAACATCGTTCGGGTCTCGTATCTGCTTTATCTGGTATCCTCGGACGTCTCGCACAGCATGCCCAAAGTAGTGAGATGAAATGGAGGGGGGAGCGGGAGGTTGGTCAGAGATCCGACCTCCCTAGAAGGTGGACTGGAGTGATGGTCAGAAAGCGAAGAAAAAGCCGCAAGAGTCGGCTCACAGTGAGGGGGATCCATCATCCAGGGGTAAAGGAGCAGAAAATGGAATGAAGGGAGGTGAGGGTGGGGGATAGATGGAGGAAGATCGAAGGGATATGGTAATCAAACAAGATGAACAAGCAAACCCCCAATTCACCTACGCACACAAAGCTGAAGACCGAAGGGATCGGTCAATTATCTTGTCGATTTTATTTTAGGTGATCATCCAGTCTATCAGAGCGATTACGTGAGGTAAATAGGTATCCAAATCTTTCTCAACCGACTGTCCCGTACTGAAAGCCGGTAATCAGTCAAGAATAGATCGGAGGCTCTATCCTAATGTTTGGATCACTCTCTCGCTCATCCAAACCAGACAAGGAGGGGGTTACTCTCCCCAAGACAGATTTTCAATGAAGTGTCTTTTAGGTCAAGTACGATTAGCAGTCCCGATTTTATTGTTTTTGTTTTTAGATATTTTTCAAATAGAAAACAAACGCCTAACGAATTTTTCGGTTGTCCTGGTTATTTAATCCAAAACAGGGGGGAGAAGACGAAAAAGCCGATGCACGATAAATCAATGATGCATGCAAAGTAAGGAAGGCGTACCTGACTCCAGCACTCTACATGCAATATGATCCGCGCATAAATGTAAAGACAACAATTAAACTACCTAAATGATGCAGGCGGAAAACCGAGGCCCTAAACAGCAGTGCTACTCGAAAGAACGGCTAGCCGACCACCAGCCTCCAATCCAAAAGGTCCGGTCTAGACCCACCCCTCCTCTTCTTGACAGGTCGAGTTCAGGAGTAGCGCTTGACGGGATGGGCTCGCGGTGCGTAGGCTCGGAGGTGATGGAACGGCTATTTTATTATTATTTTTATTATAGGTCCAATTATCGCACTATAGGAACAGGCAACTATATTAGGGTGTTTGGATCCTATGAGTTACGTCACAATCAAGCAGAAAATCCTACGGCTAGGGGCTCGATCAAAATCCACGTAAACACCGGAAAAGGCATTAAGAAAAGAAAAAGAAAACCGCGTCAAAAGCCACGAAAAACTCCTAAGGGTCCCTCGAGCACACCGGTGCTCGGCGAAACAGACCCGCTAAGTGTCCAAGCAAAGTCCAAGCCCAGTCTCTGAGTGTCCCTGTATTATTACAACAATAATGATCAAATAAAACCTAATCTAACCTCACCCACTCAACTCTCTCTCTCGCTCTCTCCTGCGGCTCCGTGCAGAAGGGAGCTGCCTCCGAGTCTCGCGGTTGCGTCGGCTTCTCGAAATCGGCCGCCTCGGTCCTCGGGCCCTCGCAAGAAAAAGAGCAGGTGTCACAAACCAAATTATTATAAGAAAGTATCAGAAAAATATATCTACAGAAGTCTATACAAAAAGTCGCGAAAAGAAAAAGCCGCGGAAAAACTAAAAAAAACAACTACTAAGCCGTGCTCCCCGACAACGGTGCCATTCTGATGACACGCCTGAACACTCGGGTATAAGGTGCTAAATAGGTCGCTGCGACCCAAGCGATCAGACGATGTCAATCAAGAAAAATGAACCACTCTGAATAGATAAAATCGGTCAAAACTCAAAACAGCGGTCCTGCTATTGGATTAACCTGGTATAGCACCTAGGGTCGAACTCAAGGAGCACGGATTGGCCTCTCGGCCTACGAAGTAGTAAAAAGAAATAAAATAAAGGAAGAAAATATTTTTAGTGGTTTTTGATTTATTTTATATTTTTTGGATTTTTAATGTATTTAGAAAATAAGAAAAACAAAGAGAAACACACTTCAACAATTTATTTAAAGCACTAAAAATCAACCAAAAATTCAAACAAAAATATTTTTATGTATTTTATATTTTTTAGTATTTTTGATGAATTTTTGAGAATTTTCTGAGGTTTATTTAATTTTCTAAAAATCAAACAGTAGCTAAAAGAGATGGTACTGTCTAGCCGAGCCAAAAAGCCCCAGATAAAATATCTAAGAGCCTCAAAGTGGCCGGGAGGTAATTTTCCTGTAAAGAAGATAAAATGAGGAAAATTTAGGCACCACTTTTATTGTTTTTAGATTTTTAATTTATTTACTAGAATTTTTATAGGTTTTTGAGTGTTTTTAAGTTTTTAGTGATTTTCAGTAATGAAAAATAGCCAAAAATGGCTAGAAAATCAAACTAAGTAAGACAAACAGTAACTAATTTTTGTGGGATTTTTAAGTGAGTTTTAATATTTTTTTGGGGTTTTTGAAGTTAGACAGTGACAAAATTAAAGGTTTTTGATTTTTTTTAAAATATCAAATGAAATCAGAAATGTCCTCAAAAATCCACGAAAATTTTACACCATGGCAGGAGCCATGTGTCCAATTTTCGTTGGATTTGGAGGTGTTTTGCTATTTTATTCAAAAATAAAGAGAGGGTACAGTGCACAGGGACCTTTCTGCAATTAAAACAAAGTTTTGGGTCCCTGGAAATACAAGCTTGGAAAGTATAAGGGTAGGAGTGCAAATTACCCCCCAGGCCACGCACGATACACGTGACTCAGGCCTGGGGGGACCTAATTGCAATTCCTATTTCTATAAAAGCAAAACTTAACAAGCCAGAAACACAGGGCCAAACATGCAAATGTACAAAAATACCACGTGTCGATGCACGTGTTCACCATTGGTAGGGGTATAAATGCAATTCACTTAAAAGAAAGGGTCCACAGTGCAATTTTCACAAAAATAAAAGAACTACACTACGTATTTACAGGACTAGAAAGTAAATGCATAAAGTGAAGGGACCTAAGAACAAATTACCCCTTATTTATTATCCGAGGAGCTGATGCACGACGCGTGGAAGATCGGATGGATGGGATGTCGCGCCGCATACAATAGAAACCCTCAAGTTGATCCGGCGGCTGGAATGCGTCCACGTGGACGATCAGACGGTGGTGGTGCAACGAGAGTCTCCGAAGAAGACCTGGCTCGGATCGGATGGAGGTGACGAAGCCACGTACTAGATTGGAGGGCTGAGATGTGTTGAGGCTTGACCTCGAGGACTCAACGGTGACGATCGGACCTCGGAAGATCTGGCGGTGGGTGCTGCTCCGTGGATGGATGGACACGATCTAATCTGGAGCGTCGAAGCCGATCTGACGGTGGAGGAGGATCCTGGAGGAACTGGAGGCCGGCGACTTTCGCCGGCCCTCTGTGCGCACGGTGGGCCTCGTCTACCGCCCCTGAGGTGCGGGGAAGCTTCGTCGTGAAGCTCCGCACCTGAGGCGCTGCTCCGATGAAGGCGAGGAGCTCCAGAGAGCTCCGGCGACGTGGAAGAGCTGGAGCCCCTGTGCTCTGAAGACTCGACCTCCAGATGAGGTCGGATGGCCTGAATACCTGCACAGGGAAGAAGCTGGGCCGAGGGCAAACTGCCTCGACCCGTAAGAGCGAGAAAAAGGTGGCTGGTGCGTCGGTATGGTGGGTCTTGATAACCCAAAAACCCGAGTGACTAAGGTAGAAGGTATGAAATATAGGTCGTTGCGACCTCAGCCACTCAGAATGGGTATATCAAGAAAAATCAACCACTCAAAGAGATCAATCAAAACAAATACGAGCGGTCTAGCTATGAGTTTAACCTGGTATAGCTCCCAGGGTCGATCACAAGGAGCACGGGTTGGCTAAATAGCCTACGAAGTAGTCAATAAATCAAAGGAGAAGAAAAGGTATTTTTAGTGGTTTTTAATTGTTTTTATATTTTTTTTTTGGATTTTTAGAATGTGAAAGAAATAAAGGACAATATAAACAAGCACACTTCAGCAAATTATTTAACACACCAAAAAGCAGGCAAAAATTCAAGAAGAATTATTTTTATGTTTTTTAGGTTTTTTACTGTTTTTGGTTAATTTTTGATATTTTTCTGATATTTATTCTGAATGCTAAAAATCAAACAGTGCTAAAAATGGAAGGTACTGTCCAGCAAGGCTCAAGACCCAAAAATAAAATATTTAGGGATCTCAACAAGCCCTGGAGGTAATTTTCCTGTAATCTAGAAAGAATAAGGAAAATTTAGGCGCCCTAATTATTGTTTTTGGATTTTTAATTTATTTATTATGATTTTTATGAGTTTTTAGGGGTTTTTCAATTTTTAGGGTTTTTAAGTGATGAAAAATAGCCAAAATGGCCGGGAAAATCACACAACAAGCAAACTACAGTATCTAATTTTTTTAGAATTTTTGGGGGTGATTTTATATTTTTTTTGGTATTTTTAAACCTAGACAGTAATTAAAAAGGCTGTTTTTGAATTTTTAAAAATACTAAAACAAATCAAAAATGTCCTCAAAAATCACTGAAATTCCTACACCATGGCAGGAGCCATGTGTCAAAATCTCATTGGATTTGGAGGTAATTTGATATTTATTCAAAAATAAAGAAAACCAACAGTGCACAGGGACCTTTCTGCAATTAGTAGGAAGTTCTGGGTCCCTGGAATAACAACCCTAGAAAGTAGAGGGATAGGAATGCAAATAACCCTCCAGGCCACGCACGATACGCGTGACTCAGGCCTGGAAGGACCAAATTGCAATTCCTATTTATAAAAATATGAAACGTAACAGGGCAAAAACGCAGGGCCAACTATGCAAAAACACCAAACAATCACGCGTCGATGCACGTGTCCACAACAGGCAGGGGCATAAATGCAATTTTCATAAACTAGAAGGTCCACAGTGCAAAGTTCGCAAAGATAATAGAACTATGCTAAATATTTACAAGATCAAAAACTAAATGAGGGAAGTAAAGGGGCCTAAGGCAAATTACCCCTTTTATTAATGTCGACGCCCGGATGAATGACGCGTGGCAGATCTGACGATGGAGATTAACGGCGCCTTTGAGCTTGCGAACGTTGGGGCTGATCGACGTCTGAGGGAGCTCCACGTGGCAGATCTGACGGCTACGGGTGGCTGGAGATAAAACCCTCGTGTATCCGACGGACAAGAGGAAGGCGCGTGGCGAATCTGACGGACGCGAGTAGCTGACGCCTCTCTCTCCGCGCGGACGGTCAAGATCGACCCTCAAGATGATCGGACGGTCACGCCTCGCCTAGGATGGATGGCTCAGATGATAACTGGGGCGATGAGGGCGATCCGACGGTCAGCGAGGATGCTGGAAGAACTGGTCGCCGGCGACTTTCGCCGGCTCTCCGTGTGCGCGATGGTCCTCGTCTACCGCCTCTGAGGTGCTGAGGAGCTTCGCCGTGAAGCCCCGCACCCGATGCGACGCTCCGATGGAAGAGAGGAGCTCCAGAGAGCTCCGGCGACGTCAAGGAGCTGGAGCTGCTGTGCCCAGATGTTCCGACCTCCAGATGAGGTCGATTCGCCTTCAGACCTGCACAGAAAGAAAGCTGGGTCGAGGGCAAAGTGCCTCGACCCGTCAGAGCGTGCGAAAGGTGAACGGTGGTGCGAGGTGGAGGGTCTCCGGCGATGCGGCGGAGGGGGGAGACCTGTAACCCTGCTCCGGGACGAGTCAGGGGGAATGGAGGGGCGGAGCAGGTGGAGAGGAGTCTGGCGGAGCTGATGGCGGAGTCGGATGGGCAAATGGGTGGACGGAGACGGCTGGCGAAGGTGGCGGAGCTAATCTACGGCGAATCTAAAAACCTAAATCTAAGCTACGCTACTGGCTAAAGAAGGTACCTGATGGCTGCTGTCGACTAGGCTGGAGCCAAGGAGGCTCCCGGTCGTTGCCTCAAGGGGTCGTCGAGCTCCCCGAGGCTCAGGCGCGCTCGCGGCGGCGCACGGCGGAGGGTACCACCGGATCAATGATTTCCGGCTGCCCAGGCCTCGCTTCCACTCCTCCGTCCACAACTGTCACTCAGGGATGAAGGAGGAGCTCCTTGGCGCTGAGGGGAAGATCAGAGATAACGTGATTAGGTCGCCGGTGACGACCTTAAGTAGTGTGGGAGGTCCGAAAAGAAAATGGTCGGGCGAGGTGATCGGGTGTCGGATCCTCCAAACCCACCCCGGGCGAGGGTCCTGGATGTCCTGGGAGCAATCGGAGCCCGGGGTTAGGGATAATGGCGGTCGGATCGAGCGGGAGAAATGTCGAGAAATCGGGTCGGTCCGCAGATCCGCAAAAGAGGAGGGTCCGCGGGGGAAGTTGACCGGGGTCAACAAACCCCCGTGGACCAATCAGGATGCGCCAATTATTGTATTTTTATCTGATTTTTTTGGGGCTTTTAAAGGCCGAATTTTTAAAAACTCAAAACATAAAAAATGTTTGTTTTAATTTTTTCTATTTTTTTGTGATTTTTAATTAATTTTTGGAATTTAAAATAAGGTATATACATATTAGCTATACATAGGTATATATACATTAAGTAGATTTTTGATTTTTGATTTTTAATTAGTTATTTTTATACATTTTTATTCCCATTTTATATTTTATTTATTTATAGGATAAAATGAGGAATAAAAGGCTATTTTTATTTTATTTTTATTATTTATATACATAGGTCAAATAATTATTTATTTATACTTATATACATGGTATATATACAAGGTAGTTTTGTGTTTTAATTTTGTAATTTTTATTTGATTTTTGGTTTAATTCTTTTTATTTTATTTATTTACAAAACACAAAAAGGAATATTTGCACAAAGTTTTGAAAATAAATAGCTTTATTTACAGGGTGAAATAAATAGAGAGATGATGAGCTATGTACATGATGAAGGGTTCTTTTTGAATTTTTGATTTTTAATTTTTGTTTTGTTTTCCATAGTTTCTATATATACAAAATATGTGCAAATATATTTTTTTTGGTTGAGGAAAATATTATTTATTTATTTACATAAATATATATACACATGAGCCCCTATCTCCCTCTACTTGTGGCTTTTATGCGGTCAGGCCCATGCTGAGCCCTCCCTTGGGTTAGGTTGCCCAATATTTATTCTAAATATTTCCCTCTTTTTCTTTTTCCTCTTTATTCTTTTATTTTTGCACAAAAACATGCTAATTACATATTTTTACAAAATGCATGCTTTTGCTAATTATTGATATTTACATATATCTACATGTATTTGCAAAGGTTTTTGTAGCTAAAATATAAGAATAAAGAGTGATGAATGGGTATTCATCAGGTCTCCGGCGAGCGGCGGAGGTGAAGACCCAATGTCCTGCTCCGGGGCGAGACAGGAGGGATGGCTGGGTGGAGAAGGTGGAGAGATGTCAGGAGAAGGTGATAGCGGTGTCGGATGATCAAGTGAGTGGACGGAGACGGCAGGCGGAGGCGGCGGAGCTGAACTACTGGAAATCGAAAAATCCTATTCTAAGCTAATCTACGGGCTAAAGCGGCTACCTGATGGATGTTGTCGACTGGGCTGGAGCTCAAGAAGCTCCGGGGTCATTGCCTGCAAGGGGGCGTCGTCTCCCCGAGGCTGGGCGCGCTCGCGGCGGCGCACGGCGGAGTTAACCACCGGATCAGTGGATTTCTTGGAACTCGGGCCTCGCTTCCACTCCAAAACACGCAGCTGTCACTCGGGTGCTCCGGAGGAGCTCCTTGGCGGCGAGCAGGAGTCCAAAGATGAAAGAATTAGGTCGCCGGAGACGACTATAAATATGGTGAAGGATCCGAGAAGAAAGGGGTCGGGCGAGTCACTCAAGCCTCGGATCCTCCAATCCCACCCCGGGCGAGGGTCCAGGATGTTTAATGATCAATCGAAGCCCGGGGTTAAGGTGAATGGCGATCGGGTCGACCGTGAAGAAATTGGTGAAATCGGGTCGGTCAGAGCAGACCCGGCTCTGGTGGTCCTGGGGGGAGAGTTGACCGGGGGTCAACAATCCCCCGTGGACCAATCAGAGCTCGCCAAGCATAGTATTTTTGTTTGTTTATTTTAAGCTAGAAAATGATTGAATTACTAAAAACTTAAAACATGAAATATTTTTATTTTATTTTTTTCTATTTTTTTGTGATTTTTAATTAATTTTTGGAAATAAAAATAAGGTATATACATAGTATGTAATACATAGGTATATGTACACAATTAGGGTTTTTGATTTTTTTGATTTTTAATTATTATTTTTATGCAATTTTATTCCTATTTTATATTTTATTTATTTATAGAATAAAATAAGGAATAAAAAGGTATTTTTATTTTATTTTTATTATTTATGTACATAGGTAAAATAAATATATATGTTCATTTATATACATGGTATATGTACAATGTATTTTTGTATTTTTAATTTTGCTATTTTTATTTTGTTTTGATTTATATTATAAAACATAGAATATTTACAAAAAGTTTGAAAATTAATTTTATTTATTTACAAGGTTAAATAAATACATAGAAGTGGTTTATGTACATGATGAAAGGGGTATTTTAATTCTTTTTGATTTTTAGCTTTTTCTTTTGTTTTTGTATTTTATAAATATATACAAGTATTTACAAGCATATTTTTGGTGAGGAAAATATTTTTTTATTTTATTTACATAAATATGTACACACATGAGCCCCTATCTCCCTCTACTTTGGCTTTTATGCGGTCAGGCCCATGCTGAGCCCTCCCTTGGGTTAGGTTGCTCAATATTTATTCTAAATATTTCCCTCTTTTTCTTTTTAATCTTTATTCTTTTATTTTTGCACAAAAACATGCTAATTATAGGTTTTTACACAATGCATGCTTTTGATAATTATTTGTATTTACACACATCTACATGCATTTGCAAAGGTTTTTGTAGCTAAAATATAAGAATAAAGAGTGATGAATGAGTATTCATCAATGGCCCAGACGTCGTCTTCACCCTTGGAGAAATATGATCCACCGCAGGAGGCGTTGACAAGCCCCTACAGCTCCGGTGTCAGCCCACATAAGAAACTCTGCACGAGATTGGGCTTGGATATATCATGATGAGGACACCGGTCGATGAGTTCTCTGAATCGATCCCAGGCTTCATGGAATTGTTCATTTGGGATCATGACAAAATTACTGATCATGGCTCTAGCTGCATTGGTCCGACCGAGAGGATAGTACTTCTTCAAATATACGATCCGGAGATCCGCCCAAGTGTCGATGAATCGCCCTAGATGCTTGAGCCAATATGCAGCTCTGTCAACTAATGAGAATGGGAAGGCGATCATCTTGATTGTGTCCTCGGTCATCAACCGATCATGGATGGTGCTGCATATCATCTCGAATTCTTGGAGGTGGAGGTGTGGCTCTTCGGTCGGCAACCCATGGAATTTGGGTAGAAGCTGAATTGTGTGGGGCCGAAGCTCGAAATCTCCATGGATAGGCGGGAGTCGAATCCAACGGTGAGTGAGGGATGCAGCTGGGTTGTGCAATTCCCTCATGATGGTTTGTGGCGGTCTCTCAGCGTTGGGATCGCCTCCTCCTGCATCAGGTCCTCCTCCTTCTCCACCTCCGCCGCCTCCTCCGCCGGCTCGGTTCTCTCTCATCTGAGCTATTTCTCTCATCAGATCACCCATGAAAGTACCCTGGTCACGAATCTGCCTCTGCATAGTCTCCAGGGATGCAAGAAGTGAATTGTTGATGGCCGCTTGATCGAATATGAACGTAGGGTGATCATGATCATCTTGGTACTCGCCTCTGTCTGCCATCACTGGGTTCTCTGAAAAAGCAAAAGAGGCCATCTCAGGTGCTGTCGAATGAGCTGAACTCTGTGATGCACTGTACTCTGAAACAAATGGACTGAGAGAAGGAGAATGGGAAGGGTGGTCGAGGGGGAACAGGGTGGATGTAAACTCAGGCTCGGAGAGCGGACTCTCCGAGGTAGTCCTAGATAAATAAGGAGGAGTGCGGGATAGCGGTGCCGACAAGGTCGGCCTAAGAGATCTCCGTCCCATCATCTTGATTATTGGGAAGAGCAGAGGGAATGTAGAAGAAGAAGAAGAGTGAAAATAAGATGCAACAAAATTGCGTACGATTGTGCGGTGTTTTTGATCTTGACCTAAACAAATCTAGCAATCAAACACAAAGCAGGGGTTAGTTCACCAACTCAACTCGTGAAGTCGTGAAGGTTCGGCTTTTATCTTGTCAATTTTAGCTTGATTTAGGAATTTATCTTTTCACGAGTCTTTAGAACGCTACGCCTATAGGAGAGAGAGTACTTGCAGGAAGAGTATCCCGTACTTGTCCTCCTCCTGTATAACCTGTAGCTTGCACTTTTTGAGGTCCTTGTAACCCTTCCTGGATCCCTACTCAGCCAAAGAATAAGAGAGGAAGCCAATAGGCGAAACCGATACTTCGGAACTCGCTCACAACGGAATCACCCGTGAGCGTGCAAGAACCTACTCGGACGCGAGACGATGAGACAGACACCCCCGTGAAGGCGTGGCCTAGGCTCGATACTTCGGACAAGGTCGATGCTCTATACAATAGAGAGTCACCAATGTTGACCAAGCCCTACTCGTCCACGTACGATAGAAGCGCCAATACTTCGGTAATCCAGGCGATACACAAGGCAGCCACAAGCTGGGTTTTTGGCTCTAATCCTTACGAAGCGCTCACCTCTCTTGGAAGGAGACCTTCCCATGCAACCTGAATACAAGTGAGGGTGTTACTCTCCCCAAGCAATGAATCCAATTACCGATTTTATTTTTGGTCAAGTTTTCTTAGCAGTCCCTTTTTTAATTTTTTTTGGTGTTATCGCTTCTTTTGAGTAGATTCAAACAAGCGCCTAACGATTTTTGTATTTTCTTGATCCTACTTTGTCCAAAAACAGAGGGAGAATAGAGTCGGAAAAGCCGTGCAAGTCGACACAAAGATGGAAATCTTACCTTTGTGCCTAAATGATGGATGCAAAGTAAGAAGACTTACAGCGAATCCCAGCTCTCTCCATGCGGGATGCAAAGCAGAATTTTATAAACCTAGTCTATATGCCGATATGCAATGCGGAAATCGTCCTAAGATAGGCAACTGCTAGCGTGAAGAACCACAAGTCAACTACGAATCGTCGATCCTGAGAGTCCGGTCTAGACCCCCCCTCCTCTTCTCGACACATCGAGTTCAGGAGTAGCGCTTGATGGGGAGGGCTCGCGGTGCGGCGGATCTAAGAAAGGGAGCTAACTGTTTAATTAAACTAAGTACAAGTACGAACTATAGGTACATGCAAAGGTTATTAGTGTGTTTGGACCTAATTTAATCGATCAAGCAGGCCTAGATCTAAGGGCTCAATCCAGAAAGAAAGTGAAAATGAAATCAAAACTGGCAAATGACAGCGGTAAAACACGATAAAAACCGCGATGAGCCCCCGGGTGAACAAACACCCGGAAATTAGGCCCGGAGTGTCCAAAAGTCCAAGTACCTGTATTATTACAAATTATCCAATCACTCTCTCACAAAAATAAATGCAAGCTAAACTAATCACTCTCTCTCACTCCTTTTGCTCTCTCTCCTGCCGGCTTGGCTAAGAAAAAGCCGGCTCCGCTTCCCAAGGATGCTTCGGGTCACCTAAGCGATCCGCCTTGCTCCGCGGTCCCTCACAAGAAGACAAGAAAGGATGGTCAGATAGCTCAATCAATATATGTCAAAAGTGTAAGAGAGACAAAAACTAGCAATGGTAGACAAGCAGTCACAAGCGAATAAAAATAAGAACTACTCGCTGTTGCTCCCCGGCAACGGCGCCATCTGATAAACGCAGATTTCGAGAGAGCCTAAATTGGTGTCTCACACAATGCGGAGACAACCGTCGCTGTGGCGACTCTCAAATGAAACCTGTATTTAATCAACAATTAACCCACACTAAAGATCAATAAGTTAGAAATAATGTGGAGTTAAAATTTATTTTTAACTCTGCACAAATGATGTAAAGGGCAAGTATGCAGAGAGTTCGAACACAGGGAGCAAACAGGGTAATTCAAAATAATGTGCACAAGTGAATGTGAAGTGTCTACACTAAGCAAGCAATCAAAGGAATTTTTGTGGGTTTTTTAATTTTTTTTGTTTTAATTTTTAATTTTTGTATTTTGATTTTTAATTTTCTGATTTTTATAATTTTATATTTTATATTTTTTTTTCTTTTTCAAGATTGGAGTTTAAAACAATGTAATAAAAGACAAAATAGAGTATTTATAAAAGTATGCAAAAATCACCAAAAATTCAGAAGTAAAATGTTTTTGATAATTTAGGATTTTTACTGTTTTTGTGATTTTTAGGTATTTTTCGAAGTGTTTTTGGTATTTTTTAAATACTGAAATAAGACAAAACAGTGAAAAAGGTGCTGGCTGTGAGTAAAATAGGAATTAAGATTAACAAACAGCAACCAAAATTTTTCACAATAATTTTCTAATAAAGAAAATTAAATATAGAATAAATAGGAACAGAGTTTGTATTTTTTGGAGTTTTCTTTGATTTTATATAATTTTTTGTATTTTTTGAATGTTTTCAAATTTTTAGTGTTTTTCTTTTGAGATTTTTAGTGATTTTTGGCTGGGAGTTAAAACAAACTAAAAGACACAAAATATATTTTTTTGGGATTTTTCTGGGGAGTTTTTATATTTTTTATGGATTTTCTAGGCTAGACAGTGAATAAAAAGCACGTTTTTGATTTTTAATAAATAGTAAAATGAAATAAAATCAAAAACTAAAAATATATCATGAAAGATCAAGTGCACAGGAGCTTAAACCAAATTTTATGGAATTTTTGGACTTCAAAATGATACTTTAAATAATTATAACAAGCATCTAAACATTAATCTGGCCTGGCAGGGGTATACATGCAATTTCTCAAACATTCAGGGGCAGACATGCAAATTTCCACAAAAGTTTGAACTGAATATTCAATTTATAGCACCAAAATTCAATTACAAAACCTGCCTGGGTGTCCTAGCAATTTTCCCACCAGGGTGCGTGACTTGCACGCGCCTGGCGAGGACTAAAATGTAATTTCTCAAAAACCTGGGGGTTCACTTGCAATATTTCCAAAAATATAACACGTGATGTTAAAGTTTTGGTACTAAAACAAAATACAACAAAGGCCGAGGGTACCCTTGCAAAATGCCCACACCTCACGTGAACTGGTCACGTGAGGTGATGTGGCAGGGACCTATATGCAAATACGAGAAGCTTAGGGGTCTTTGTGCAAATATTACAAAACAATTACACTACAAACGAAAGTTTTTAGATTAAACTATAAATATAAAATACGCGAGGGTTAAGGTGCAAAATACCCTCGGTGCGCGATCCAACGGCGGAGAAGACACAACTTAGACACGTGGCGCGCTACGGACGGCCGATGACGCTTCGTGGATGCACGACTGAGATCAGATCTCCAAGGATGATCGATGGTCGGGGCGTGGAGTGATCCACGGCTACTGTGCTATCTGGGGCAGCTCCCTTGATCGGACGGTGGGGAAGGCGGCTGGAAGAACAAGGCGGAGCTCCGGCTGGGCGAAGTTCCTCGAGCTCCTCCGGCCAGCTCCGGTGGCTTTTGATCTTCAAAATCGGGCTGCTGCCTCCTCAGGTCCTCCTCTATCGTCTGGAGTCGTCAAAAAGCCACGGCGGTGGCCGTGGTGCTCGCTGGTGGCTGGCGGAGCTGGGAGGCTTCGTGGGCTCCGGCGAGCTTCAAACTCGCCTCCAGATGCTCTCAAGGGCACGTTGACCTGCAAAACGAGTCAAGGGGTCCAGGGCAAACTGCCTGGACCCTCGGATGGACGTGGGGGAGCGTGGATCGACGGGGAGATGATCGGTCGGAGGTGCGCTCCGGCCAAGTGAATAGATCTAACGATTAAAGCGATGAATCTCGGAATTTTTTGGTGATTTTTAATCCTAAGGGTAACAGGAGATAAATACATGAAAGGAATGAGAGGGTAAGGGCCCTCAATGGCCGGAGCCAGAGGGAGAAGGGTTACCTCGACCGCCGGGTTGCGGGAGGTGCTGGGATCTTCTCCGACCTCGATCACCTAGGCGGAAGAGCGTGATCTGGAGCTGTCACCTTCAGGAAGGTCTTGAGCGCATGAAGGTGGAGAGGGTGGTCCGAAGGAAGTCCAACCGAGGATGGAAGTGGGGAGCTCTATGAAGGATATTGAGAATCCTTAAGCGCATCACGGAAGCGTGTCGATCGCATCGTATGCAATCGGAGCAACTAGTCGTACTAGATGCTAGATGCAGCGGAAATTAAAAATTTTAACTTTAAAGATGAAACCACATGATCACGAGAACACTTCTCGGATCGTTTCATCAAACCACAAAGTACAAGGAATACCTCTTGAAGCGTGTTGTGATCGCGAGATCCAAAGTAGAGATCCTCCTATCTTAAGTCCGATCCACGAAGAACGCACTTGCGGGCGTGATGATGAGTCACGTTCCTTCCCGCAATCCTCGATGAAGATCCAAGCGTCGAAGAAGAAGCCGAGAGTCTCTCTTTCTCAACACAAAGTGGACGTCCACTTGAGAAGAAGAGAAAGAGAGAGGGCAAGAATGAGAAAGAGAGAGAGAGAGAGTTGTAACTTTGCACAACTCTTAATGATGTACCATGGAAGGCTACCCTAGCCCTCTATTTATATTAGTTTAGGATCCAATGATCTCAATCCATGGGACACATGGATCCAAAGGCTATGCTTGGTCCATGCTAAATCAATGGCTATGATTGTTGTTGGTTAAAAACCAACAACATTAATTTAAATTAAAAAATGTTGCAACATTATCAACATAATTTAATTAACTTTAACTAATTAAGAGATAATGTGATAAATAAAAATGGAGTCAACCAACCTCCCTAAAAATGGGGTTATTTTGTCTCCTTTTATTTTTATTCTTATTATTTCTTAATAAATTGCAATAACTATTATTGCAATAATATCCACCAAATTAATTCCAAATTAATTTGTGAATATTTCAATCATGCCATTGATCATTATGTGAATCATATTCACAACCCAAACTAATTTGTAAATTACATTTCCAATTAATTAATTAATGTGAATCCAATCCACACAATTAATTAACAAATGCTATTTACATAGATCTCTCTCTTATATATGTATATTATAAATCATATTTATAACACACATATATCATGGATAGTGTTATCCACATTCTCTTAATCTTTGATAATTAAATCCCATTAATTATCTTAGATAATCATTTTCACAATATGAATTATATTCATATTAAGCTTGATAATTAAATCTCATTTAATCATCAAGTGCTTGCTTGGATATTTCATCAAATGAATTATTCTTGAATCCCTTCAAGAATAATGTGCTTTCTCCGCGGATACTTGGAGATAAGGACAGGGGCGATTGTATTATTCCATGTATAGTGACTTGGATATGAGATCTTATCTCAAACCAGATCTTACGAACCTCCCACAGATGCTTGATTAAATCAAGACCGCAAATCCAATCTTCTCTTTGAATCTGAATCTCATTCATATCAATGTCCAACACTTGGACTAAGATCGGATGGCTTCTCTACTGAAAGAGTCACTAAAATCCAGACCTGTTTCATCACTCCCTCGGAATGGAAGCGTCATGGATATACAATCGTTTATGATCACATCACCCTTCAGGTATTCCCCAATACCTGTACATCCTGCATACTGGAAGACCCATGGTCAACCCGAAGATCAAGATCTATTTTACACTGTCTTCTTCAGGGTTTGATCACCAAGTTTCTCATTTGATCATTGGGATTTGGTATCGATCATATACTTTCCAAAAGCATAAATCATACTTAGGTCTTGATCATATACTTTCCAAAAGTATATATCAAACCTACAAATTCAGTCAAGCTTCCAAAGCGAGACGACCGTGCACGGAATTTGATTCCTCCCAATATCTCATGAGTGAGCTCATGTCTTCCGGTTCAGTAGTGAACCTGTATGATCCCTTTGAGAGATCGTATTACTCATATGCCCTTATATGCACACCAGCTCGCCGGTGTATAGACCTTGGTTAGGTCATCAACCTATTGGTCTGCCAATGTACATACTCAGACATATAGCAATACATCTGTCTCCGGTCAGAGGATGCGTGCCTATGCTGTGACAGCATTCAACATAGGACTTTGGTTATCTCGATCTCGTTAAGTCAACTCTTTGACCTAACTAATCTGACACCTTCGAATCTCTATTCCTATGCAGAGGACCTGCATCAAGAGGTCAGTCAGATATCAGCCTATGTGAGAAAGGATTGCCATCTCCTACTCAGGCTGGAGACCACATCTTAAACAATCATTTGACGGTGCTTGATGAGTCCTCAATCTAACCTTTAGATATTCATCCAAGCACCAGCCTCTATGATTCAATAATTGAATCAACAGCTGTATGATCATTAAGACAGCCATGGTACATAACCCTAATTGTACAGAGGGACCTATTATGCAAATTATTTATTCTTCATTTCAGATCAGGGAATGATATTCGCAATAACATTTATTGCATAATGGCTCGCGTGGGCTCACATGTCCAACAATCTCCCACTAGCCCAAAGAGCCATTAATGGGCTAATCATTTAAACCCACACTCATGTGACAATCATAGGCTATTTAGAAATAGCTAGGTAAGCTGATCAGTCACTCTGTTCCCAAAGACTATGCCAAGTCCTTTTACGGCACTTCCATATCCCTAGGTAACAGTGCTCGCATCCAATGCGAATGTTGCATCTAATGCAACCAATACTCAATCTAGTCAAAGCAGTTATAGTGTCCTTGACACTATTGCTCAATAACTATTATAACCAGTATTTCCATAATCCTTATCAGAATACCCTTATTCCGGGAGATCACTATCTCTCAAGGTATCCACAGTTAAGACCTTTTAGATCTCTATCTATAAAGTCTTAACTTCTTGAAAATAAGACATAGAGATCACCATCTCTAAAGCCTTGTCATCTTTGAAGATATTGTTATTTCTGCAATCAAGTGTTTTATCTCCATAATAGGATTAGTAACAGTTTACTACTCCCACTGCATGGCAGATATCTGGGCTTTTTATACACATTTAGTATACATTTAGCTTCTCGTAACTGATGCACAAGTGCAAGCAGTTCTAGCATTCACTTCCTCAACTCTTTGAGGTGCTATCCCTTTTGATAGGTCAGTACCAAATCTCAAGGGAAGGAAGCCTTCTTGGAATTTCCAAGAATGGAATATGTCCAAGGTGTACTACAGATGTGACAGTCCCAATACCTTCTTTTCTTTGCTTCTGAACAACTTCAGAACTAAGATCTAAGAGGTATTCTTGAGATCATATCTCAAGGTATGGAATAGCCAGACTATAAAACACTTATTATCATCCTTATATCATTCCAAATGATTAGGATATTATCTACATTTAGCACGATGAATACAATGGCACTCCCACTAAGCTTCACATGGTACATTAAGATTCTATTTGAAATCATAACATTTATAATTTCGTCAAATCTTATGTTCCAACTTCAAGAAACTTATTTGAGTCCATAGATGGAGTTTCTTTAGCTTGCACACCTTGCATTCCTCAACCATGAAATCCTGGGGCTACTTCATGTGAATATCCCCAGAGAGGTATTCTTAGAGAAATGCAATCTTGAATTACATCCCGAAGATGCAATAGTCAAGTTGTGTAGCTAATTTTAGCAATATTCTGATGAGTTCAAGCATGGTTTCCGAAGAGCAAGTCTCATTGCAAGCAATGTCTTCTCTTATGGTGTGTAGCTCATGGCTACGAATCGAGCTTTGAAGGTCTCTACCTTCTCATCAGGTTCCCTTTCTCTTAAAGATCCATTTACACCTTAATGGGTCTAACCCTTATAGGTGTATCCTCGAGGGTCCATATACAACACTTGTATATGAAGTCTACTTTATACTTTATTGCTAATATCCATCTTTCCATGTCATGATCCTTAGGAGCTTCATCACATGAAGTCCGATCATTGTCAGACTTGGCTGACACATGGAATACATCCTCAAACTCATTTGAAGAGGTATTAATGTTTCATCTTTAATTGTCCTTTTAGTTTCCGATTTCAGGAGCCTCATTATCTTCTTAAGATTAAATGAGTTCCTTTACTTCATTTTCATCTTGATTCTCAAGATTCTCAATCCTCCAAGAATCACATTCTCAGAGATGAGATCTTTTAAGAATCTCAAGGTCATAAAGTAGGTATCCAATACCATACTTTATTTTCCTAATGAAGTAGCACTCTCAAGTGCTAGATTCCAGCTTACATCCATGGAACCTTATTAAGGATATATATTGTAGTCTCTACCACACATATATACCAGGAAACTAAGAGGATAATTATGCTAAAATTCATCATTGATCAAATCATGTCACACATGATCCAATTGTATCTCCCTACAACTCTATTGAGTTCAGGTTTATCAGGAGGAGTGAGATAGAAATGATATTCATATCTCTATAAGGTATTCTTTGAATTTTTTTATCTAATAGGTACAAGCTACCTAGGTTAGATCAAATTCATTTCATCTTTCTTCAAACTTTGGTTCTAAACCAAAATTGTGAAATCTTTGAACATTTCAAAGGTTTCTCAGGTGAAGAGAAGAAATTTCATATCATACATAATCATCAATAGATATCACATATCCATAATGTTTACTATGATATAGATGATCTACATACATCAATATGTATGAGATCTTGAATACCTCGACATCTAATACCATTCCCAGAGAAGAGTGTATTGGACATTTTACTTTGAATACAATATTCATAAGTATGTAAGATTTGAAATTTTAGACATTCTAAAGTTTCATATCTTACTAGTCTATTGATCACATCAGCAGACATATGTCCAAGACTTGATGCCAGATCGTTGTCAAATGATCTTCATCCTCCTATTGATCTTATAAGGTTTGATTTTCAGTATTAGAAATCTTAATGAACCATTCATTAATTTTCTAATTTTGTGGAGTCCACTAGATGTTAGATTACTATCTGAAATATTTCCATCATAACTCTTTATGATAGTTCTATCTCAGAATTCATGTTTATTTCCAACATTTAGAAACAAACAATGGGGTATTCTAATATCTAGGTCATAGAGACATTCTCTAAGACTAAGGGCTCTCCCACTGAGAATATGAAGTCCATCTATCCAATAGAGATTGTTGTCACAACTACATCAATATCCATGTAGATGACTTTTAAACCTTAAGATCAAATTTCTAATCTTCTAATATATACATGCAACCAATTGCAAATGTTTTTAGAAGATTGGGATACAATTGTTAGACTTTATCTTATGAAATAAGAAAGTCAGAGTCAATGATTATATGTAGATTATTCTGATGCTCTATCTGAGTCCTTCACTAAGGATTTTAGACAGATTTGATAGTCATACTATCAACACATCAACTTATTGCAGTATTGGCATTCATCCAACTCTTTGGATGTCATATGGAAGTCACAGAAGTAGGTCAACTCTTTGACTTTCCTTCTTACTCGGGTTCGACCCATGCTTCCACTGCGCTCTCTTCATCTATACACAACCATTGTTCAAGACAAAGAATCTCTTATGTTGAATTCAAAGGATTTCAATACAAGAGCATTTCAACATTTATACATGCTTCATTAAATTCATTCAAAATGATTATTGTGAAGCTTCATGAATGACTTGAGTATAGATAGCAGAATGATGACACTCATCATATCTACATTCATCTTAACTCTTGGAGACTTAGGTTCAGGTAGGTATTCAAACATTTTGAATACATCATCTCTTTCGAGCCACCATTCTGCATAATGCAGAGAACCATGTCATTCATGATTAAATGTCTAGAGCACATTTGTATGCCAAAATATCTTCTTCTATTTTATAAGGATTATTCGACAATTACGATCACCATCGACATGTCACTTCCAAAGTACACTCGATGAAAGATCAAGACTATAGAGACATACAAACCCTAAGGCGATGTCTTATTGTCTTACATAATTGTCATTCCTCATTATGTCGAGGAAACTTGCACGTTGCAACCACATACATTATGTGTGCAATTGCAAGTACAATATCTGGATCATGAGTCCAATCCATGATATTTTACTGGTTATTATTGAGTATAACATTGAGTGGGTTTAATGAAGGATTATCTGAAATAAGAAATTTGCATAAGGGTATATATATAATATATACATGTTTTACTTTGATTTAGGAATTTTTATATCAAAGTTGTCTTGCCTTGTCAACACTGAAAGTCCATTCCCTTAATCACTTTCAATGTAAGAGATATTCTTACCATTATATCTCTAGCAAGATCTGGGATCTCCTTTCCTATCTTTGTCGCATCCCAATAATATGAGAACTTACGACTCCGATAAAAAGAAGCGGGAACTCATTCCGCATTGCAAGTCCAACTTGCATTCCCAATTCGGTCTTTAACACCCGGGCCCACCACCCCTAAGATGATGTTGACCCGTTGCTAATTGAACCAACCGTCAACAGGATTAGAACTCGCTATGTGCAATCCAATATCGCCCCAATAATATGAGGACTCGATATTGGGGTCACTACGCATACGGCCTTACTCTTTCGAGAAGCAAAGAGCCCGATCCAGATGCGCTTGCATATAGGATCTGTCACTTCGACAGGCGTCTCCTACATACAATCCCTGGCGACGGAACCCTTCGCCTTGACGGGAGACCATGGATGTCACTTATGTGATCCTCCACCTCATATTCAAATTGTAATTAATTATCGTGAATCATATTCACATAATTAATTCTTCCAAGGGAAATACACATCTATTCATAATAGAGTGTTTATTGGATATAATTAATTTAATCACATTAAATTAATCATCAATCCAATCATCAATCAACAAACATGTCTTTTACTTGAATAGTAGGTATTATCTCAAAATACGTATTATTCGAATTTTAATAATTAGAAAAATACACATTGTCTGTCTCCGGTATTATACAGTCCCTACCCGCTGTCATGGCTAGTACCGACGAGAGTGGGACGGACCACATACGTTGCAACCCGCGACCCCAATGCTCTCCGACTAGGCACCACATCCGCCTCGGGAAAGTATAATACCAGATAGACCATCATGTACTTTGAGATGCTCATCGGTTTTTCAACCGAAATTATACCATATAATATACATCAAAACATTTTTGATTATATTATAAGGAGATTTGCTAGACAAATCCCCAATCCTATTCAAGCAAAAGGGTTTTTCATGTAAAAGTTGTCCTACAACTATTGTAGGATAAACTATGGTTTTCATGAAAGCAATGTTTGTTGATGAACCAATGATCAAGATCTAATATCTCATCATTGTGGTTTAGGCAAGTGTCATTCAATGAAATAATTATCTCTTTAAATATTTCACAAATATTTATCACTAATTATTCCAGAAAATTAACAATTAATTTTCATCATGATAATTGAATGACATATCACAAGGTTCAAGATCAAAATTGTTAATTTCCAGCAGTGACCCCCAATCACTAAAATTAACTTATCTTGATCAATTTAAATCCAAAAAATGCAAACTCAGTTTCCAAAGATTGCCTATTTGATTTATTAAAGAACCCAAGTGATAATTCACGCATTTCAAGGCGGATTAAAACCGTAATCATCTCATTAATTACGTTCAAATCCGCAGTTCCCGCAACAGTGAATATAGTCATATTCAAAAAGCCATATCTTGAGCAAATAAAGTCCAAATTTAGTAAACTCAAGTCCTATGATTTCCTTTTTTAATGGGGAACAAAAACCAATTGAAATTTTTGTGTTTAAACATTTTAAACAGTACAGAAAAATTCAATTAGACAGAGGTGCGAAAATTGAAATGCAGTAAAAATTTCGCAACCCTTTCAAGAACCAAATCGTCTAAGGTGTATGGATCATATCCAAAACCTTATTAAACCTGGCTCTGATACCACTTGAAGGATATTGAGAATCCTTAAGCGCATCACGAAAGCGTGTCGATCGCATCGTATGCAATCGGAGCAACTAGTCGTACTAGATGCTAGATGCAGCGGAAATTAAAAATTTTAACTTTAAAGATGAAACCACATGATCACGAGAACACTTCTCGGATCGTTTCATCAAACCACAAAGTACAAGGAATACCTCTTGAAGCGTGGTTGTGATCGCGAGATCCCAAAGTAGAGATCCTCATATCTTAAGTCCGATCCACGAAGAACGCACTTGCGGGCGTGATGATGAGTCACGTTCCTTCCCGCAATCCTCGATGAAGATCCAAGCGTCGAAGAAGAAGCCGAGAGTCTCTCCTTTCTCAACACAAAGTGGACGTCCACTTGATGAAGAAGAGAAAGAGAGAGGGCGAGAATGAGAAAGAGAGAGAGAGAGTTGTAACTTTGCACAACTCTTAATGATGTACCATGGAAGGCTACCCTAGCCCTCTATTTATATTAGTTTAGGATCCAATGGATCTCAATCCATGGGACACATGGATCCAAAGGCTATGCTTGGTCCATGCTAAATCAATGGCTATGATTGTTGTTGGTTAAAACCAACAACATTAATTTAAATTAAAAAATGTTGCAACATTATCAACATAATTTAATTTAACTTTAACTAATTAAGAGATAATGTGATAAATAAAAATGGAGTCAACCAACCTCCCTAAAAATGGGGTTATTTTGTCTCCTTTTATTTTATCTTATTATTTCTTAATAAATTGCAATAACTATTATTGCAATAATATCCACCAAATTAATTCCAAATCAATTTGTGAATATTTCAATCATGCCATTGATCATTATGTGAATCATATTCACAACCCAAACTAATTCGTAAATTACATTTCCAATTAATTAATTAATGTGAATCCAATCCACACAATTAATTAACAAATGCTATTTACATAGATTCTCTCTCTTATATATGTATATTATAAATCATATTTATAACACACATATATCATGGATAGTGTTATCCACATTCTCTTAATCTTTGATAATTTAATCCCATTAATTATCTTAGATAATCATTTTCACAATATGAATTATATTCATATTAAGCTTGATAATTAAATCTCATTTAATCATCAAGTGCTTGCTTGGATATTTCATCAAATGAATTATTCTTGAATCCCTTCAAGAATAATGTGCTTTCTCCGCGGATACTTGGAGATAAGGACAGGGCGATTGTATTATTCCATGTATAGTGACTTGGATATTGAGATCTTATCTCAAATCCAGATCTTACGAACCTCCCACAGATGCTTGATTAAATCAAGACCGCAAATCCAATCTTCTCTTTGAATCTGAATCTCATTCATATCAATGTCCAACACTTGGACTAAGATCGGATTGCTTCTCTACTGAAAGGAGTCACTAAAATCCAGACCTGTTTCATCACTCCCTCGGAATGGAAGCGTCATGGATATACAATCGTTTATGATCACATCACCCTTCAGGTATTCCCAATACCTGTACATCCTGCATACTGGAAGACCCATGGTCAACCCGAAGATCAAGATCTATTTTACACTGTCTTCTTCAGGGTTTGATCACCAAGTTTCTCATTTGATCATTGGGATTTGGTATCGATCATATACTTTCCAAAAGCATATATCATACTTAGGTCTTGATCATATACTTTCCAAAAGTATATATCAAACCTACAAATTCAGTCAAGCTTCCAAAGCGAGACGACCGTGCACGGAATTTGATTCCTCCCAATATCTCATGAGTGAGCTCATGTCTTCCGGTTCAGTAGTGAACCTATATGATCCCTTTGAGAGATCGTATTACTCATATGCCCTTATATGCACACCAGCTCGCCGGTGTATAGACCTTGGTTAGGTCATCAACCTATTGGTCTGCCAAATGTACATACTCAGACATATAGCAATACATCTGTCTCCGGTCAGAGGATGCGTGCCTATGCTGTGACAGCATTCAACATAGGACTTTGGTTATCTCGATCTCGTTAAGTCAACTCTTTGACCTAACTAATCTGACACCTTCGAATCTCTATTCCTATGCAGAGGACCTGCATCAAGAGGTCAGTCAGATATCAGCCTATGTGAGAAAGGATTGCCATCTCCTACTCAGGCTGGAGACCACATCTTAACAATCATTTGACGGTGCTTGATGAGTCCTCAATCTAACCCTTTAGATATTCATCCAAGCACCAGCCTCTATGATTCAATAATTGAATCAACAGCTGTATGATCATTAAGACAGCCATGGTACATAACCCTAATTGTACAGAGGGACCTATTATGCAAATTATTTATTCTTCATTTCAGATCAGGGAATGATATTCGCAATAACATTTATTGCATAATGGCTCGCCGTGGGCTCACATGTCCAACACTCTATTTGAAGAAGGTTGGATGCGTGAATTCGAGGAGAAGTCACGGGCGAGACATGAAGATCTAAGGAGATCTGGGAGGTCGGCGATGGAGGTGATTGTTCAAGGAACAAGTTTCGTGATGGAGGCGGCAGCAAAGGACGAATGGCGCAGCCTCGAAAAATCCGCAAAAGCGGGGGAAAAACGAGGCGCGTACAGAGCTGCAAGGACGAAGGATGGATTGTTGACCCACCGGTCAACAGTCGG
Organism: Ottelia alismoides; assembly: GCA_037367405.1. Taxonomy (NCBI): domain Eukaryota; kingdom Viridiplantae; phylum Streptophyta; class Magnoliopsida; order Alismatales; family Hydrocharitaceae; genus Ottelia; species Ottelia alismoides. The sequence goes on from JAZKJV010007704.1 coordinate 446,273, forward strand.
AGGCTCCTGGTTGGTCCACGTGGACCAACCAGGGAAAAGTTTGAAAAAAAATATTTTATTAATTCGTTTAAAAATAGAAAAAGGCCGAATTAATTTTTGGTTAAAAAATAAAAAATGTTTAAAATTTTATGTAGTATTTTATTATGATTTTTAATTTATTTTATGAAGTATATTTTTACAAGTTGCTTTTATACACCTATATAGGTATATTATCTACATATTTGAGTATTTTGTTTTTATTTTTGTATTTTTAATTTATTTATTTTTGTTATTATTTTCTAAAATTATAAAATACTTTTATATACACAAATATATTTTCATTTTATTTTTCTGATTTATTTTGTACATGTAATAAAATAAAAATAGGTTTAATGTAGGTTTGTGTATAAGCAGTATACCTATGTATCATATGTTTAGGTATTTTATTCTGAGTTTTATTTAGGTTTTTATTCTAATTTTAATGTACATAATTATTATAAGTAATATTTACAACATTATAAAAAATATAAAAATTTAAAAATAATAAATTGAATATTTTAATCAGTACAATGTACAATGTGGGTCCAAAACTTCAACTTTCAGACCGTAGCTCTGCCAAATGCGAAACACCGTCATTAAATAGCTTATTTTCTTATATATACAATTAAAGGTGAGTATGCTGCATTTGGAGTTGTCGTTTGTGAGATACGGGTCTGGAAAGTTGGGATTCTGGAATTTTATTCAGGCCATAACTTTTTATCTGTACATTACTTTTCTGTGAAATCAATTTTGTATTTTTCTTTATAAAATTATCTACAACTTTCATGTACAAAGTTTCTTTATTTGATGTACAAAAAGTGGAACCAAAAATAGGTCCCAAAATGAATAAAGAATGAACAGGAAGTATAGGTATTTACACTGTATTTCTGACCTTATCTCCCCCTACTTTATTACTTGTCGACCTATTCATCAAGATGCCTAGGTCTCGGGGTTTCGGGTCATAAAATATTTGCAATATTTTATTCTTTTTATTTTCTTTATTTATTCTATAATTTTGGCCTTAATTACAATATTTTATACACTAATATGATGCACATGCATGAATGCTAAGATGATGATATTAATGATATTTACATGCATTTGCTAGGGTTTTTGATGCCAAAATGATAGAATAAAGAGGATGAAATGTGGATTCATCACTAATTCAATCATCTGTAGTCCACACAGACCCTCCAAGAAGTGGGTACCCGGGTAGCTATCTCCTCTCCAGACTCACTCACAACTGTAGTGATGCCCGTCTTCTTGGGCACCACATGTAATGGGCTAACCCACTTGGAGTCGGAGATAGGGTAGATAAAATCAACGCTCCACCATTTTGAGATCTCCTTGATGACTACCTCTCTAAGTTCCGGATTCAGCCATCGCTGAAACTCACGGATGGCTTAGCATCCTCTTCGAGATAGACATGGTGAGATCACAGAGCCGAACTTATCCCTTGGAGATTAGCTACACTCCATCCTATCACCTTGTGGATCATTTCAAGAACCTCCTTCAAACGGTATTCTTTCTCTCCAGTTAAATCTACTGAGATAATGACTGGGTACATCTCATGCTCACCCACAAGGAATCTATACTTCAGCGACTAAGACAAGGGCTTCAATTTAGGATAACTGGTAGTTGGCAAATCTGGCCTCTTAAAGGTCTGAGTAAACGCAACCAGTTCGGTTTGAGAGAATACGCGCTGATCATGCAAAATTGATGAAGACGACCTTGCTGATGTATCTATAGCCGGCACTGGCATAGTCTCCACCCTAGGTGCTGACTCTTTGGAAATCAGATACGAAAGTAAATCATCAAACTCTTCCCAATCTATGTCTGAATTTGAGGGATCTGAATTTGAATCACAAGAAATGTACTCTGCCTCGCTATCCTGAACACAGTCTCTAGCCTCAAATGTGTCCTCTGTGAAGAGTGTGCTCTTCGAACTCTCCTCTGTTGGAATATGTAAATCTACAGAATCTAAAGGTGAGAGAAGGGCTCGTGAAACAGGATCGGACCAAGCGGCTTCATCATTAGTGATCACAAAGTTGCACTTCTGGTGGACATCTCGCTCGGCATCTATCATCTGCTCTGAATCACTGTGCTGCTCTGAGCAAGATGAATCATGTGCTCTAATCTCGTCGATCGTCTCTATTTGTATACTCTTTCCCTCGACGCGAAAGTATACCTTCCCACTATCATGGTCGGACACCCTCTTGGCTGTGGACAAGAATGGTTATCCTAGAATGATGGGGGTATTGGTCATAGACTCAGGAATCTCCATGTATGACATGACGAAGTCCACGGGGAATTTCAGGCCCTGAATCGTGACGACCACGTCCTTCAACAACCCTTTCGGTCTCCTAACAGATCTATCAGCAAATTGAAAGACTATCATGCTCTGTCGAAGAGGGCCAAACTCGAATCGGTCGAGTAAGGCTGCCGGAAGGAGGTTGATGGAAGAGCCATTGTCTAAAAGAGTCCAATCAGATCTCTGATCATGAATATGGCATCTGACATAGGGGGGCTCCTGCATCTGGTCTCTTGGCTGGCAGACGGTTCTGGATGGCAAAGCAGGTGGCACGAGTGAGCACATGGATCTCTGCATGTGGGTTCCTCTTCTTCCTCTGGATAGTGGTCTTCTCTCTCAGGTTCTTCTGGAAGAGGGGAATGTGCTCGAGTGCCTCCTGTAGAGTTAACTGGATCTGAAATCTATCGATCATCTGCTGGCTGAACTCTAGCTGTTGTGATTTTTTTGGATTTTTTTAATCCCTTAGCCAAGCGGAGTGATTGAGGGAAGGGGATGACTGGGCCCTTCTCAGATAGAAGGCTAGGAATGGGTCCATGCTACTGAGAAGAAGTAGAATCCAAACAAGTATCACCATGTATCACATATGGACTTGAAAGCGAAGAACTCTTTCCTTTATTAATTTTGTGGTATTTTCTATAGAGTCCCGGGGTACAGAAACCGGAGGAAATACAACCGCAATAGAAGGGGTGGCCTCAGTACCACCTACAACATCATGAACTGCGGCATCAACACCGCACTCTGGCACAACATCTAGATCTCTGGTGGCATCAGTACCACCCTTTGCATCTGGGAACGCGACGACCTCAGTACCGTCGGTTGGATCAACATCCTTGGTGGTGTTAGAACCATAGTCATCATCATCATGAGCTGCATCAGCACTGCTATCCTCCTTGTCTGGCACTCCTGCATCCTCATGGTGTCGTCGCTCAGACGAGGTGTCGTCGACCGGCATCCTAGCGCTCCTAAGTGTAACAAAGTCAGCATCAAATCTATATGAAGCAATGCTACCTAGTAAATCACTAGGAGTGGTAATCTCTGTGAACTGTACCTGCTCAAATTTTCTTTTTGGGTTATTCGGGTTGGGTTTGACCTGAGCGGGTATGGCAGCCTTTCCCTTGATGATCTCCCTCATATCCTGGCGGAACTCATTTATTTTCCACCTGAATGTGGCCTGCAGATCGGAAAGGAGGCGGGCTAGATCATCGAGTGCTGGGTTCTCATAGGCTGGCCCATGAGAACCGGACGGGTTACTGATGAGCCGCCCGAACGACTAAGGTAAAGGTGTCACTACTGATTAACCCAAAAAGTCAAGCAGTCGTATTGACTCACAAGGCGAGTCAACAGTCGATGCGGTGACCGCTCGAAAATTCGGATTAAAACAACAATTAACCCACGACAAATAGATCAAGCAATGAAAGTAAATGTGCGGAGTTAAAATTTATTATAACTCTACAACAAAGATGTGTATAGTGCAAGTATTGTAGAGGTCGAACACAGGGAGCAGACAGGTAGATCGGGGCACTAGTGCTCAAAAATGTGTGTGAATGTGATCAAGAGTCTATGGTGCTATTTTTTTGTGGGTTTTTAATTTTATATTTTTTTATTTAATTTTTAATTTTATATTTTTGTATTTTGATTTTTAATTTTCTGATTTTTATATTTTATATTTTATATTTTTTATTTCCTTTTTCAATATTGTAAAGTAAAGACAATGTAATCAAAGACAAGCTAAAGTATTTATAAAAATGTGCAAAAATAACCAAAAATTCAGAAATAAGATGTTTTTGATATTTTTAGGATTTTTTTACTGTTTTTGTGATTTTTGGTTAATTTTTAGAATGTTTTTGGTATTTTTAATTATCAAAATAATGAAAACAGTGAAGAAAATAAAAGGCTGAAACTAAAATGGAGAAATAAAATAGCAAACAGTAACAAAACTTCTCCAAATTAATTTTCACTTAAAGATAATAAAACAAAGAAAATTCAGGAAAAGAAAACATTATTTTTGGAGTTTTTATGAATTTTATAAATTTTTAGGAAAGTTTTTAGAGTTTTGCAATTTTTTTGGAGTTTGGTTTTATATTTTTTAATGATTTTTGGCTGGGAATTAAAACTAACTAAAAGACACAAAATATAATCTTTTGGGATTTTTCTGAGGTGTTTTTATATTTTTTTAGTGATTTTCTAATGCAAACAGTGCTGAAAATGGGAGTTTTTGATTTTTAATAAATAACAAAATGCACTAATTACGAAAAATAAAAATATGGTGATGAACTATGATGCAACAGGACACTACTTTTATTTTTAGAGATTTTTTTGGTGTTTTGTAGACACATGCGAAAATTAGAAGAAGAGCACAACAATGCAAAGCCTGACAGGGGCTTTTTCGCAATATTCAGAAGATGCAGGGGCTGATGTGCAACATTCTCACAAATATTATAACTAAACAAAAAGTTCTGGACTATGCGCGAATACAAAAAGCCGCAGGTGTGCCTTCACAAAATCACCACCACGCATGTGCGTTGCACGCGCCCAGGCGGGGGCATAAACGCAATAACATAAATGCTAGGGGGCAATTACGCAATGTGTCACTAAAATTTACTACAGCAGTTGAAAGATTAATTAATGTTTTCTAAATACCAAAAACGGGGAGGCTAAGGATGCAAAATACCCCCCACTGGCGCACATCCAACGGCCAAACGCGCGTCACTTAAGACACGTGTCCATGCGTGGGGGGCCGATACCCCTTCAAAATTGATGGCCTCGATGAGCTGCTTACGTACGATCCAACGGCTGGGCCTCCCCTTGCTGTGGACGGCCGGGATCAAATAGGGGGGGGGGCGGATGAACGTCAGCTGCTTGCCCCCCTCCCCCTTGTTTCTGTTCTGCGCGGGTGCGGCTGGGAGCTCCAGGAGCACGGGCGGCGGCGCCCTCCACCTCCGGCGAGCAAAAATCGACCCCACGCGGGGGTCTCCTCGCACCTGGGCCTGCAAGGAAAATACCAGCAGCAATAAAAAGGTCCAGGTGCGAGCAAAAAAGGGGGGAAAAGGTGGCGTGGACTAGCGGCGATGGTGGCCGGACCGTGAGGGGCCGGCAAGATGTTCGGCGAAAAACGACGCTACGGGTGCGATTAAAAGTGAAGAAAAACACACGAAAAATAAACTAGAGGCTACAGCTACTAAATAAGCAAGAGAAACAAGAAAGAAAGGACCTCGAGGGCTATGGAGCCCAAGGTTGAACCTCACGGCCGCAAGGCCGGAGATGGGGTTGGACACCACGATCCGCCTAGCCAAACACCTCCTCGAGCTCGCCGGAGAGGAGCTGTCACCTCCCTCGATCCAGGACGCCAAGGGGAAGGGCTTAGCTTAGGGCAAAAAGGGTTCAAAGGTTGGAGGAGATGTTTGGGGTGTTTTTGAAAGTGGCCGAGTGGCGGTCTTCGAGGAGGTGTCACGGGCGCGTCTTTGATCCATTCCCCAAGATAACAAGTAGGCGTGATAGCTGGATGGTAGGTCTACAATTCTCGTGAAGAGTTCGACCCCATTCGATGAAAGGAGCGCTCTCCAAAAATCCTCGAAGTCCAAGAAATATCATTCTGACACAGCAGAGAGGGGGGTCAGACAGTTGACCGGAGTCAACTGTCCAAGCCCTCTGGTTGGTCCACGTGGACCAACCAGAAAAACCCTCTGGAAAAAGAATTAGAAATTAATTAAAAAATAGTAAATGATTTTATTAATTTATGATTATAAAATAAAAAATGTTTATTATTTTATAAATTATTTTATTATGATTTTTATTTATTTTTATGAGCCATATTTTTACAAGTTTGCATTTAGACCCTTATAGGTATCTATATCTATGTATTTGAGTATTTTATTTTTATTTAGGTATTTTTAATTTATTTTATTTTGGTTTTTATTTTCTAAAATTACAAAATACTTTTATATACACAAATATATTTTTATTTTAATTTTCTGATATATTTTGTATATTTAATAAAATACAAGTATGTTTTGTATAGGTCTATGTATAGGCAATGTACCTATGTCTTTTATTTTAAGTATTTTATTTTTGTTTTTATTTAGGTTGTTATTCTTATTTTAATGTACATAATTATTATAAGTATTATTTACAACATTACAAAAATATAAAATTATAAATAAATAATAAATTGAATATTTTAATATGTACAAGGTACAATAGGGGTCAAAAAGTCAACTTTCAAACCGTAGCTCCGCCAAATGCGAAACCACCACCATTAATTAGATTATTTTCTTCTATACACAATTAAAGGTGAGTATGCTGCATTTGGAGTTTTTATTTGCGAGATACGGGTCTGGGAAGTTGGCATTCTGGATTTTTATTCAGACCATAACTTTTTATTTGTACATTATTTTTCTGTGAAATCAATTTTGTATTTTTCTTTATTAATTTATCTACAACTTTCATGTACAAAGTTTCTTTATTTGATGTATAAAAAGTGGAACCAAAAATAGGTCCCAAACTGAATAAAGAATGAATATAATGTATAGGTATTTTATCTGTGTTTTGGCCCTTATCTCCCCCTACTTTATTCCTTGTCGACCTATTCATCAAGATGCCTAGGTCTCGGGGTTTCGGGTCATAAAATATTTACAATATTTTATTCTTTTTTTTTTCTTTTCTTTATTCTATAATTTTGGCACTAAAAACCGCATTTTATACAGTATTTACACACCTATGCATGAATGCTAAAATGCATGAATTAATGCTATTTACACGCATTTACTAGGGTTTTTAAGGCCAAAATGATAGAATAAAGATGATGAAACGTGGATTCATCATCCCCCTATACTTTACCTTTGCTAGTCCCTAGCAAACACTTATGCAATAAGTGCAGAAAAAGAAAAATAAAGAAAAGAAAAAGAAGAAAATTAGATTAAGTTTAATTATCGAACTTGTCTTCACAAAATCAAAGTTTGAAGCTTAAGTCGGACCTTTGGAATTTTAGTGCGGGCGGAACCTTATTGAGAACTAAGTTTGAAATCCAACAGTCCTTGAGAATCCCAAAACTCTGTCCAAGTCTCCTCAATAGCCAGTTCAGAAATACTTCAACTCATACGCAAACTCTTACGACTATGAATCTGACTTGTACAGTGTAAGTGATGGTGGCTCTCCCCAACTAGAATGGCAAAGAAACTGACTTCTCCAGTACGACAACCCAATGATTCCCCAATCCAATGACTCCATCCTCGAGGAGCGGGGTATTCCCTTCTAAGTTCAAGTGGCAACCAGCTCAAGAGGAGGGGGTGAAGAGAAGAATGGACAGTAGCCAGTGTAGCTACCTATCCTTGGATGCAAGACCAGTGTAGTCAAGTCATCCTGCTGCAGGCTCACATAATATGACTTTGGAACTTAAGCTTGCTTATTGACTTTGTACATACTTGCAGGCTTTTTATTTTTGTACATGCCTGAACCTTTTCCTTTTTTTTCTTTTTTTTTTTTTCCTTTTTTTTTTTTTTTGAATACTATATACAGCAGCATTTACATAAGGAGTTTTTCCTCTTGAGCCAATAGACTATCCCTCTTTTGAAGCTTTATCGCAACCCACAGCCTCCTGTCTTTAGACTTCCTAATCACTGAACGGGTTGGGGTGCACTTCCCTCCCTAGAGGAGGACAAGTGTTTCCACTTGTGTGCGTCTCATACCGGCAAATCCAATCCCCTCACCACTCCAATTGAGTTGAGCCATGTGAAAGGTGCAGGTGTCCAAGTTAGGTCATTATCAACAAGAGTCGTGCGTGTGCTCCGAAATACTCTACTTAGGCAGTCAAGAATCCATTGAACCAAGTCTCATGATCCTCAAAGAATTAAGTCAACTAGACCTGAAGTACCTCAAACCCAGTTCCTATAAGGTTCCTGTTATTAGGTAGATTATAAGGTCCAATCAAGCTCCAATCTCCGGATTTTACTTAGACTCGTTCAACTATCAAACTCAATCCGAAAAATGCGAATGCTATGCAATGCAATGCAGAAAATATTTTTGTGATGCAATTTTCAAAGATTTTGAACTTTTTATGGGTTTTTGAAAATATGATGATGATGCATATGCATATGCAAATTTTTTTGTATTTTTCAAAGAAATTTTTCAAATGTTTTTGGATTTTAATTTTGCAAATGTTTTTGGGAATTTTTGAAAACAAAAAGATTTTGGCTGAAAAATAGGTTAAAATATGTACACGGGAGTGCTTCTTATATTTACAAGAAGTGGATTTTAAGGATTTACAAGGGTAAGTGGTCAATTTTATATACATATATACCTATATAGTGGATTTTGGTGTGATGTGTATATTCCTCAAATTTATTTGAAAACAGTTTACACACAATTTTTGAAAACTATAGTCCAAAATAATTTTTACAAACATTTTACACATATTTGAAAATCATTTTGCAAAGGCTTTCAAAACAGTATATATAGGTTTTTCAAATCATTTTTGCAACCATTTTTTCAAACCATTTGCAAATCATTTTTCAAACATTTTATTTCACACAAAGAAAAGAAGTTTTACAAACCACACATTTTTACACAGGTTGAAAACACGAAACAAAATATTTTCAAAATAGTTTTCAATAGATGTTCACAAAGATTTTCAAACTATTTTTCAAACATTTTGCAAAAAACATTTTCACCTGATTTATTAATCAGTAAATACAAAAAGAATTTGAGGAATAACCACATCTTTTTATTAAGGATTTTTAATGAATTTTAAAGAATTATTAGCCATATTTATTAGGAAAATACGAAAGTACGAGTTATGGCTAAAGTATATACGTAGTATATACGACCCCCCTATACTTAGCTCGAGCTATGTCCTCATAGATCGGAGAGAAAAGAGAAGACATAACTCGTACTGAGTATAGGAAAATCTAAAGAATAAATAAATAAAGGAATGGATGAATGAATCAATGAATGAGAAGTTGACCGTCCCCCCTATACTTAGGATCAAATAATCCTAAGTATAGCAGACTGTACACAACGCAGGGAGGGTCAAGGGTGGGAATGAACAGATCGTACTCAGATTGTCTCCCCCTATACTTAGGGTAAGATATCCCTAAGTATAGACAAGAAGAGGAGACAATGGAGAGGATCGAAAAGGATAGAACAACTCGGGGTGCCAACCCCCCTATACTTAGGACAAAGTACGTCCTAAGTATGGAAAACTGTCTACAAGGGCGGCACCTTTTCGGTAGATGAAGAAGATAGCAGAGGAAAAGAAGAAAAGAAGAAAAGAAGAAAAGGAATCTGAAGATGGAAAGAGTGATATAGGAGAAGAGATCGGAGGATGTACAGACCACTCCCCCTATACTTAGGGTAAAAGAAGCCCTAAGTATAGGCAACAACAGGAGTGATCAGACGGAACGATGAATGAACACTCAGCTCGTCCACCCCCCTATACTTAGGACAAAGTACGTCCTAAGTAAGGCAGACACGATAATGGGTGGACTAGCAATACGGTAGAGAGAACAGAGGTACACAAAAGTGAATATACAACAGAGATGGATATACAGATGATCAAGAAGGTTGAAAGCGAACCTTCTTGCGAGACCGCTGAGGGATAGATCTAATGTGATGCAAGTCGACATCGGGGTCCACAACGGACGGGAGCCGATCAGGGTCGACATGGTGAAGGCCCTCAGTGGAATCGAATCTGAAAGGGACGAACTGGTCAATGGAAGTAGTACGGCTAGGTTCTCCCTTGGTGGTCCTATGGTGTAAAGGCACAGACGTGTGAGTGGAAGAAGTGTGACTCGGTCTGGCCTTGGGAGTCTCGCTGGTATCAAAGTGAAATGGGACGAACTCATCATCATCGGAAGTAATGTACTCAGAGTCATCCTGCGAGGAGTCATCCAGGTCAAAACCAAAAGGCACGAACTCATCAGTGGAAGTAGTCGAACTCTGTTCGTCCTCTATAATCTCAACTGGATCATCTTTTTCATCAAAAGGTCCGAATCTCTGAAGAAAAGCAACAAAATCAAATTCGGCCTTAGTCTCATCAGTATCTACATGGACAGGAGCGGACTCATCAGTGGAAGTAGTTAAAGCATGTCCGTCCTGTATAGTCTCTATATCTGCCCTCCGCTCAATGGTGTCAATCGTGTAAATCCCGCGGATATCATCAACACATCGCCAATCACAGGAAGCGGAAACACCAAGGTCTATGCTTTCCGAGCTTTCCTCCTTGGAGAGGAATTCTCGGGTCTCATCATCGGTCATAAAGAAAGTCTCTCTGATATCCTCATATAGATCATAGTCCTCGGGGTCAGCCAAGATAGGTGAAGTCGCATCAGGTGCGGGTCTCTGGTCAGCAGTGGGTGCGGTGATCACTGCTTCGCCCTTGTCAGCAGGACGGAAGCGAGTCTCTCCTGTTCCGTAATCAATAACGACTCTCGCAGAGGCGAGGAATGGTCGTCCCAGGATGATTGGAGAGTGCTCCCCTGTGGAGGTCTCCATGGGCAATACGACAAAATCGACAGTGTAGCTCGTGCCCTGAATCGAAATGACGGCGTTTTCAAGGATACCCTTCGGCCTCTTTATTGATCCATCAGCAAATTGTACGATCATCCTAGTCTTCTTGAGAGGCCCTAAGTGAAGAGACTGTACCAACGAGAAGGGTATGATGCTAATCGAAGCACCGCCGCCTAGGAGAGTGCGATCACATGTGTGGTCAGAGATGGTGCAGTTAATGAAAGGTGTGGCAGTGTTCATTTTCCGAGGAATGGGACGATGAGTGATGGCGTGGGCAGTGGCCATGGTCAAGATATGACGCTCAGATCTGCTCCTCCGCTTTCTCTTCTTGGGAAGAGGAGCAGATAAATCGGTCATGGCCTGCTGAAGTGGGGCACGAATAATCTCATGAATGGTGGCCACCACTTCGGGCTCAGTCAGCATTTTTTTGAATTTTTGGACCTCCGCCATACAAGGGAGGAGGTCGGAATCATCATATACACGAGGTATGCCAAGAGCAGTCTGTACAGCGGCATCCTCGGGGTCAAAGGTGGGACAAGGTGTGAATGAATGTGTGGTCAAAGGGTCTGGTAGGTGGGCACTCTCCTCACAGTCCGACTCAATCAAAGGTCTCCCAATCTCTTTTTGTGTTTTTAAATTTTTCTCATTTTTTTGTATTTTGGGCGATTGCAAGCTCTCATGATAATCCTCAAATGATTCTGTATCCTCAAAGACTGGAGCGGCATTCTGGTTCTTATTTAAACTAGTAAGATCATTGATCCTCGAATTCATATGCTCCATCATCTGATTCAAAGTCTCAAGTGTGGATAACATGAAAGGTGACTCCAAAATCTCAGGATCGGGTGCGTCGAAGGTGGGTGGTGGATGTGGGCAAAAATCACATTCCGGACCGGGATACTCAAGGAAGAGCGGGTTGTCGGAATGTGTAGGTGATGGTGGTGGAAATGACGGGTGAAGGTCAAAGTCCGAATCCTGAAATATTGGGTTGGTCGGATATGTACAAAAATCAGGAGCAAAGTCCTCCTGGAAAAAAGGAGGTGGACCGGCTGGAGTGAAGGAGAGATCCGCGAAGTCCGGATAAAATACGCTCCAGTCGGCCATCTCGAAACAAAAGAAAATGATCGGGAGAGCACGATGGTCAAGTCAAGAGAAGTGAGAAGAAAGGCGCAAGTGCGCTGAAGCGATCTAGGACACACAAAACAATCACAGACAAAAATGAAAAGAATGCAAACCCTCAATTCACCTACTCAACTCGATGAAGACCACAAATGCGGTCTTTTTATCTTGTCTGTTTTAGAGTTAGGTGAGAAGTCAAAGATTGCGCAACACTTAGGGGCTTGATGGGATTTGGGCACTAATCCTTAGCGTGTGCGCGAGCAATGTAAAACGAAGACAATGAGGGGATTACTCGCCCCAATACAAGATTTTTCTTTTTGATCGGTTTTAGGGTCAAGTAAAATTAGCAGTCCCAATTTTATGGATTATCACTTTTTTTTGGATTTTTAGTGAGAATGCACGATCCTAACGAGGAGTCAATTCCTTTAAGATCCTAGGTTGGCAAAAACAGAGGTAGAGTCGGAAAAGCAATGCAAGCGTCAAATCAATGATGGATGCTAAAGAGAAATGCTCACCTTGCCTCCAGCACTCTACATGCAAGGATGCTCAGCAGAATTGAAACCTATCTATATGCAAATGCAAGACCGATGAAATCGCCCTAAGTTTCAGAAATTGCTATTAGCGGGAAGCACCACAAGTCGGCCACCAATCTTTAACCTAAGAGTCCGGTCTTGGCTTACCCCTCCTCTTCTCGACACACTCGAGTTCAGGAGTAGCGCTTGATGGGGCTCGCTCGCGGCACACGGGTTAAAAGATGATGACACGACTGTTTAAATTTGACTAAGTCCAAAACGAAACTATAGGCACATGCAAGGGTGATTAATGTGTTTGGACCTAATCTATCGCAAGCAATCCTAAAAGCTGAGGGCTCAATCACACAAAGTAAATAAAATCGAAAAACAAAACAAAATAAAAAATGCGAAGAAAAGCCGACAAAAAACCGCGAGAGCCCCCAAGTGAACAATCACTTGGAAATTAGGCTCAAGAGAGTCCAGTCCGGGGGTACCTGTATTATTACAATAATATGGGTCTCTCTCACTTAAAATTACAAAAATCAATGCAGGAAATAAATTCTACAACTAAAGGTGGAGCTCGGTCTTCAAAAATCTCTCCTCGTCTCCTCGGTGCTAGGCTGGCTAAGCCGGCTTCACGTGGGTGCGTAGGCGCCTAGGGTGGAGCGCCTCCCTCGATCCGCGGTTCCTCGCACGAAGTCAACAATAGAGGGGGTTAGACAGCTCAACAGGTATATCAAAGATAAAGAACAATAAAATAGCAAAAATGAAAGCCGCGAAATAAACAATCAATCACAATCACAACAAGACCCGAACTAAGCGCTGTTGCTCCCCGGCAACGGCGCCATTTGATTAACCCAAAAAGTCAAGCAGTCGTATTGACTCACAAGGCGAGTCAACAGTCGATGCGGTGACCGCTCGAAAATTCGGATTAAAACAACAATTAACCCACGACAAATAGATCAAGCAATGAAAGTAAATGTGCGGAGTTAAAATTTATTATAACTCTACAACAAAGATGTGTATAGTGCAAGTATTGTAGAGGTCGAACACAGGGAGCAGACAGGTAGATCGGGGCACTAGTGCTCAAAAATGTGTGTGAATGTGATCAAGAGTCTATGGTGCTATTTTTTTGTGGGTTTTTAATTTTATATTTTTTTATTTAATTTTTAATTTTATATTTTTGTATTTTGATTTTTAATTTTCTGATTTTTATATTTTATATTTTATATTTTTTATTTCCTTTTTCAATATTGTAAAGTAAAGACAATGTAATCAAAGACAAGCTAAAGTATTTATAAAAATGTGCAAAAATAACCAAAAATTCAGAAATAAGATGTTTTTGATATTTTTAGGATTTTTTTACTGTTTTTGTGATTTTTGGTTAATTTTTAGAATGTTTTTGGTATTTTTAATTATCAAAATAATGAAAACAGTGAAGAAAATAAAAGGCTGAAACTAAAATGGAGAAATAAAATAGCAAACAGTAACAAAACTTCTCCAAATTAATTTTCACTTAAAGATAATAAAACAAAGAAAATTCAGGAAAAGAAAACATTATTTTTGGAGTTTTTATGAATTTTATAAATTTTTAGGAAAGTTTTTAGAGTTTTGCAATTTTTTTGGAGTTTGGTTTTATATTTTTTAATGATTTTTGGCTGGGAATTAAAACTAACTAAAAGACACAAAATATAATCTTTTGGGATTTTTCTGAGGTGTTTTTATATTTTTTTAGTGATTTTCTAATGCAAACAGTGCTGAAAATGGGAGTTTTTGATTTTTAATAAATAACAAAATGCACTAATTACGAAAAATAAAAATATGGTGATGAACTATGATGCAACAGGACACTACTTTTATTTTTAGAGATTTTTTTGGTGTTTTGTAGACACATGCGAAAATTAGAAGAAGAGCACAACAATGCAAAGCCTGACAGGGGCTTTTTCGCAATATTCAGAAGATGCAGGGGCTGATGTGCAACATTCTCACAAATATTATAACTAAACAAAAAGTTCTGGACTATGCGCGAATACAAAAAGCCGCAGGTGTGCCTTCACAAAATCACCACCACGCATGTGCGTTGCACGCGCCCAGGCGGGGGCATAAACGCAATAACATAAATGCTAGGGGGCAATTACGCAATGTGTCACTAAAATTTACTACAGCAGTTGAAAGATTAATTAATGTTTTCTAAATACCAAAAACGGGGAGGCTAAGGATGCAAAATACCCCCCACTGGCGCACATCCAACGGCCAAACGCGCGTCACTTAAGACACGTGTCCATGCGTGGGGGGCCGATACCCCTTCAAAATTGATGGCCTCGATGAGCTGCTTACGTACGATCCAACGGCTGGGCCTCCCCTTGCTGTGGACGGCCGGGATCAAATAGGGGGGGGGGCGGATGAACGTCAGCTGCTTGCCCCCCTCCCCCTTGTTTCTGTTCTGCGCGGGTGCGGCTGGGAGCTCCAGGAGCACGGGCGGCGGCGCCCTCCACCTCCGGCGAGCAAAAATCGACCCCACGCGGGGGTCTCCTCGCACCTGGGCCTGCAAGGAAAATACCAGCAGCAATAAAAAGGTCCAGGTGCGAGCAAAAAAGGGGGGAAAAGGTGGCGTGGACTAGCGGCGATGGTGGCCGGACCGTGAGGGGCCGGCAAGATGTTCGGCGAAAAACGACGCTACGGGTGCGATTAAAAGTGAAGAAAAACACACGAAAAATAAACTAGAGGCTACAGCTACTAAATAAGCAAGAGAAACAAGAAAGAAAGGACCTCGAGGGCTATGGAGCCCAAGGTTGAACCTCACGGCCGCAAGGCCGGAGATGGGGTTGGACACCACGATCCGCCTAGCCAAACACCTCCTCGAGCTCGCCGGAGAGGAGCTGTCACCTCCCTCGATCCAGGACGCCAAGGGGAAGGGCTTAGCTTAGGGCAAAAAGGGTTCAAAGGTTGGAGGAGATGTTTGGGGTGTTTTTGAAAGTGGCCGAGTGGCGGTCTTCGAGGAGGTGTCACGGGCGCGTCTTTGATCCATTCCCCAAGATAACAAGTAGGCGTGATAGCTGGATGGTAGGTCTACAATTCTCGTGAAGAGTTCGACCCCATTCGATGAAAGGAGCGCTCTCCAAAAATCCTCGAAGTCCAAGAAATATCATTCTGACACAGCAGAGAGGGGGGTCAGACAGTTGACCGGAGTCAACTGTCCAAGCCCTCTGGTTGGTCCACGTGGACCAACCAGAAAAACCCTCTGGAAAAAGAATTAGAAATTAATTAAAAAATAGTAAATGATTTTATTAATTTATGATTATAAAATAAAAAATGTTTATTATTTTATAAATTATTTTATTATGATTTTTATTTATTTTTATGAGCCATATTTTTACAAGTTTGCATTTAGACCCTTATAGGTATCTATATCTATGTATTTGAGTATTTTATTTTTATTTAGGTATTTTTAATTTATTTTATTTTGGTTTTTATTTTCTAAAATTACAAAATACTTTTATATACACAAATATATTTTTATTTTAATTTTCTGATATATTTTGTATATTTAATAAAATACAAGTATGTTTTGTATAGGTCTATGTATAGGCAATGTACCTATGTCTTTTATTTTAAGTATTTTATTTTTGTTTTTATTTAGGTTGTTATTCTTATTTTAATGTACATAATTATTATAAGTATTATTTACAACATTACAAAAATATAAAATTATAAATAAATAATAAATTGAATATTTTAATATGTACAAGGTACAATAGGGGTCAAAAAGTCAACTTTCAAACCGTAGCTCCGCCAAATGCGAAACCACCACCATTAATTAGATTATTTTCTTCTATACACAATTAAAGGTGAGTATGCTGCATTTGGAGTTTTTATTTGCGAGATACGGGTCTGGGAAGTTGGCATTCTGGATTTTTATTCAGACCATAACTTTTTATTTGTACATTATTTTTCTGTGAAATCAATTTTGTATTTTTCTTTATTAATTTATCTACAACTTTCATGTACAAAGTTTCTTTATTTGATGTATAAAAAGTGGAACCAAAAATAGGTCCCAAACTGAATAAAGAATGAATATAATGTATAGGTATTTTATCTGTGTTTTGGCCCTTATCTCCCCCTACTTTATTCCTTGTCGACCTATTCATCAAGATGCCTAGGTCTCGGGGTTTCGGGTCATAAAATATTTACAATATTTTATTCTTTTTCTTTTCTTTTCTTTATTCTATAATTTTGGCACTAAAAACCGCATTTTATACAGTATTTACACACCTATGCATGAATGCTAAAATGCATGAATTAATGCTATTTACACGCATTTACTAGGGTTTTTAAGGCCAAAATGATAGAATAAAGATGATGAAACGTGGATTCATCAACTACGGACGTTGTGACCTCAGTCGCTCGGGACTTAGAGCTCAATCAAGAAAAATAAATCGGACCACCAAATAAAGATAGAAACACGAGAAAACCAAATAGCAATCCTAGTTATGGGATTGACCTGGTATACCACCCAGGGTCGAACTCAGGGAGCATGAGATGGCCTTGCGGCCTACGAAGTAGTCTAAAAAAATTAATAAAATATAAACAAATATTTTTTGGTGGTTTTTAATGTTTTTTATTTTTTGGATTTTTAATTATGAAGGAAAATTAAAAAAAAGGGAAAACAAGCACAAACAACAATTTATTTAATTACTCTAAAAAGCTCCAAAAATTCAAACAAAAATATTTTTATGTTTTTTTATCTTTTTTACTATTTTTGGTGAATTTTTGGGAATTTTATGATTTTTATGGGATTTTCTAAAAATGAAATATGGTAGAAAAACAATGCTACTGTCTAGCCAGGCTTCAAAGACCACTTAAAAATACCAAATGGTCTTTTCAGGTCCTGGAGGTATTTTTTATGAAAAATAGAAATAATAAGAAAAATTCAGGAAAAGGGTTTATTATTTTTGGAATTTTCTATGATTTTTTAGAATTTTTATGAGTTTTAAGGGGTTTTTCAATTTTTAGGGTTTTTATTACTCCAAAAATGATCAAAAATGGCCAGAAAATCAAATACATACAAACACACAAAATCCAATTTTTTGTAATTTTTAAAGAGGTTTTTATATTTTTTATGAATTTTCTATTTGAAAAGACAAAAAAACAAGGGTTTTTGAATTTCTAAAAATAATAAAAAAGCTCAAAAATGTACCAAATTTTTAGTGGGAGCCACGCCCCCAATTTTCACAAAATTTGGACTTGATTTGATATTTTATTAAAATCAAACAACAAGGCACAATGCACAGGGACCCAAATGCAAGGAAAATAAGTTTTAAGGACTAAAATGTAACAAATACAAGAAACTTGGGGTCCCTCGTGCAAAATTTCCAAAATCACACGCGCAAAGCACGTGTCCTGGGCACGGAGGGACCTATGTGCGATAAAAAATACTTCCTAGGACTTAATAACAACAGGTGCTAAAAGTCCAGGGAAGATATTGCAATTTCTCCAATTAATTCAGGACATGTTCAATAAAACCACACACAGGGGTATGGATGCAAATAATGAAGACTATATTTCATTCCATAACACCTTAAAACATCAGCCCAAGTGTTGCAAATACACCACAAAAATCACGTGACGATGCACGTGTTCCACGTAGACAGGGGTACAAATGCAAATAAAATAAGCACGAGGTCCTAAGTGCAAAATGTCCAGAACAAAAACAAAACTAAATATTTACAGGACTAGAACGTAAATGACAAAATAGGAGGGGCATAAGAGCAAATTACCCCTTATAATGATCCGAGGGTTGAGGGTGCGCCACGTGGTGTATCCAACGGCTGCTAGTGCGATGCTCCTCTCGAAGGACCCTCGGCTATAATCGGACGGTGGAGATGGTGCCACGTAGCTGATCGAACGCTCTTGAATCAAGGGCACCTCTCCTCTGTGACGGACGGTCCAGATCCAAACTCGGATGATCAAACGGTGGCTGCAGCTCCTCAAATGGACGGCGTGGATCACAACTGGAGCGGCGAGGCTGGATGGATGGCTGGGGAAGGTCCTTCAAGAACAGGTGGCCGGCGAACTTTGCTGGCCCAGAACTCGCGCGATGGACCTCCCCGGCTGCTCTAAGATGCGGAGGAGCTCCACTGTGACGTCCCGCAGCTCGTGGATGCCTCCGATGAGGCCGGAGACGTCGAAGACGCTCCGGCGACGGCAGTGGCCTGGAGCTCCTGTGCTCAAAAGTGAAGGCCCCCAGATGGGGTCCTGCTGACCTGAAAAGTGGCACAACAATCTCCTGGGTCGAGGGCAAAGTGCCTCGACCCGGTTAGAGGCGAGGTGGGTGAGCGGCGAGGCGAGATGGTCGATCTCCGGCGAAGCGATAGCGGTGAAGATCGAAGTCCCCGCTCCGAGGCGAGTCAGGGGGTATGGGTGGGTGCAGAAGGTGCGGAGGAGTCTCGTGGGTGTGAGGGTTGAGTCCGATGGTCGAAAGGGGGACTGATATAGTCGGAATCGATGTTCGAAGGCGAACGGGGGATTTGGGCGTAAATGGAAATTCGAGAAATATAGAAGGAACTAGGCTTACCAGATGGCTGAGGTCGACTAAGAATGAGCTCCTGGAGCTCCTGGTCCTTGCCTCGAGGGCCGTCGATGCCCGAGGCTCGAGCGCTGCTCCTGGGCGGCGCACGGCGGCGCTAGGCTGCCGGATCAGTGGCTGGGACACTTCCTCCTCATTGCGACACCACCAGTCGCTAGCTGTCACTCAGGCGAAGGTAGTGGAGGTCCTGGAATGGAAAGGAGGAGCCAAAGATGGCTGGAATCGTGCGGCGGAGCGGAGACTAAATAGTCCTAGGGGTCCGAGAAGATAGGGTCGGGCATGGAAATCGGAGCTCGGACCCTGAGGGGAAACCATCGGACGGGGATCTCGGATGATCAATGATGGATTAGGACCTGGGGTTAAAGGGTTTGGCAGTCGGATCAAGGCGCAGTAATTGGGAGAAAAGGTGGGTCGGGCGCAGATCCGCGGGGTTGTGGTCCAGGGCGGGGAGTTGACCGGGGGGTCAACATCCCCCGTGCACCAATGGGATGCGGCCACGTATACAATAATTGGAAATTCAATATAAAATAGTAAATGGTTGATTTTGAAAAAAAGTTAAAACATGAAAAATGTTTATTTATTTATAAACTATTTTTTATGATTTTTATTTATTTTTTTGAAATACAAATTAGGTATTTACAATATAGTATATTATATATAGGTATATACACTATACATTTTTTATTTCTAATTATTTATTTTTGTACATTTTATTCCAATTTTTTTATATTTTATTTATTTATAGAATAAAATTTGGAATATTTTGGTATTTTTATTTTATTTTTATTATTTATTCACAAGGGTTAAATAAATAGTTATGTACATTTATATACATGGTATATATACAAGGTTGGTTTTGATTTTTATTTTTATTTATTTTTATTTTATTTTTTTGTTTTTGTAATTTTTATTTTATTTATTTACATTATGAAGTATAGAATATTTACACATTTTTATTGGATTTTAATTTATTTATTTATAGGGATAAATAAATATATAAAGGGTTCTATGTACATGGTGTATATACAATAAGGAAGGATATTTTATTTTCTTTTTAATTTTCTTTTATTTTTCTCATTTTTATTTTAATTTAGTATTTACGAATATATACATATAAATACACACCCATTTTTATTTTTATTTAGAGGAAAATATTTTTATTTATTTATAGGTATATATACATGTGTGAGCTTCCTTATCTCTCTCTACTTGGGTTTTTATGCGGTCAGGCCCATGCTGAGCCCTCCCTTGGGATTAGGTTGCTCAATATTTATTCTAAATATCTCCCACTTTTTCTTTTATTTCTTTATTCTTTTATTTATGCACAAAAACATGCTAAAAATGCATCTTTACATAATGCATGCTTTTTGACAATTATTGATATTTACAGGAATATACATGTGTTTTGCATGGGTTTTGTAGTTAAAATAAAAGAATAAAGAGTGATGAATGGGTATTCATCAGTTACCTCTCTGAAAGTGAGGCTGCTGCTGGGAAGGATGAAGGGGAAGCTGAGAGTACTGCTGAGGCTGTTGCTGGTGCTGCCTCCACGGTTGTCCCTGCCGGTAGGTACGAGGATCTGACTGGTAGTGTTGCTGTGGCTGCTGCTGGAACTGGGGTTGCTGCTGAGGCTGACTGTACTGTCCACCCTAAGCTGGAGGCTGTTGCTGGGATGATGCACCTCCGGTCGACCACCTAAATCTGGGATGATCTCGACGGATCTTGGGATGTTCTCGGTCGTACCAAATCCCGTTGACTTCCATCAACGACTCCTGCTCGAAGGAGGGTGGAGGAAGAACTGCTAGGGGTTGAACCTGCTTATACACCACCATCTGAGTGTCCTGAGACGGTGGTGGCTGAAGGTACCGGTGCTGCGGCTTCTGGAACAGATCCGCCTAGATATGGTGAACCTGTCGGTGCGGGGCGGAGTGCTGGGTCGAGCTGTTGTTGTTAGGATCAGCCCGTGATCTGAGACGGGGCTGAGAAGCCGCCTGTACCTCCTGGAGACACATGATCTAGGTCTTCAGGTCACTCAATGTCTGTGCCAACTGGTTAATCTACATCATGCCATGGTACTGCTTTTTCTCGATAATCTCGATGCGGTCTAGTTTCTCGTTGATGATGCCCATATCAGTGGACGACTATTCTACTTGTGTTGCGGCTGCTGAAGATGTGGAAGGGCTTGCATCGACTCGTGTTATCCTCTGATAGGACACTGCATGGGGTGAAGGCTTCCCCTTAGTGTAGAGATGAGTCTGGGACATGACTGTGTAGTTCTCTGCCATCTCCTCATATATGGCTCATACTTGGTCTTCATCCTTGGCGAAGTAGGAGCCCCCACAACCTGCAGAGGAAGGAGCCGGGTAGAATTCTGCCAAGTAATTGCCAGCGATGCCTGGATCACGCTCCTCCTCATATACACATGTTGCAAATCATGCGAGGATATGATGTATGATGAATCCCTAATTCTCACTCTTTATTCTTTTATTTTAGTTATTTATCTTGTCAAAACATCCTGTAAATAGGTGTAAATATAATAAGTTAGAATTATACATGCATTTGTTAATATTGCATATTTCGCATGTATTTGTGCAAAAATAAAAGAATAAAGGAAAAGAAAAAGGAATGAGATATTTAGAGTAAATACAGAGTGATCCAAACCCCAAGAGAAGGTCAAGCTTTGACCTGATCGCCCAATAAAACAAGTAGAGAGAGATAGGGCCTACTCTTTGTTGTACATATTACCTAACATATGTAAATAATTATTTTTCACCAAAATAAAATTAATATTTTATCTTCTTGTACATATTTCCAAAAAATAAAATAAAAATAATATAAAAATCAGAAAAATGAAATAAAAATAAAATAAAATTCCTCTCTCACTATACAAAGCACATGTATATATACCACATCCCCTATTTATTTTAAATTTGTAAATAAATCATAAAAATAAAATAAAAAATAATTTTGTACTCCTAAAATTATGTTGAAAATAAATAGAACATAAAATTGGGGTATTTATGTAAAAAACAAAATAAAAATAATTGTACATAATATGCATGTATATTATACATGTATATAACATTATATACTGTATGAACTCTAATTTATTTTTCATAAAAATAATTAAAAATCACAGAAAAATTCCTTGAAAATAAGAAACATTTTTCATTTTATTCATTTTTCATTTAAATTCATTTATTATTTTTATGTAATTATACTTATCTTTCTCTTCTGTTTTGTTATGTAGCGTATTTTGTCCTATTCTCGGTCCCTCCTGATTGGGCCACGTCGTTTCATTGACCCAGGTCAATGCCTTCTTCCAGGGCTAACCCGACCCGATTCTCTCCACTGAAGCCTTTTCTCCCATTTTACCTTATCGAGTCAGGCCTCCTCTCGATCTGATTTTTTGCCCGAGCCTTCTACTAGGATCTATCACCTTCGCGGATCCCTAGGAAGGCACGGATCTTCTTAGGGTTGCGCACTCTTGCCCGATCTTTCCAGCCTCCTAGGAATCCTATAACATATCTCCTCCGCCTCCACAGTCAGACAGCTCATTCCTCACTCTCGTTTCGACCCCTAGTCACCTCAAACTGAGTGACAACTGCTCGGAGCATTCTTCGGAGCTTGGTTTGGTGCAGCGACGACGCAGCTCAGCTATGTGGCCGGAGTCCTCCACCGCATTTTGCCTCTAGACCTTCCGCAACACGGTTGAGACCATTACCTCGACGTTCGCCTCCTCCTGAAGCTTAGGAGCTTCTCTGACCCTTAGGTACCTATCCTATCCCCCGCGTTCTCCCTTTCGACTCCATATATCCATTTCACTCCGCCACCGCTCATTCGCTCTGACCACCCTAGTCGGAACCACCTAACCCCATCCTATCCTTATCGATCGAACCCTCTACGATCGCTACACCTTGTACTACGACCTGATCATCCTTGGACTCGACCCTGAGGTCAAGGTTAAGGCTAAGATCTCCACCTACCACCTCTGTCGGAGATCGACTTCCATTCTCCCTTGCTTCTTTCACCTCTAGCTTCAATAACCTAGATCAGAGCCACACCCTGAGTCTTTTGTACCCGTTGCAGGTATTGGCCTACACAGAGACCCTCACTTGACCCTCCCGACTGTTTAAGAGGAGTAGCTCCAGGCGTACCACCACCGTGATGGCCAATCGACCATTCTCCTTCCGAACGGAGCAGCCCTCCCGACACATGAAGCATCGTCGAGCACAACAAGACCTTCAGATCCTTCATCGGGCCGACGGATTCATCTCCTCGCTCGATTGAAGGTCTCCTGGAGGCAGTTCTTTCACACCCTCTCCTACCGTTGGATGGGACCCATTCTGCTAGATCAGACCATAGCCGCCCGACAAGCTCAGCTTTGCGGCTGTTGGATCAAGACCTAACACATCTGTTTCGCACGTCCGCAACATCTGCCGCAACCGTCAAATCTGCCCACATACATAATCAGTTATATGACCATGACACGTTCCATGCGTGCCAAGTGCCTCCTCAGGTATTTTGCATCTTTCACCCTTACACTTTTATGTTTTATTATATAGTTCTATAAATAAAGTGGCAGTTTGATTACTTTGCAGTTTGGACCTTATATTTTTAGTATTTGTATTTTAGTTTTTCTAGACCTGAGACACGTGCATGTTCACGTGATTTTGTGAGTTATTTGCATGTTTTACCCTGAAGTTCATGAATGTGATGCTTTGAATAGAAGTTTTCTAATAATTGCATTTATACCCATGTGCATGAATTTTTTAGCATATGCGTGAATATTCTGGACATTTGCAATATTCATCCTGAACTTTTTATATATGTTATCATTTGGCCTGAAAACTTTAGGATAATTGCAAATAGGTCCCTTCTTGTTGTGTGCCTTATTTTTAATCAAACAAATACCTAATTAACTCCAAAAATTAGTGTTATCTCCTGCTAGCACGTAATATTTATGGTATTTTTTGTAAATTAATTTATTTTTGTTTGATATTTTCTAAAAATCAAAACACATAAAAACTACTCTGTCTATTTTATAAAATATGTAAGAAATATATAATTTGTTTGAAAAATTACAAAAAATTAATGTGAGCTTGTTTTTGTGTGTTTTGTCTGCAGTGCCTGTTTTGTTGAAAACCCCTTCTAAAAATACTAAAAATCACAAAACCCTTAAAAACTTATAAAAATCATTAAAAATCCTAAAAAATATAAAATATATATAATTTCTTTTATCTTTTTCATAAAAATCACAACCAGGACATTAGGGTACTTTTAGTATTTTTAAGTTGCATTCTAGTCCAGCTGTACACTATTTTCCCTTTTTGCCTTTGTTTGATTTTTATAAAATCATATAAAAATTAAAAAACCCCCATAAAATTAAAAAAAACATCTGAATATTTGAAAAACATAAAAATATTTTTGTTTCTGATTTTCAAGAATTTTTACCTTAATAAAAATTGTGAAGTCTTGCTCTAGTGCTTTAGTGCTTTATTTCTCTTGCTTGCCTTCTCTTATTTTTGAAAATATAAAAATTTGAAAAATTAAAAATTACCAAAAATATGCTTTTATTTGTCTGAATATGACTACTTTGTAGGTTTTACTCGTGCTCCTTGATTTCGACCCTGGTCACTGTACCAAGTTAAATAAATAGTAAAGACTGCTGACATTTATTTTGTGCTTTGATTGTTTGATTCAAGTGGTTTTGATTTTTCTTATTGAGATCCAACTTATTGATTGGAGTCACAATGATCCGTACTTATTCTTGATACTTAACCCTAGTTGGTAGGCCGTTCTTCATGTAACAATGCTTGACTCAGATAGGGGTTGATCTGAGGGGTTCTGTGAGAAAGAATGGATCAAAATTCAAACAAGGTCTGACAAGTTGGCTATGTACAAGGGGTCTTGGATCGATGTGACGACTTGATTCAGTGATCATCAAATCGAGGCGAGAGGTTGGCATGAAAGATCAATGATGGAGGAGGAAAAACTGAGAAGGAATTGACCCAAAAAAAAGAAATATTCCATAAGGAAAAAATCGACGGAATAGGAGGTCTAACACTTGACAGACGCAGACCAAGGGATGTCGGGGACTAGACAGGGGTCAACCAAGACCAGTCTCCCATTGCTCTATGTAATCCCGCTAGGTGATAAAACATGATAGAAACCTATGTTAATTTGATTTAAAAAATGATTTTATTATTTTTTTATCAAAACATGAAAAAAATATTATTTTATGTTGTATTTTACGGTGATTTTTTTATTTTTACAAGTTAATTTATTAGGTGTTAGTTTTATATGTATAATTATAATATATTTACCTATATATAATTTATTTTATTTTTATTCATATTTTTATTATTTTGTATAATTATTTTACTTAGTGATAACATATTTAAATTCACACACACACACACATATATATATATATTAATGTTTTATCATATTTTTCTGAAGTTATTTATACACATAAATAATTATGTATAGTTATTATATATGTATATAAATATAATGCTTCTATGTATTGTAATATACTAATGAATCTCCATTTCATCATCTTTATTTTATCATTTTAGCCTTAAAAATCCTAGTAAATGCATGTAAATACCCTTAATTCATGCATTTTTGCATCCATGCATTTTGTATAAAGTATGCATAAAATATTATTTTTAAGGCCAAAATAATAAAATAAAAAAAGAAAAGAAAAATAATAAAATATTGAAGATATTTTATGACCTTAAACCTTGAGACTTAGTCTTCTCGATGACTAGGTCGAGAAGGAATAAAGTATGGGAAGATAAGGGCCAAATACAATAAAATTCCTATTTATTTATTATCCCTTCATTTTTGGGACCTATTTTTAGTTACCCTTTTTATACCTCAAATAAAGAAACTTTGTACATGAAAGTTATAGATAATAAAATATATAAAATACAAATTTTAGTTCATATAAAAATAATCTACAGTGTAAAAGATATACTCTAAATAAATTTCCAAAATCCAACTTCCTAGACTCATATCTCTCAAATAAAAACTCAAAATTTATAAAACCACCTTTAATTGTATATAACTTTTAATAAGCTAATTAACGAAGGTGGCTGCATATTTTTTTGGAGTTAAAATGTGAAAGTTAGGTTTTGGACTCCTATTGTACAATATATCGCTTAAAATACTGATTATATTTATTATTTATTATTCCTAGACTTTTATATTTTTATAATTTTGTAAATTCTATTTATAATATATTTATATATTAAAACTGGAATAAAATAATAAAGAAAACATTAAAAATAAAATATGTATGTAAATATATAGCTGAAATACCTATAACTTTATCTACATAAATAATAAACCTATATTATACCAAAAATAAAATTAAAATATATTTATGTATCTAAAAATAACTTATAATTATATAAAATAATAAACTAAAATAATAAAATCAAAAATACAAAATAAGAATAAAAGACCTAAAAGCATATATGAATATACTTATATTAAAGCCCTAAAAAGTAGTTTGTTGTTACAAAGACCAAAATATAAATAAAAATACTAATAATATAATTCATAAATTAAGAAACATTTTTATTTTTGAACTTAAAATTAATAAAATCATTTAATTTTTTTATTGATTTTTTAAATAATTTTCAGGATTTTTTTTCTTGGTTGGTCCACATGGACCCACCGAGTGACAGGGAGGATTGGCCTCGGTCAACTCCTTGGACCCACATGGTAGCCTCCGTCAGACCTCGTTTCTCGCCAACTTTCTTGATTTTTTTGGAGGTCGTTCCTTGCATCTTTTTGGATTGATGTCTTCACAACTTCCCCTCCTCGTGGATTACTCTTACATGCATGATGATTATCTCGGGGATTGGACCTTTGATTCACTCCATCTCCCTCGATTCTTCTACTCGCTCGATCACCTGTACAAAAGACCCCCGATCTTTCCTTCGACTTTTGAACCTCCTTTGACCGTTTTTGGCTCTCTTCTTGTGAGCTCCAGATCGAAGCTCATGACAGGGGCTCCTCTACTTCTTGGAGATGGCTCAAGTACGTCTCAAGCCAACTTCCACCACCTTCGATGGGCCACCACTGTTGAGTTCAGCTCTTGGTTCTACCAGTCGAGGTATTCTTTCTTTTCTTGCATGTTTAGTTTAGTTTTAGCCCCGAGTATGGATTCTTTCCTTTAATTTTGCATTTAGTATTTTAAATTCCATTCCCCGTAGGTTGTCGCAGCTCTGCTCCGACAAACTACACCGTCGTCCTCTTTGCCATTATCCAACCTCACCAACCACCCTCACACACTCTCCCTTCACTTCTCTCCGTGCCGCCACCTCTAGTTCACCCAGGTCTACTGTGAACCTGGAGATCAAAGTCACCCCCTCCGCCACCTTGCCCGTGACCTCCACCACGCTCCGCCCGTCGCTCATCTTCACCAATAAGAACCCCGATCCCCTATTTTTCTTGCTGGAGCATCACTTGTAGGGTTGGGAGCCAAAGGATTCCATCTGGAGTCGATTTTGCAAAGCACCGAGGTACATGGGCGTCGTTTCTTCTTCGACCTCGTGGCAACGCTCCGGTGGGTCTCTGCCCTTTTTGCCACCCCCAGCCATTGGAGGACCACATCAAGAATCTTCTAGTCCGTTTTAGAGCTCAAAGGACTGTCGGAGGAGGACACCATCACCGGAAGAGTTCGTTGCGGTGAAGCTTCTTCCCTGTTCTTCCGTCACCCTTCGCAGCCATCGATCTACGCCAGTTCTTCCAGACCATCCAGTCGTCATCCGATTCAATTCACCTCAGTCGCTCGATCATACGCTAGGATTTAATTCAAGTCATCCAATGCGAACCATTGTCGGCACGCGTGAGGCCGACATATGACAAGTAACCAGATCCGAGTCGTTGGCTCGTGACCTTTCTTTGGGTATTTTGCATTTCACCCAACGATATTTTATATTTAATAAATAGAACTTAAACTTTCATTACTCGTTCATTATTTCTGTAATATTTGCATTTAGGCCCTCAAACTTTCCATAATTGCACTTTAGTCCTTGTTAGCTCACCTCACGTCGTTGCCGACATGAGGTGGGCATTTTGCATATAAGGGCCCGCAGTTTTGTAGATTTCATTTAATGCCAGAAACTTTTTAATAGAGTTAAACATTTTGTGAAAATTGCATGCAGACCCCTGGACATTACTTTATTTGCAAAAACACCCCTACTGGTAATGTAGTTTCTTCTTGCTTCTGGTAATTATTTCATATAGCTACATTGCTCTAAAAAATCCACAAAAATAGGTGTAGATTCCTGATTTCGCATTTCACTCTCTATAATTATTTTGCAATTTTAGAATCTTTTATTATTTATTTAAACAGAAAAGAGCATTTTTAACCTGTATTTGCACTAGAAAACCTATAAAAATTACAAAAATGTTTTGTAAAATTCCCAAAATAGTATATTTTATTTATTAATGTATTTTTAACCTTCAAAACAAAGATCACTAGAAATTATAAAAGATAATACCTAAAAATTTAAAAATCTCTAAAACCTTTATAAAAATATATAAAATCGTAAAAATTCAAAAAAAACTTTTTTCTATTTTATATTTTTCTTTATATTATTATCTATCTGTAAAAATGAATTTGGAGAAATTTTGACTATATGATATTTTTATCTCCACTTTAATTTCGATTATTATTTTTATCCCTATTTTAGGTTATTTTTTACTTTAAAAATATACAAATTAGAAAAAATCTTGGAAAATCACAAAATAGAAAAATGAATTAAAATTTAAAAATATTTTATCTTATTTATTTTTATTATTTGTATTAGTATTTATAACAATATAAGCCTACTTTGTATATATCCTATATATAACTTTATATATAAACTAAAACGGGAAAAGGAAACTATAACAATATAAAAAGAAAATATAAAAACAAAAACTTAAAAATAAAAATACAAAATATAAAAATAAAAATAAATTTTAAATAAAAAATTTAAAACCCACAAAAAAGGACATATATACATAACTCAAAATCACTTTTGTGCTTTATTGCCTCAATCTATCCTTTGTGCTCTCTGTGTCAACCTCTTCATACTTGGACCTATACACATCCTTGTTGTAGAGTTATAATAAATTCTAACTCCGTATTTAGTTTCATTGCTTGACCTAGAATTGAAGGTTCATTGTTGATTAATTAGAGATTCGTGAGTGGTCGCCTCCGCGACTTTGTCTCTGCCTTGTGTAAGACATATTTTGTCCCTCGTAAAATCTCAGTTATCAAATACTTATTTATTTTAATATAATTTTAATTATTTTATTTTATTTTAATTATGTATATGTATTATAAATTATATTACAAATTTATAAAATTATAAAAGAGTGAAAAATATAAAGAATAAATATAATGAATATTCTATACACGTATATCGCTCAATGAGGGCCCAAAAGACCAACTTTTACATATTAACTCCAAATTGAATGAAACCTCCTTCATTAAATAGATAATTTAATTTTATGAACAATAAATGTGAGTTTGATAAATTTTCAGCTTGTACGGAGACGATATACGTATGGAAAGTTTCCGTTGTGGCTTTTTATTCTGAGTGTCTATGGCAGACTGTCCATTATTTTTAAGAAAAATAAATTAAGTATTTTTCTTTGCATTTGTTGGAAATGCGAGCCCACGGCGAGCCATTATGCAATAAATGTTATTGCAATTCACTCCTTAATCTGAAATGAAGAATACATAATTTGCATAATAGGTCCCTTAGTACAATTAGGGTTATGTACCATGGCCATCTTGATGATCATACAGCTGTTGATTCAACTATTGAATCATAGAGGCTGGTGCTTGAATGAATATCTAAAGAGTTAGATTGAGGACTCATCAAGCACCGTCAGATGATTGTTAAGAGATGATCTCTAGCCTGAGTAGGAGATGGCAATCCTTATCTCTGAAGGCTGATATCTGACCGACCTCTTGATGCAGGTCCTCTGCATAGGAATAGAGATTCAGAGGTGTCAGATTAGTTAGGTCAAAGAGTTGACTTAACGAGATCGAGATAACCAAAGTCCTATATCGTATGCTGTCAGGATATAGGCACGCATCCTCTGACCGGAGACAGATGTGTTGCTATATGTCTAAGTATGTACATTTGGCAGACCAATAGGTTGATGACCTAATCAAGGTCTACACACCGGCGCGCTGGTGTGCATATAAGGGCATATGAGTAATACGATCTCTCAAAGGGATCATACAGGTTCAGTTACTGAACCGGAAGACATGAGCTCACTCATGAGATATTGGGAAGAATCAAATTCCGTGCGCACGGTCGTCTCGCTTTGGAAGCTTGACTGAATTTGTAGGTTTGATATATACTTTTGGAAAGTATATGATCAAGACCTAGGTATGATATATGCTTTTGGAAAGTATATGATCGATACCGACTCCCAATGATCGAATGAGAAACTTACTGATAAAACCATGAAGTAGACAGTATAAAGTTGATCGAATACTTCGGGTTTAGTCTGAGTCTTCCAGTATGCAGGATGTACAGGTATTGGGAATACCTGAGGTTGATGTGATCATAAACGATTGTATAACCATGACGCTTCCATTCCTAGGGAGTGATGAAATGGGTCTGGATTTTAGTGACTCCTCTCAGTAGAGAAGTGATCTGATCTTGGTCCAAGTATTGGACATTGATCTGAATGTGATTCAGATACAATGAGAAGATTAGATTTACGGTCTTGATTTAATCAAGCATCTATGGGAGGCCTGCGATCTGGATTTGAGATACGATCTCAATATCCATGTCACTATACGTGGAACAATACAATCGCCCTGTCCTTATCTCCAAGTATCTGCGGAGAAAGCGCATTATCCTTGAAGGAGTTCATGGATAATTCTATTGTTGATATATGTATCCGAGCATTGAGAAAATGGATAATTAAATGTGATTTAATTATCATGAGTAATATGAATTTGATTCATATTATAAAGAGAGTTATCTTAGATAATTAAATGAGATTTAATTATCAAAGATGTAAATAATGTGAATGTGATTCATATTATTTGGACACAAGAGAATAGAGATCCAAGATGATTAAATATGATTTAATTATCATGGATATGAATAATGTGGATAGCAATATCCATATTAGTCATATATATTATAAATGTGATTTATAATATATAAGAGAGAGCTATTTGTAATTTACATTTGTTAATTAAATGTTAATGTGAATTGGATTCACATTGGACATCAAATTGAAAATGTAATTTACATTTTGTTTTGGGTTGTGAATGTGATTCACAATTTTTCAATGGCATGATTGCAATGTTCACAAAATAAATTGGATTTATTTTTTGTGAAATAATTTGCAACAAAAGTTGTTGTAAATAATGGAGATTACATAAAAGGTGAAATAGCCACCTTCCTAATGGAGGAGGGTGGACGGCCACCACTCCCATTAGGAAAGGGAGGCCGTCCCCCCTCTCCACATGGAAGGAGGCTTTCTCTTCTTTCATTATCTCCATGTATTGATGATTTAATTTTGTAATTAAATTGTGTTGATTTATCAACATATATTTAATTTAAATTAAATTAATTGTTGTTGTATTTTTAGCAACAAATCATAACCATTGAAAGAAACACAAATTAATGTGGACCATTGGATTTGTGTTGACACATGGATTGAGATCCATGGATCCCAAAACCCTATAAAAGGAGAGGCACCCCATTGCTCTTCTAGACACATAAGTTGAGGCAACAAATCTCTCGCACTCTCTCATTCTCTCTACACGTCCTCTCTCCATCTCTCTCATGTGGTCGTCCACCATGGATGCCCTAGAGAGGTTCTCCATCGCCGCGGCATCGTCGTTATGCTGCCCGATGGTTTGCTCGTGGATCTCCGTCTCCTTCGGTGCGCCCCGCTCGTGAAGAAGACATCGGATCTCGTGTGTTGAGATCAGGAGATCCGCCGCTTGGATCATCAACATGGATTGCGAGAAGCACGCGGTTCATCCCCGCGCTCGCAAGCGTCTCCTCCGACGGATCGGACTTGAGACAGGAGGTCTCTTCGTTTAGAGACTTGATCGCAACCACGCTTCAAGAGGTAAACCTAATACTTTGTTGTGGTTTAGACGAAACGATCCGAGAAGTGTTCTTGGATCATGTGGTTTCGTCACATGAAAATTTTTAATTTCCGCTGCATAGAACAACTAGTGCGACTAGTCGTTCTTCGTCGTATTCGATACGACGATCACGCTTCCGTGATGCGCTTGAGGATCTAACCATATCCTTCAAGTGGTATCAGAGCCAGGTTGGTGGTTTTGGATACGATCCATAAACCGAGGACGACTTGGGTTCATTAGGGTATGCGAAAGTTTTCTTGCATTTCATTTTCGCATCTCTGTTTTGATATTATTTTCGGCACTGTTTAAATTGTTTAAATACAAAAATAATATTTTTATTTTATTCCCCATTAAATAAGGAAACCGTAGGATCTGAGTTTGCGTGATTTCGATTCCGTTTGCTCTAGATATGCTCATTTTAGTGAACATGTATCCACTGTTTCGGGGACTGCGGATCATGACGTAATTAAGATGTTAATTGCGGATTTGATACGCCTTGAAATGCGTGCAAATTACTTGGGTTCTGTTGTAAATCAAGTTAGCAAACTTTAGAAATTTACTTTGCTTAATTTGGATTTAAATTGATTGAGATATGATATTTTTAGTAAGTGAGGGTCACTGCTGAAAATACTTTCCTAATCAAGAACCTAGTGATTGTCATTTAATTAATTAGTGAAATTAAATTGTTTAATTTCCTGGAATAATTATGCATAAATATTTGTGAAATATTTGATGATAATTATGTCCTTAAATGACTTTGCCCTAACCAACAAATGATTAGATGTAATCTAGATCAAGATTGGTTACATGATCTACATGATCAACATTCCAACAAACATGTTGCTTGAATAGCACTTGGGATTTGTTTAGCAAATCTCATTATAATGTTAATCAAAAATGTTTTGATTATTACTATATGGTACAATTTCGGTTGAAGAACCGATGATCATCTCAAGTACAAATTAATCAATTTGGCATTATCCTTTCCCGAGGCGGATATGGTGCCTAGTCGGAGAGCATTGGGGTTGCGGGTTGCAACGTATGTGGTCCGTCCCACTCTCGTCGGTACTGGCCATGACAGCGGGTAGGGCCGGGATAATGTCCGAGGGATTAAGATGTATTTTTCTAATTATTAAAATTCGAAATAATACGTATTTGAGATAATACCATTATTCAAGTAACTATTAAAATGTTTGTTGGAGATTAATTGGATCATTAATTTAATATGATTAGATTAATTGGAATCCAATTAAGATTGAAATACTCTAATATGATTAGAGTTAATAATTCCCTTGGAAGAATTAATTATGTGAATGTGATTCACGATAATTAATTAAAATTTGAATATGAGGTGGAGGATCACATAAGTGACATCCATGGTCTCCCGTCAAGGCGAAGGGTTCCGTCGCCAGGGATTGTATATGGGAGACACCTGTCCGAAGTGACAGCTCCTGTATGCAAGCGCATCTGGATCGGGCTCTTTGCTTCTCGAAAGAGTAAGGCCATATACGTAGTGACCCCAATATCGGATCCTCATATTATTGGGGCGATATTGGATTGCGTATAGCGAGTACTATTCTTGTTGACGGTTGGTTCAATTAACGACGGGTCAACATCGCCTTAGGGGTGGTGGGCTCGGGTGTTAAAGACCGAATTGGGAAATGCAAGTTAGACTTGCAAAGCGGAATGTGTTCCCGCTTCTTTTTATCCGAGTTGCAGATTCTCATATTATTGGGATGTAACAAAGATAAGGAAGGAGATCCCAGATCTTGTTGAGATATAATGGTAAGTATATCTCTTACATTGAAAGTGATTAAGGGAATGAACTTTCAATGTTGACAAGGCAAGACAACTTTGATATAAAATCCTAAATCAAAGTAAAATATATATATTTATATATTTATGCAAATTTCTTATTTCAGATAATCCTTCATTAAAACCCACTCAATGATATACTCAATAATAACCAGTGAAATATCTTGGATTGGACTCATGATCCAGATATTGATTAAAGTAAAATATCTGGATCATGAGTCCAATCCAAGATATTTCACTGGTTATTATTGAGTATATCATTGAGTGGGTTTTAATGAAGGATTATCTGAAATAAGAAATTTGCATAAATATATAAATATATATATTTTACTTTGATTTAGGATTTTATATCAAAGTTGTCTTGCCTTGTCAACATTGAAAGTTCATTCCCTTAATCACTTTCAATGTAAGAGATATACTTACCATTATATCTCAACAAGATCTGGGATCTCCTTCCTTATCTTTGTTACATCCCAATAATATGAGAATCTGCAACTCGGATAAAAAGAAGCGGGAACACATTCCGCTTTGCAAGTCTAACTTGCATTTCCCAATTCGGTCTTTAACACCCGAGCCCACCACCCCTAAGGCGATGTTGACCCGTCGTTAATTGAACCAACCGTCAACATGAATAGTACTCGCTATACGCAATCCAATATCGCCCCAATAATATGAGGATCCGATATTGGGGTCACTACGTATATGGCCTTACTCTTTCGAGAAGCAAAGAGCCCGATCCAGATGCGCTTGCATACAGGAGCTGTCACTTCGGACAGGTGTCTCCCATATACAATCCCTGGCGACGGAACCCTTCGCCTTGACGGGAGACCATGGATGTCACTTATGTGATCCTCCACCTCATATTCAAATTTTAATTAATTATCGTGAATCACATTCACATAATTAATTCTTCCAAGGGAATTATTAACTCTAATCATATTAGAGTATTTCAATCTTAATTGGATTCCAATTAATCTAATCATATTAAATTAATGATCCAATTAATATCCAACAAACATTTTAATAGTTACTTGAATAATGGTATTATCTCAAATACGTATTATTTCGAATTTTAATAATTAGAAAAATACATCTTAATCCCTCGGACATTATCCCGGCCCTACCCGCTGTCATGGCCAGTACCGACGAGAGTGGGACGGACCACATACGTTGCAACCCGCAACCCCAATGCTCTCCGACTAGGCACCATATCCGCCTCGGGAAAGGATAATGCCAAATTAATTAATTTGTACTTGAGATGATCATCGGTTCTTCAACCGAAATTGTACCATATAGTAATAATCAAAACATTTTTGATTAACATTATAATGAGATTTGCTAAACAAATCCCAAGTCCTATTCAAGCAACATGTTTGTTGGAATGTTGATCATGTAGATCATGTAACCAATCTTGATCTAGATCACATGTAATCATTTGTTGGTTAGGGCAAAGTCATTTAAGGACATAATTATCATCAAATATTTCACAAATATTTATGCATAATTATTCCAGGAAATTAAACAATTTAATTTCACTAATTAATTAAATGACAATCACTAGGTTCTTGATTAGGAAAGTATTTTCAGCAGTGACCCTCACTTACTAAAAATATCATATCTCAATCAATTTAAATCCAAATTAAGCAAAGTAAATTTCTAAAGTTTGCTAACTTGATTTACAACAGAACCCAAGTAATTTGCACGCATTTCAAGGCGTATCAAATCCGCAATTAACATCTTAATTACGTCATGATCCGCAGTCCCCGAAACAGTGGATACATGTTCACTAAAATGAGCATATCTAGAGCAAACGGAATCGAAATCACGCAAACTCAGATCCTACGGTTTCCTTATTTAATGGGGAATAAAATCCAAATATTATTTTCGTGTTTAAACAATTTAAACAGTGCCGAAAATAATATCAAAACAGAGATGCGAAAATGAAATGCAAGAAAACTTTCGCATACCCTAATGAACCCAAGTCGTCCTCGGTTTATGGATCCTATCCAAAACCACCAACCTAAGGCTCTGATACCACTTGAAGGATATGGTTAGATCCTCAAGCGCATCACGGAAGCGTGATCGTCGTATCGAATACGACGAAGAATGCTTCCGTGATGCGCTTGAGGATCTAACCATATCCTTCAGCATTTTCATCTAGTAGTTTCATATTCGAAGTTTATTAATTTTAGGTGTAACAATAATAAAATAAAAAGGATCCCAAAATGAATTTATTGAGGAAATAAAAATTAGGGGTTTAATGTGATTTTTGGCGCTTATCATCCTTACTTTATTCCTTGTCGACCCAGTCATCATGATACCTATGTCTCGGGGTTTAGGGTCATTCAATACATATGGTATTTCATTTTATTTTATTTTTATTATTCTTTTATTTTTACATTGAAACATAATATTTTATACACTATTTACAATATAACTAATGAGTATTATTTTGTACAAATTTGTGATATTTACGTGCATTTAATTTGGAATCAAAGGCTAAAATTAAAAAATAAAGGCAATGAAATGGAGATTAATCACCTACCATGTGTATTTAACATTTCAAATTAGGCAAATTATGTGCTTGGCCTCTGGATTTTGTGTTTATGTTATTAAATACATGATATGTTCATGGTAATTGAATTTTGGTCCATATATTGCTCATTTATCTACTTTCTTATTTTTTAATTATTTTAAATACCATTTTATGTCCAAAAATTATAGGAAAATTAACTTAAGTGTCTAGAAGATATACTTATCACATATATCGTAAAAGGAATTTAGAATTATTTTCCTAATTATTAATAACAAAAAACATGTCATTTTCCCATGTTTAGTTATTTACAATCCATAAAAATTACAAAATATTTTCAAAAATTCCAAAAAATTACAATATGTCCATTTTGTAATATTTTATCATCTGACTAAAAGTCCATAAAATTCAAAACTAAAAACCTAAAAATAAAAAACATCGAAAAACTTATATAAATATGCAAAACTCTAAAAAATCCAAAATTTTATTTTTTTGTCTCTAAATCTTCTTTGTGATATATAGTACATATTAAATATAGTTTAGGGTTGAGTTTGTAATGACATCTTTTTTTAAACCCTAAATAAGTTTCTGTATTTATTTCATTCGTTGTTTTGTGTATTGTAAATCTTAAAAAAGTAACAAAATAGAGAAAATACTTAAAACATAAAAATCATTTATTTCTTTTATTTTGACCTTATTTGACTTATTAAATAATCCACAAAAATATTTTCTTCTTATTTTATGTATATAGTATAAATAATACCTATATATGTCTTATTTTAAAATTAAAAATAAATTAAAATTTTACAATATTAAAAATATAGAAATATAATTAAATATCTTAAATTTTAAATATTATTAAAAACCCATTAAAATATAAAAGTAGAAAAAAACAACAAAAGCAAAAACACAAAATATTATTCATTAGAAAGAATTAATACTATTTTCTATATACTTGTTTTTGGCTTCTCTGAGTTCGACACTATGACTATTTGCCCTATACACACACTTATTGAAGTTATAATAAATTTAAACTCACATTCGCGGCTTGATTGTTAGTCATTATTGTGTTAATTGTTTATTGGTTGAGGATTTGGTCAATACTGTGATTTTCGATTTAGATTGTTAAGTCGACAGATCATATCACTCTCATCAAGAGCCATAGCATCTAAAATGAGATTCTTGATAATAGGGATAATCTTCCATTATGTATGATAGTTGTAATCCTAAAAATAGCATCATAATTGTAGCTTAAGATATAAAGTCAAAACATGTACCAAATTTATGATTCGAAGATAAAAAGCTTGAGGGAGTCATGAATTTAGGAACTTCGGGTAGAACAAGTGATAGTTCAAGTCGAACATGTTGAAGAATGATCCAATCATGCAAAGACATTTCTCGTATGACTTAGGTCATCGACAACTCAAATGTAGGAGACAAAAACCTCAATGCAAGTAGATAAGGAATCTGCCTTTGAATCATGGGTTTTTACACGTGTGCCCTTCTAGAATTCTGTAATTACAATCATATCCCTATCATTTTTGCAATAACACTTGTGCCCCTATATTCTTACAAAATCCACAATTCTGCCCTTATGTTATTACACTTGTGCCCTTATATGACCTCAACAAAAGGGTAAAACTGAAGAATATATGGGCAAAATTGTTATCATAAAAAGATAAAGGCATAACTGTAATTGTATAATCTCATAGGAGAACAAGGATAAAAAACCTGGAATCAATTGCGTTATAGATCTCATTTCTATCAAACATCACATATTGGTGAGTCAATGGTAAATGGAAAGTGTTATCCTTATTCACCCTTATTCCTCTACCAAACGGTCCCTCGCCATAATAGGTTTGGAGATGTCATGGACGAGGCCAAATTTTGATTGATCGAGAGGTTCATAATTGTTGTATTATGTGTTAAGAAAGAATCACAAGCAATAAGGACATCTTATCTGATTAATCTTGTCTTAATCAATTCACGTGATCCACGGATTTAAAAAAAGGTTTAAGGTGTCGAGGGTTTATTAACAAAAATAGACTCACTTTCCATACACCTCGACTTTTGCCCTCAAACAGTAATGGGGACTTCAACTCCTACTTCAAGTTTGAGAAAGTCATTATTTCCTAAAACATAAACTAAATATTATGTGGTTCCGGTAACCGCGCTCATTCATATTCCAGAAACATGAATTGATTAACATAAAAGGTAATTTTTTGTGTATTCTTTTTATTTTATTAAAAATATAGTAATTGGATCTAGTCCGAAAAATATAAAAATGGATCTGATCAGAATAAAAATATCTCAAATATAATAATTCTATCAAGCATAACATGTAAAAAAATATAGACAATCATAATCACAAACTTATATTTGGTCAGAAAAAATCATCTCAAATGTAAATATCACTACAAGAAAAATAAGTTGTGGCCACGGAATGAGGCTTCGAAAAATTATGACCACGATAATATCGTGACCCCTACTTTCTCGTAGCTACAACTCTGTAGTCAAAGTCTTCAAATATGCAAGGACATTCATGCAAGAATTGTGGCCATGACAAATTCTGTGGTTACTTATAGTGGATATAACATATTCGTGGTTAGAGAACTCTCACGACGAGACTTGTAGCTATGACTACAGTCCGCGACGTGTTGTGACTAGGATCCAATTAAGTGGCCACAAGCCCCACATCCATTAACATAGCTCTATAGCAAAAACTTGTTTTCCTTGTGCATGATTGATCTTAACCCAAAATCAAACAATGTAATCTAAACAAGTGTTTTCTAGGAGGGGGTTGTAAAATTCAAACCTATGTATAATATGACTAATCACTGAAATACTAATAATACACTGCAATAAAATTGAGCTATAGAGATGTTTTTTTTTCAAAATCTGTCATTAAATTAGCCGTTGTTAAATATATAATGACAATATTCACTACAAGAAAAATGAGTTGTGGCTACAGATTGTGGCAACGGAAACTTGTGGCCACGACAATTCCGTGGCCACTAGTTTCTCGTAACTACAATCAGTGGCCAAAGTCCTCATACAAGAGTTGTGGCCACGACAAGTTCTATGGTCACTTGTAGTGGCCACGACATAATCGTGGTTAGAGAACTCTCGCAACGAGACTTGTAGCTACTGCTACTGGCCACGGCGTGTTGTGGCCAGAGCCAATTCCATGGCCACAAAACCCACATCCGTGGGCATAGTTCTGTAGCCACAACTTGTTTTCCTTCTAGTGGTTATTCGTTGCGAAATGAGTTTTCGTTCTAAAAATTAGTGACGCATAATATATCTGTCGTTATATTCTTAGCAATGACCCATATAACAACGCTTATCACCTGCTACTTTTCGAAATATCAACTAATCGTCGCTATTTTTTAGTTCAAAAATTAACGACGATTAATTACAACACTACAAGAAAAATGAGCTGTGGTCACGGAATGTGACTACGAAAACTTGTGGCCACGATAATTCCGTAGCCACTAGTTTCTCGTATTTACAATCCGTGGCCAAAGTCTTCATACAAGAGTTGTAGTCACGACAAGTTCGGTGGCCACTTTTAGTGGCCACGGCATATTTGTGGTTAGATAACTCTCGCAACGAGACTTGTAGCTACGGCTACTGGCCATGACGTGTTGTGGTCAAAACACGATTTCGTGGCCACAAACCCCACATCCATGTGTATAGTTCTGTAGCCACAAGTTGTTATTCTTGTAGTGCAAGTTTGAAAAATAGCAACGGATAAGCATTGTTATTTGGACTGTTGCTAATGATATAACGACATATATGATATTCATTGTTAATTTTAAGAAAAATCAATTCGCAACGAGTAATATCCTCGTTGTATATTTAACAACGGTTAAATTTTTTTGAAAAAATATCACTGTAGATCAATTTTATTATATTTATAATAGATAGGAAAACTCTTTCATTGAAGGAAGCCGATTTTAACATGAACACGGATCTGACACCAAAAGATCTCTCTCGATTCCTCGGTCTCTCCTCTTTCTCATTTTTTCTTGAACTTGCATGTTTCAAAACGATAGCTAACGAGGTTCACTTTATCATATATCCAATGAGGTATAACTCAATTATGCTAATCCTGATTTCCACAGACGAGATCATTGACCAATTAATATCTATTTTCTCATCTCAAAATTTTTAACAAAGGTCAACTAAATAACTCTTATTAATCATGTACCATGCACCCTAGAATAGTTGAAACGAGTACTTAAAAAAATTAATGTGAAGTCATATAAGTTGAGGTACACTACTTGACAACTTAATAAACATTTGGGCAATCGTCGATGAAGTTTGGTTTTTTCCTTTTCGACTCCCCGAAGCTAAGAACAAATGTAGACATCGCAATGTGGACCTCACGGGTGATGGAGAAGGACGCTGATAATGTGTATGAATCATTGCAAGATATTTTCCTTGTTCATATCTTGATTATACAAATGATGGACTTCTAGACGCGACACAACATCAATCGAAATTATTATATAATTAGAAAAAAAACGAGTATAGGGAATTTGGGATACACGACCAAACTCCACGAGTATTTGATCATTAGCTTGCTCATCCACTTATTTGTATTTTCTAACATTTTGTAAAATTCTAAAACTACTCAATAATAATATTCATCTAACATGAAAAACATCAAATTTACGTTTACTTTTACCAGTATTTGTCTTGAAAAATAATCAATCTTGTGATGATATTCATGCATTTGGTCCACAGCTTCTGCACCTTGTCACCTCCGTACATAACCTGATTTAATAGCCATTTTGGATGAACATGTATATGATCCGTCTTTTCTAGTGCCTTGACGTGCCACGAGATACTTATGCTCGATGCTCGAACCGCATCTATTTAGTCATCAATCGTTCCATGAGCTAGGACGGAAATCGAAAATGGGCGGTCGGACGGTCGTACCTTTGCATTTAGGCATCGCTAACTGTCTTCTCCTTTGCCTCTTTGGTAGCGAGATAAGAAATAAGAATACACGTGAAAGTAATTAACATGTTTTTTTATTTTTTTATCTGAAAAATGTAATAGTACATAACTGATAATGTATATCTTCGATATCAAATTCTATTAGCTTTGTTACTTCATATGAAACTTCTTATTTTTTTTATTTTTAATTTATAAAGTTGCAATCAAGATTACAAAGAAACTGTTGAGAGATGGACAACAAGTTACGCCGTCAATCGCTTTTGGATATATATGAAACTAGATGTAGGCATATATATAACATGGGACGTATGCATACACGTTAACTTTTTCTACATCATTAAAAGATATGAACTAAATTAATGATTTGCTCGGTACTTACGCGAAACCCTAATTTGGAATTAGAGATGCTGACCTTAATAAGGTCGATGCTGCAAGTAATTAACTTGGTCGCTTTCATCACCACTGTTACTATAGGTGACATGGTATTATTTATCGTTAACATTGGTACGTTTGTGATATAATACGAGTATATGAGCATATAGAATATTATTTAACATGCGGTAGGAAGATTGGATTTGATATGCCGCATTAGGATGACATCTTCCTTCAATTAATCGAGATAATCGTGATGAAATTAAGTTAAGAGTTGACACCTAGGAAGAGCCACGGGATGGATGGTTATGGGCACACATGGCATGTATACATCGTCAGTGTGGTCGTCGAGGATCTTGGACGGAACTTATTAAGCCGTGTGGGGTTTGCGCTAGGTATCCTGATTGTTGACGATGACTAAGGTTAGAATTAAGAAGGACAACATAGTTATCCTATGTTGGGTTACCTCTTCCTCGTAGCTAGAGCTTTATCTCGAGTTATTGTTGGAGAGGATATTGATGAATCCACATTTCATCATCTTTATTCTATCATCTTGGCATTAAAAACCCTACCAAATGCGTGTAAATAGCATTAAATCCAGCATCTTAGCATCCATGCATGTGCATGTAAATAGTGTATAAAATATTGTAATTAAAGCCAAAATTATAGAATAAATAAAAGAAAAGAAAAAGAATAAAATATTGTAAATATTTTATGACCCAAAACCCCGAGGCCTAGGCATCTAGATGAATAGGTCGACAAGGAATAAAGTAGGGGGAGATAAGGGTCAAAATACAATACAAATTCCTTTGATTTTATTCATTCCTTATTCATTTTTGAGACCTATTTTTGATTCCACTTTTTACACCTCAAATAAAGAAA
Source organism: Ottelia alismoides (assembly GCA_037367405.1). Classification (NCBI taxonomy): domain Eukaryota; kingdom Viridiplantae; phylum Streptophyta; class Magnoliopsida; order Alismatales; family Hydrocharitaceae; genus Ottelia; species Ottelia alismoides. The sequence continues at coordinate 489,032 of JAZKJV010007704.1, forward strand.
CTTCGTACATGAAAGTTGTAGATAATTAAATAAAAAAATACAAATTTTGTTTCACTGAAAAATAATGTACAGAAAAAAGTTATGGTCTGAATAAGATTCTAAAACTCCAACTTCCCAGACCCGTATCTTGCAAATAAAAACTCGAAATATGCCAAACTCATCTTTAATTGTATATAGCGTAAAATAATCTATTTAATGGAGGTGGTTTCGTATTTTTCGGAGTTACGGTTTGAAAGTTGAGTGTTGGACCCTACTTGTATACTTGTACAGATTAAAATATTCATTTTATTAGTTATTCATTATTTTTATAATATTATATTTTTATAATTTTGTAAATATTGCTTATAATATATTTGTATATTAAAATCAAAATAAAACACAAAGAAATACAAAATAAAAATACTTGTAATATAATACATAGGTATACTACCTATACTTATACTTGCATAATTTTTTACTTTTATTTTATTAAGTATACAAAACACATCAGAAAAATAAAATAAAAATATTTCTAAGTGTATAAAAGTATTCTATAATTTTATAAAATAATAAATTAAATTAAATAAATTAAAAACATAAAATAAAAATAAATTAAAAAATATATAGATAATATACCTATAAAGGGTATAAAAGGGAACTTGTAAAAATATACCTCATAAAAATGAATAAAATCACCATAAAATAATTTATAAAATAACAAAATATTTTTTATTTAATAATAAAAAATTAATAAAATAGTTTACTATTTTAAAATGATTTTACAAAACCTTTTTCCAGGGATTTTCCCGGTTGATCCACGTGAACCAACCAGGTGGCCTGGGGAGTTGACCTCGGGTCAACTCCCTGGTCCTAGCCCTGCGCCTCCTGTCAGATTGCCCGCCACCCGTTTTTCTCGATTTTTTCGTCGTCAATGCGTTGCTCGAGAGAGGAGGATGCCTTCACGAAACTTGTTCCCTGTAGCATCATGATTCACGCCAGCCTATTAGATCTCCCAAGATCTTCTCCGTTCGCCCGTGATCACGCATCAAAAGTCACGCCAGAGCAAGTTCTTCAAAAACCCTCCTCGACTTCCATTTTGATTTTGATCCTTCTTCCGCCATTTTCACCCGTAAACCCCTAGTCCATTGCACTCCTGGTGACAGCAAGAGGCGATTCGAGCTTGGGTTTGCGCCATTTGGTGTCGAATCGAAGTAGATCCAGTCCCTCGCCAGAGCTCCACCGCGAGCTCACTCCGTCGTCTCTGGTGAGCCTTCCTCTCTTTTTCTTCCATTTTCTTGTAGCTTAGGGATAGCTTAGGTTAGGATCATAGCAGTTTATCGTCACGATCACCATCTCGCCGTGAATCATCGTTTGACCCCACGGCGGAGCTCAGCTCTGCCTTCACTTATCGACCATCCTGTCGCTCGAACCAACCAATTATCACCTCCATCTTCTTCCTTGTCACTCCATCATCACGAACCACCCTTCCATCCACCTCGATCTCGCCCAGATCGAGCGATCAGAGCTCCCATCTCCTCCCATCGTCGAAGCTCCACGCTCGAGCTGCGCACCACCTCCATTGAACCCGAAAACACCCCCAGTCGCCTCGCCTGGTTTTTGCGCTTCTAACCCTGCAGGTCAGAGCCCAAGAGGAGGCTCTATCGAGCCTCGACAACTCGGGGAAGCACCTCCCAGGTCGCCGCCGCCGTCTGCCTTCATCTCGCCGTCTCAGGCTTGCCTGAGACCTCCATTCGACGCGGAGGGGCCCCAGGATCGTTTTGCCCTTGATCCTAGGGACGGAGAGGCCGTGTGTCGGCCGGATTCACTCGCCAAAGCTCGCATTGGAGAGTTTTCTTCGTGAACCTCTCTCCACCGTTAGATCAGGAGCACCCTCCAGCACGCACAGAAGCCGTCAGATCATCACCATTCTCCACCGTCGGATCTCGTCGCTGGGATCTAATCTCGGCCGCACACGCGAAGCGTCATCGCGCGGTCCGGTGTCGACACGTGTCAAGTGAATTCATCCCCGTCGTCCGCTGGTGCGCAAGGCTAGGGTATTTTGCACTTTCAACCCAAGAGTTTTTGTATTTACGTTTTAGCCCTAAAACTTTCATCTGCAGTTTAAAAATATTTGTAATAATTGCAACTAGGAACCTGAACTCCTTTTATTTGCATTTTGGTCCCTGTCCACGTCACCTCACGTGACCGGGACATGTGATTTTGGGTATTTTGCAACAAGCACCTTGAACTTTTCTATATTTGCATTTATATCCCTATGCGTAGTGATTTAAATATATTTGTAGGTTATTTGCATGTATGTCCTACCGATTTTTGTTATTTGCAAATATATCCCTGTGAACAGCATAACACGTGCTTCGCACGTGTCTTTTGGTGATTTTTCAATATTTTCCCTGTAGCTTTTGAATATTACAAAAATGCCCCTACCAGGCTTGTAGTTGCTTTGTGTTTTCTCTAATTATTGCATGCATCTCTAAAACCCCAAAAATTCCACAAAAATCATTTTAAGCTCCTGTTGCATCACACTTTCACGCCATATTTTTGTATTGCATTTTTATTGCATTTTAGCATTTATTAAAAATAAAAAACATGCATTTTAGCTACTGTTTGCATTAGAAAATACCAAAAAATATTAAAACACCTTGAAAATTCCAAAAAAAATACTTAAGGTCTATTTTAGTCTATTTTCGTGTCAGTCCAAAAATCACTAAAAATTTCAAAACCAAATCCTTAAAAATTAGAAAACCCTCAAAATCTTTATAAAAATCTAAAAAATTCTAAAAAAAATGCTAAAAATATAAACTCAAATTCTCTAGCTTCCCTATTTTAGTACCTTTATTTTAAAATTAATTTGGGAAAATTTTGATATTGTTTGATATTTTTCATTCCCATTTTAATTTCAGCCAGAACCTTTGCTCATTGTTTTCTTGTATTTACTCTTTTAAAAAAATCCAAAAATATTCTGAAAAATCCCCAAAAATCACAAAAACATCTTAAAAATATAAAAAGATCAAAAACATTTTATTTCCTGATTTTTTGAGCATTTTTATCTATATATATATATATCTCCTCTCACTCTTGTATACATACATTCTTTATATAGCTATATATTCTATTATTGAAAAAGAAAATATAAAATATAAAATCTAAAAAGAAAATACAAAATCAGTAAAAAGAAAATCAAAATACAAAAATATAAAATCAAAAATTAAATAAAAAATACAAAATTAAAAACCCACAAAAAAAACCCAGATTGGCTAAGTAGTTCACTAGATATAGGTCTTGGCTTTTTGTCTTCATACTATACACCTTTGTTTCCTGTGTTCGACCCCTACTTGCTTGCCATTGTACATTTGTAGCAGGAAATAATAAATTTTGATCCTTGCTCTTGATTGTTTAATTAATTGTGTGGGTTAATTGTTGACGAACGAGAAGGCTTGAGTAGTCACCCCAACGACAGTGAGTCTGACTTGTTAGACCACTATTTAGCGGCTCTCGCTCTTCTCGCTTTTCAAATGGCGCCGTTGCTGGAGAACATCGGCTTGTAGAGTACATTGGTGTCTTTTATCTGCTTAGCCATTTTTTATTATCTGTTTCTAGCATAGCATTTGTTTTGAACTGTCTTACATCTCTTTATTGTTTTCTTGCGAGGGACCACTGACCGAGGAGGATCGCCTAGGGGATCCTGAGCAGCCTTGGGAGGAGGAGCCGGCTATTCTACCCTAACCGGCAGGAGAGAGCAGGAGAACTTGGGACAGAGAGAGAGAGGACAGTTAGTTTTTTAGTCTTTTGTGAGAGACATTCGATTTAATTGTAATAATACAGGTACTTTGGACACTTTGGACACTCGGGCCCAATTTCCAAGTGTTTGTTCACTAGGGGGCTCACCGCAGTTTTGACGCGTTTTACCGCCTATCATTTTCCGGTTTTGTTTTATTTTTCCTTTCTTTTGTGGAATGAGTCCTTAGCTTTTAGGCTTGCTTGATCGAGTAAATTAGATCCAAACACCCTAATAACCATTACATGTACCTATAGTGCATTTTGGACTTAGTTTAATTTAAACAGTCTCCTTATCGTCTTCAAACCTACGCGTCGAGCCCACCTTGTCAAGCGCTACTCCTGAACTCGATGTGTCGAGAAGAGGAGGGGTGAGCCTAGACCGGACTCTTGGATTGAGGATCGGGGACCGACTTGTGGTTCTTCACGCTAGCAATTGCCTGCTTAGGACGATTTCTGTGTGCATATCGGCATATAGATTTGGTTTAAAAATTCCTGTTTTGCATCCTGCATGGAGAGAGCTGGGAGTCATTGTAAGTCTTCTATCTTAGCATTCATTATTTAGGCACTAAGGTGAGCTTTCCATCTTAATGCCAACTTGCATTGGCTTTTCCGCCTCTTCTCCCTCTGTTTTTGGAACAAATAGGAACCAAAGAAAATACAAAAAATGTTAGGCACTTGTAGTGAATTTACTCAAAACAAGTGATAACACAAAAAAAATTAAAAAGGGACTGCTAAAAATACTTGACCTTAATAAAATTGATTAATTGGACTCATTGTCTTGGGTGAGAAAAGCCCTCATTTGTTTTCAGGTTGCATGGGAAGGTCTCCTTCCAAGTGAGGTGAGCGACGTCGTAGGGAATAAAGCCCAAAACCCAGTCTGTGGTTGCCTTGTGTATCGCATGGATTTCCGAAGTATTGGCGTTTCTATCGTACGTAGACGAGTAGGGCTTGGTCAACAGTAGTAACTCTCTATTGTGTAGAGCACTGACCTTGTTTGAAGTCTCGAGCATAGGCCACGCCTTCAGGGGGTGTCTTTCTCATCGTCTTGCGTCCGAGTAGGTTTTTGCATGCCCACGGGTGATTCCGTTGCGAGCGAGTTCCGAAGTATCGGTTTCGCCTATTGTCTTCCTCTCTCTATTTCTTTGGCTGAGTAGGGATCCAGGAAGGGTTACAAGGACCTTAAAAAGTGCAGACTACAGGTTACACAGGAGGAAGACAAGTACGAGATACTTTTCCGGCAGTACTCTCACTCCTATAGGCGTAGCGCTCTAAGGACTCATGAAAAGATAATTGCCTGAAAATCAAATCTAAAACTCACAAAGAAAATTGCTGAACCTTCACGGCTTCACGGATCGAGTTGGTGAATCCATTGCTTTGGGTTTGATTGATTAGTTAAGTTAAGGTCAAGATAAAAAACATCGCGCCTTTGCGTCATTTTTGCTCTCCTTCCATTTGACCCTTGCTCATTGTGAGCCTTCTACTATTTTACACTCCATTTATTTCTTGTTGACCCCCGTATATTTCATCTACATCGATCTTCCTCTTGCTCTTCGAGATGGCGACGAATGGACAGTTTAGTCGAGACTCCATCGACACCCACATCGGTTCCATGCGCTCGCCCTCTCTAATAATTCGAGGCGATTCCCGAGAATCCGATTCAGACTCCGTGGACCGATCTCCATACTCCCCGTCTTCTTCAATAAATCGGGATCACTCTTGTCCCGAATTCTGTCCCTTTTGGATGGCAATTGATTTCACTCCTTATACATCGCCGTCCTTAAAAAAGTTCTGTGTTGACCTTAACACAGAACAGTTCTCTCCATCTTGTGCTGCAATTCAGACTGATCGGGGCATTCTTCCATGTGCAGATTTAGAGCCCGATTCTGAGCCAGCAAATCAAGCAGAATCTAAGATGGCCGGTGGGATAGGAAAGCGACCACAACCCCAATCTGAAGCTGAAGCCAATCCGGAGGAAGGGCAGTATACCACGCAGAATGGGGTTAATAGTCAGTTGCTGGCTTCCATCCAAGCCATTCAGCAGCAATTGACTAATCAAGCCCTGGCCCAGACCGCCTTCCAAGATATGTTGAATGATCTGAGGAGGAGGGCCGATGCAAGAGATGGCCGACGGGAGGATGATCCAAATCAAGAGATCAACTTCGAGGAGTTTAGAGATGAGTTCTCAGTGGGAGGACCAGATTTCGATCGAGCGGAAGCAGAACCACTGCAGCCCAAGCCTACGTTGAAGGAGACATATAATCCGGGAGCGGGTCGCATCACTGAGTGGATTCAGATTCCACGTATTCATGCCCACTTCGAGCTAAAGTCGTAGTTTCTATCTCTGCTTCCCACACTCCACGGGAATACCACTGAGGAGCCTTATATTCACCTCAAGAAATTTAGCCGCATTTGTGCTACCGCTCATTACCCGGGAATTCCTATGGAGGTAGTAAAGATGACCGCCTTTCCCTTCAACCTGCAAGATAATGCCCTATATTAGGTCGACCATCTAGGGAAGGTAGTCACGACCTGGGAGGAGCTGAAGTCTGCATTTCTCCATAAGTTCTATCCTCTCGGGCGATTGAATCAGATGTGTTCCCGTATCTCCAGTTTTTTCCAGCAGCCCCACGAGACTGTCCATGAAGCGTGGGAGAGATTCAAGGATCTCTAGGAGAAGTGTCCCAACCACGAATTCCAAAGACCAGCCTTGTGCAGCACTTCTTTGGTGGGCTCACACTTGAGAGCCAAAGACTTGTCGATGCCTCTTGCGGTGGCTCCCATTTCAACAAGGACGAGGTTGTAGTGTGGAATGTCTTCGAAGAGATGGCTGAAGGAGAAGCTGCACAATCCTCATCCCGAATCTACATGAAGGTGTCAACTGCCGTCAGCAAGCCAGTGAACATGGCTTCTCACACCGAGGACAAGGATGAGAGCTCCAACTTGAGCATCATTGGGAGCCACCTGTCTAAGGTGGATATCATTGAGAAGAAGTCGCAAGACCTCAAAAAATTATCAGTCATTGAGAAGAGGACCCAGGGCTTGGAAAAGCTCGATTTGATTTCCCAGCAGCTGGAGCAGCTAGTTCGTGCGTCAAATGCCACTTCTGCTGAGTCGAATGCTGAGAAGAAGGAGCCTACAATGCTGCATAACCCTCAACCGACTCCACCGCAGCCCCAACCTGTTTGGCACGTGTATTACGTGTAGGTTCCAGAACAGCCCACGCAGCCTCTGATGCAGATGGTTGTATATCAACCTAAGGTTCCGCCCGCACTAAATTTCCAAAGGTCCGACTTAAGCTCCAAACTTTGATTTTGCGAAGACGAGTTTGATAATCAGATAAGATCCAAGTTCTTCTTTTTCTTTTCTTTCTTTTTCTTTTGCACTTATTGCATAAGTGTTTGCTAGGGACTAGCAAAGGTAAAGTATAGGGGGATGATGAATCCACATTTCATCATCTTTATTCTATCATTTTGGCACCAAAAACCCTAGCAAATGCCTGTAAATATCATTAATATCATCATCTTAGCATTCATGCATGTGCATCTATATAGTGTATAAAAAGCCGTAATTAAAGCCAAAATTATAGAATAAATAAAGAAAAGAAAAAGAATAAAATATTATAAATATTTTATGACCCGAAACCCCTGAGACCTAGGCATCTTGATGAATAGTTCGACAAGGAATAAAGTAGGGGGAGATAAGGTCAAAGTACAATGCAAAATACCTACACATTCTATTCATTCTTTATTCATTTGGGACCTATTTTTGGTTCCACTTTTTATACATCAAATAAAGAAACTTTGTACATGAAAGTTGTAGATAATTTTATAAAGAAAAATACAAAATTGATTTCACAGAAAAATAATGTACAGATAAAAAGTTATGGTCTGAATAAAAATCCAGAATCCCAACTTCCCAGACCCGTATCTCACAACTGACAACTCCAAATGCAGCATACTCACCTTTAATTGTATATAGAAGAAAATAAGCTATTTAATGGCGGTGGTTTCACATTTAGAGGGGCTACGGTTCGAAAGTTGAGTTTTGGACCCATATTGTATAACTGTACATATTAAAATATTCAATTTATTATTTATCTATTATTTTTATAATTTTATATTTTTATAATGTTGTAAATATTACTTTTAATACTTAGATACATTAAAATTAAAATAAAAACATAAATAAAACTTGAAGAAAAATACTTGTATATATTTGATACATAGGTATTATACATATATTTATACCTATATAAAATACACTTCTATTTTATTAAATATACAAAATATATCAGAAAAATGAAATAAAAATATATTTACATGTATAAAAGTATGTTATAATTTTATAAAATACTAAATAAAAAGAATAAAATTAAAATACACAAAATAAAAAAAAGTGATAAAATATATAGATAATATACCTATATAGGGGTATAAAAGCAACTTGTAAAAATACATCTCATAAAAATAATTAAAAATCACAATAAAATAATTTATAAAATTATAAATATTTTTTATTTTGTAACCTAAAATTAATAAAATCGTTTACTATTTTTAAATGAATTTTTAAATCATGTTTTCAGGCTTTTTCCTGGTTGGTCCACGTGGACCAACCAGGGGGCTGGAGAGTTGACCCGCGGTCAACTCTTTGACCCCAGCCTGTTACTTGTTAGAAGTAGTTTTGTCGTGTTTTTGCGGATTTTTCGAGGCTCTTCCTTGCATTATCTCGTGATGATCCTTTGACAACTTTTCTTTCTCGACATTTGATCTTACACGTCCAGCCTTAACCTCGTGGAATGGATCAGCGATTCGCAAGATATGCATCGATCTTTGGAGCCTCTCAGCCGTTGGTACAAAAACTCCCTTTCCTCCATTTTCAAATTTTGAACCTCTTTTGACTAAGCTCACCTCTCCTTCTCGAGTGCGGTGGATTGAGGAGGGTGACAGCCTCCTCCCCACTCCTTTTGCCGCGGATTTGGGCAAGGTCGGGGGTCGGTTCCTCCCATCTCCGGCGTGCGTTGCTGTGAGGTTTTCATCTCGCTGCTTCGGCGGCTGAGGTCTACTCTTTCCTTGTATTTCTTATTGCTTAGATTAGCTGACAGTATCGGATTAGTTTCATGTTTTTATTTTGCTATTTAACTGTGTGATTCGCCCCGATTTCGCATCCTAGTCCCCTCGCCGGAGCTCAAGAGCTCCGGCAACTTCCATCACGTCCACACCCGTCGTCCATGTTCTGCAACCCCTGGAACCCCCCTCTCTGTCGTCTTTGATTTTCCTTGCAGGTCCAGGGGCCAAGAGACCCCTCCCGGGGTCGAGTTTTTGCTTGCGTCGAAGCTCCTGAGAGCAGCTCCAGCCCGCACACGCCGCGGTGGCCCTCCAGCGTCTTTTCCACCATTTTGGGCTGCCAATCAACAGGGGAGTGTCCCAGGTCGCTCGCGGCTTCATTGGAGAGGAAGTTACGCCTCCGAGCATCGAGATTTTTGCGGTCAAAATTCTCCCAGGCCGTGTTCTTCGACTGATCTTCGTTCGTGTCTCGGAGCCGTAGATCCTCCCTCGTTCTTGCCAAGCTACAGCCGCCGTCAGATTTTGCATGCTGTCGACCGTCGGATCCAAGGGACGATCTAATCCAGGCCCTTCAAGCCCAACCGTTATCGGGCTCTGCGGAAGCGCCACGTGGCGTAAGCAACGCCCAGCCCGCCGTTGGATGCGCCACTGTAAGCGGGTATTTTGCAAGATTAGTCCCGGCTTTTTAGTATTTAAAAGTTTAGCACGTAAACTTTCAACTGCGATGTCATGTTTTTGTAAAATTTATAGACCAACCCCTTGAACCTAGTAGAATTACAGAACAGAACTCCCCAGGCGCATGAGCTCAGGCACGTGCCCCCTGGAAATTTTGCGGGGATAGCCTCGTAGCTTGTGCCTTTAATATTCAGTCCAGCAGTTATTTTATTAAGTTATATATTTTGTGGATAATTTGCAAGAACACCCCTGGTCTTTGGGATTTTGCATTTAGGTCCTCCCCAGGCGCGTGCATTGCACACGCGTGGGTGGAAATTTTGCATAGAAGCCTTGCGGCTTTGGGGTATTTGTGTTTTGTCTAGAAGTTATTTAATTCAGTGCAAATTTTCGTGGAAAATTGCATGAAGGTGCCTGGAATTTTGTCTAATTGCGAAATAGTCCTTGTTTGGCTGTGAACTTTTTGCTTGCTTGTGGTAATTATTTGGAGCCTCATTTGAAACCCAAAAATTCTCAAATTTTAAACTTAAGCTCCTGTGCACTTGTTTTTCCACGCCAACATTTTAATTTTTAATTTTATTTTATTTTTATATTTATTAAAAATCAAAAACATGCTTTTTCTTCACTGTCTAGTTTAGAAAATACTAAAAAATAGTAAAATACCTCTAAAAATTCCAAAAAAATTCCCTAGTGTCTATTTTAACATATTTTAGTGTCAGTCCAAAAATCACTAAAAATCTCAAAAGAAAAACACTAAAAATTTAAAAACACTCTAAAACTTCAAAAAATTATGTAAAATCAAAGAAAACTCCAAAAAATACAAACTCAGTTTCTGTTTGTTCTATATTTCATTTTCGTTATTAGAAAATTATTGTGAAAAATTTTGATTGCTGTTTGCTATTTTTAACTTCCATTTTTACTCACAGCCGGCACTTATAAGATTCTTTTGCTCTATTTCAGTATTTAAAAATACTAAAAACACCTTGAAAAATCCCCAAAAATCACAAAAACAGTAAAAATCTTAAAAATATCAAAAAAATTTAATACCTGAATTTTTGGTTATTTTTGCACATTTTTATAAATACTTTATCTTGTCTTTTCTTACATTGCCCTTATTTTCCAATATTGAAAAAGAAAATAGAAAAATATAAAATATAAAATTATAAAAATCAGAAAATTAAAAATCAAAATACAAAATTAAAAATTAGATTAAAATAAAAAAATAAAAATTAAAAACCCACAAAAAATTCCTTTGATTGCTTGCTTAGTGTAGACACTTGACACACACATTCACTTGAGCACCTTTATGTGAATTACCCTGCTTGCTCCCTGTGTTCGAACTCTCTACATACTTGCCCTTTACATCATTTGTGCAGAGTTAAAAATAAATTTTAACTCCACATTATTTCTAATTTATTGATCTTTAGTGTGGGTTAATTGTTGATTAAATACAGGATTTTGTGTGGTCAAACACCGACTGTTGACTCGCCTTGTGAGTCAATACAACCGCACTCAATTCTGTGTTTATCAAATGGCGCCGTTGCCGGGGAGCAACAGCGCGTAGTTCGGGTTTTTGCTTGTGTTTGTGATTGTCTACTTTTGCGGCTTTTATCATTTTCCGTATTTTTGATATTTCTTGTTGAATTGTCTAACCCCTCTCTTGTTTCACTTCTTGCGAGGAACGCGGATCGAGGGACGAGCTCTTTTCCAGGAGCACCTGCGCACCCACGTGAGGTGACTTTAGCCTAGCACGAAGAAAGACTTGGAGGATTTTGCAAGACAACTCCTTAGCATCCATTTTCTTGCATTGTATTTAGTTTTGTAATTCAAGTGAGATAGAGACTCTATTTTGTAATAATACAGGTACTTGGAGTCTTGGACATTCGGGCCCAATTTCCAAGTGTTTGTTCACTTGGGGGCTCACCGCAGTTTTGTCGGCTTTTCATCGCATTTTTTTACTTTGTTTTCCGGTTTTGTTTTCTTCACTTTGTGGGATTGAGCCCTTAGATTTAGGATTACTTGCGATAGATTAAGGCCAAACACCTAATATATCTTGCATGTACCTATAGCCGCGTTTGGACTTAGTCAAAAATTTAAATAGTCTGTTCATTTATCTCTTAACCCGTGTGCCGTGAGCGAGCCCCATCAAGCGCTACTCCTGAACTCGAGTGTGTCGAGAAGAGGAGGGGTAAGCCAAGACCGGACTCTTAGGTTAAAGATAAGTGGCCGACTTGTGGTTCTTCACGATAATAGCAATTTCTGAACTTAGGGCGATTTCGTCGGCTTTGCATTTGCATATAGATAGGTTTCAATTCTGCTGAGCATCCTTGCATGTAGAGTGCTGGAGGAAAGGTGAGCATTTACGCTTTAGCATCCATCATTATTTGCCGCTTGCATTGCTTTTCCGACTCTCCCTCTGATTTTGCCAACCTATGTGCTCAAAGGAATTGACTCCCCGTTAGGATCGTGCATTTTCATTAAAAATCCAAAAAAAGTGATAATCCATAAAATTGGGACTGCTAATTTTACTTGACCCTAAAACCGACCAAAAGAAAAAAATCTTGTATTGGGGCGAGTAATCCCCTCATTGTCTTCGTTTTACATTGCTCGCGCATACACTAAGGATAGAGCCCAAAATCCTATTTTCAAGCCCCCTAAGTGTTTGTGCAACTTCTTGACTTTTTCACCTAACTCTAAAACAGACAAGATAAAAAGACCGCATTTGTGGTCTTCACCGAGTTGAGTAGGTGAAGTGAGGGTTTGGTTGTTTCATTTTTGCTTGTGATTGTTTTGTGTGCATTCTAGATCATCTCTGCGCATTTGTGCCTTTCTCCACACATCTATTGACTTGACCATCGTGTTCTCCCGATCATTCTCTCTTGTTTCGAGATGGATCCCTGGAGCGATTTTTATCCGGATTTTGCGGATTCCTCGTACCCTCCATCCGGTCCACCTCCCTTTTATCAGGAGGATCCTCCTCCTACTTTTTCTGAATTTTGTACATATCCGCCTCAGCCACAGTATCAGACTTCGGACTTCTGCCCACCCCCACTTGTAGATTATCCACCTCCACCTTCACATCCACCCGAGTTTGACCTGTTGGAGTCACCTCCCTCGATCTCTATGAGTGATATCTTAAATCGGATGACAAAGCGCATTGATTTGATGAATGATGATATTGCTTTCTTGAGGAAGAATCAGATTAATGCTCCTTTCGTCGGGGATTCAGATTTACTTGTAGGTGATCATGGGAGCTTGCAATCGCCAAAAATACAAAAAATGAGAAAAACATAAAAACACAAAAAGATATTGGGAGTTACACGATCGAGCCGCGTTGTGAGGAGAGGGGCCAATTGCCCAATCATTTGACCACACATACACTCACTTCTTGTCCCACCTTTGACCCCGAGGATGCCGTTTTACAGACTGCTCTTGGCATGCCTCGTGTATATGCTGATTCCGACTTCCTCCCTTGTATGGAGGAAGTCCAAAAATTCAAAAAAATGTTGACTGAACCCGAAGTGGTGGCTACTATTCATGAGATTATTCGTTCCCCACTTCAGCAGGCCATGACCCAATTATCTGTTCCTCTTCCCCAGAAGAGAAAGCGGAGGAGCAGATCTGAGCGTCACATTTTGACCATGGCCATTGCCCTCGCCATCACACACCGTCCCATTCCCAAGAAGAAGAACACAGCTACACCTTTCATCACCTGCACTATCTCTGACTATTCTTATGATCACACTCTCCTAGACGGCGGTGCATCTATTAGCATATTACCCTTCTCACTGGTACAATCTCTTCACTTAGGGCCTCTCAAGAAGACCATGATGATCGTTCAGTTTGCTGATGGATCAATCAAGAGGCCGAAGGGTATCCTTGAAAACGCCGTCATTTCTATTCAGGGAACGAGCCATCATGTTGATTTTGTCGTGTTGCCCATGGAGAACTCCTCAGGGGAGCCATCTCCAATCATCCTGGGACGACCTTTCCTCGCCTCGGCGAGGGTCGTTATTGATTACGGATCAGGAGAGATTCGCTTTCGTCCTGTTGACGAAAGCGAAGTGTTGATCACCACACCCACAGTTGACTAGAGACCTGCACCTGATGCACCTTCACCGATTATAGCTGACTCTGAGGCCCGTGACAGATCTGATGATACTAGAGACACTTCCTTAGCGACCACTGATGAGACCCGACGGAATCCTCGAAAGGGGAGGAAGTCGGAAAGCATAGACCTCACAGTTCCTCCTCCTGGTGTGTGGCGATGTGTTGATGAGATCCAGAGTATTTATGTGATTGTACCATTTGAGCGGGGGGCAGATACTAAAACTATTGAGGATGTTTATGAAGTTGCCCATTACTTCGAGAGACCTCATAAGGCAACAAATGACCCAGGTAAGACTAGACAGGACGGACCTAGTTTGACTACTTCCACTGATAAGTCCATTCCTGGCCCTTTACAGGTCAAGATGATTGAGGTCGGTTATGATGCTGCCATTTATTTCGATAAATTCAGACCTCTTGTTGAAGACAAGGATTCAGGTGAGAGTCTTGAGGACGATCTGAGTTCGTATACTTCCACTGGTGATTTCGTTCCTTTTGATTTTGACCTGGATGAGGACTCGAAGGACGACTCCGATTACACTTCTTCCGAGGATGATGAGTTTGTCCCATTCCACTTTGACATCTGCGAGACTTCCAAGGCCGGACCTAGTCATACTTCTTCCACTCACCAGTCTGTGCCTTCACACCATAGGACTACCAAGGGAGAACCTAGCCATACTGCTTCCATTGATCAGTTCGTCCCTTTCCGTTTTGATTCCACTGAAGGCCTTTACCATGGCGACCCTGATCGGCTTTCGTCCACTGGGGACCCCGATGTCGACATACACCATATCAGATCTATCCCTCAGCGGTCTCGCAAGAAGGTCTGCTTTCCACCTTCTTGATCATGTGTATATCCATCTCTGTTGTATATTCCCTTGTGTACCTCGGTTCTTTCTTCCGTCTTGCTCGACCACCCATTATCGTGTTTGCCTTGCTTAGGACGTACTTTGTCCTAAGTATAAAGGGTGGACGAGCCGAGTGTTCATTCTTCATTTCGTGTGATCACTCCTGTTGTTGCCTATACTTAGGGCTTCTTTTACCCTAAGTATAGGGGAAGCGATGTCTACATTCTCATGATCTCATTTCTGGTCTCATCTTTTCTCCTTTTCTTCTTTTCTTCTTTTCCTTTTCTATCTTCCTTATCTATCAAAAAGGTGCCGCCCTTGTAGACAGTTTTCCATACTTAGGACGTACTTTGTCCTAAGTATAGGGGGTGTGCACCCTGAGTTGATTCTATTCTTTTCGATCCTCTCCATTGTCTCCTCTTCTTGTCTATACTTAGGGATATCTTACCCTAAGTATAGGGGGAGACAATTTGAGTATGATATGTTCATTCCCACCCTTGACCCTCCCTGCTTTGTATACAGTATGCTATACTTAGGATTATTTGATCCTAAGTATAGGGGGGACGGTCAACTTCTCATTTGTTCATTCATTCCTTCATTTATTCATTTATTCTTTAGACTTGCCTATACTTAGTACGAGTTATGTCTTCTCTTTTCTCTCTGATCTATGAGGACATAGCTCAAGCTAAGTATAGGGGGGTCGTATATACTGCGTATATACTTTAGCCATAACTCGTACTTTCGTATTTTCTTAATAATATGGCTAACAATTCTTTAAAATTCATTAAAAACCCTTAATAAAAAGGTGTATCATTCCTCAAATTCTTTTGTATATACTGATTAATAAATCAGGTGAAAATGTTTTTTTGCAAAATATTTGAAAAATAGTTTGAAAATCTTTGTGAACATCTATTGAAAACTATTTTGAAAATATTTTGTTACATGTTTTCAACCTGTGTAAAAATGTGTGTTTTGTAAAAATTTATTTTCTTTGTATGAAATAAAATGTTTGAAAAATGATTTGCAAATGGTTTGAAAAATGGTTGCAAAAATATTTGAAAAACCTATATATACTGTTTTGAAAACCTTTGCAAAATGATTTTCAAATGTGTGTACATGTTTGTAAAATGTTTGTAAAAATTATTTTGAACTATAGTTTTCAAAAATTGTTTGAAAAACCTTGTGTCAAATAAGTTTGAAGAATACTTACATCTCACCAAAATTCACTATATATATATTTATGTATAAAACTGACCACTTACCCTTGTAAATTCTTAAAATCCACTTCTTGTATATATAAGAAGCACGCCCGTGTACATATTTTTCACCTAGCTTTTCAGCCAAAAACTTTTTGTTTTCAAAAATCCCAAAAACATTTGCAAAACTAAAACCCAAAAACATTTGAAAAATCTTTTTGAAAAATACAAAAAAAAGCATGCATCATCTTTTCAAAAATCCATAAAAAGTTCAAAAAAATCTTGAAAATTGCATCACAAAAATATTTTCTACATTGCATAATTCGCATTTTTCGGATTGAGTTTGATAGTTGAACAAGTCTAAGTAAAATCCGGAGATTGGAGCTTGATTGGACCTTAAAATCTACCTAATAACAGGAACCTTATAGAAACTGAGTTTGAGGTACTTCAGGTCGAGTTGACTTAATTCTTTGAGGATCACGGGATTTGGTTCAATGGATTCTTGACTGCCTAAGTAGAATATTTCGGAGCACACGCACGACTCTTGTTGATAATGACCTAACTTGGACACCTGCACCTTTCAGATAGCTCTCCACGGATGAGGTGGTGAGGAGGCAGTTTCCTTTGGCTTGGGGTAGCATATGAGGGTAGTACTTCTAGGCGGAACCTCTCTTCTTCTTCTAGTGAAGGAAGTGCGCCTCAACTTGGTCTAGTGGTGATGAAGGCTAAAGACAGAAGACGTGGGTTGCAATAAAGCTTCAAAAGAGGGATAGTCTACTAGCTCAAGAGGAAAATTTCTTGTATATATGTTGCACCATGTAGATATGTTGTACAGATGCACTTAGAAAAAAAAGAAACTCCAAAAAAGTGGTGGGTCGGATTGAAAATTTAATAACCCCACCGGAGTGTATATAATCCAATAAAGCAAAAGCTTATGGTATCCATGTTACATCTCATGAAGCTTGCAGCGGGAGACTTAGCTACACTAGTTGAGCTCCCAAAATTCTATACCTCTTATTTCCCCTCTTCTTGAGCCGGTTGCACTTGAACTTAGAAGGGAATACCCCGCTTCTCGAGGAAAGAGTTGCTAGACCGAGGCATTAGAGTTACCAGGTTGGGGGAGGTTGTTTCTTTGTTACTTCTGAGGTGGGGAGCTACATATCACTTACACTGTACGAGTCAGACTCATAGTCGTAAGAGTTTGCGTATGAGTTGAAGTATTTCTGACCTGGCTATTGAGGAGACTTGGACAGAGTTTTGGGATTCTCAAGGACTATTGGATTTAAAACACGGTTCTCACTAAGGTTCCGCCCGCACTAAATTTCCAAAGGTCCGACTTAAGCTCCAAACTTTGATTTTGCGAAGACGAGTTTGATAATCAGATAAAATCCAAGTTCTTCTTTTTCTTTTCTTTCTTTTTCTTTTGCACTTATTGCATAAGTGTTTGCAAGGGACTAGCAAAGGTAAAGTATAGGGGGATGATGAATCCACATTTCATCATCTTTATTCTATCATTTTGGCACCAAAAACCCTAGCAAATGCCTGTAAATATCATTAATACCATCATCTTAGCATTCATACATGTGCATCTATATAGTGTATAAAAAGTTGTAATTAAAGCCAAAATTATAGAATAAATAAAGAAAAGAAAAAGAATAAAATATTATAAATATTTTATGACCCGAAACCCCCGAGACCTAGGCATCTTGATGAATAGGTCGACAAGGAATAAAGTAGGGGGAGATAAGGTCAAAGTACAGTGCAAAATACCTACACATTCTATTCATTCTTTATTCATTTGGGACCTATTTTTGGTTCCACTTTTTATACATCAAATAAAGAAACTTTGTACATGAAAGTTGTAGATAATTTTATAAGAAAAATACAAAATTGATTTCACAGAAAAATAATGTACAGACAAAAAGTTATGGTCTGAATAAAAATCCAGAATCCCAACTTCCCAGACTCGTATCTCACAACTGACAACTCCAAATGCAGCATACTCACCTTTAATTGTATATAGAAGAAAATAAGCTATTTAATGGCGGTGGTTTCACATTTGGAGGGGCTACGATTCGAAAGTTGAGTTTTGGACCCACATTGTATAAATGTACATATTAAAATATTCAATTTATTATTTATCTATTATTTTTATAACTTTATATTTTTATAATGTTGTAAATATTACTTATAATACTTAGGTACATTAAAATCAAAATAAAAACATAAATAAAACTCAAAGAAAAATACTTGTATATATTTGATACATAGGTATTATACATATATTTATACCTATATAAAATACACTTCTATTTTATTAAATATACAAAATATATCATAAAAATGAAATAAAAATATATTTACATGTATAAAAGTAATTTATAATTTTATAAAATATTAAATAAAAAGAATAAAATTAAAATACACAAAATAAAAATAAAGTGATAAAATATATAGATAATATACCTATATAGGGGTATAAAAGCAAATTGTAAAAATACATCTCATAAAAATAATTAAAAATCACAATAAAATATATTATAAAA
Source organism: Ottelia alismoides (assembly GCA_037367405.1). Taxonomy (NCBI): domain Eukaryota; kingdom Viridiplantae; phylum Streptophyta; class Magnoliopsida; order Alismatales; family Hydrocharitaceae; genus Ottelia; species Ottelia alismoides. The sequence goes on from JAZKJV010007704.1 coordinate 507,241, forward strand.
TTATAAATATTTTTTATTTAGTAACCTAAAATTAATAAAATCGTTTACTATTTTAAAATGAATTTTTAAATCATTTTTTCAGGCTTTTTCCTGGTTGGTCCACGTGGACCAACCAGGGGGGCTGGAGAGTTGACCCGCGGTCAACTCTCTGACCCCAGCCTGTTACTTGCCAGAAGTAGTTTTGTCGCGTTTTTGCGGATTTTTCAAGGCTCTTCCTTGCATTATCTCGTGATGATCCTTTGACAACTTTTCTTTCTCGACATTTGATCTTACACGCCCAGCCTTAACCTCGTGGAATGGATCAGCGATTCGCAAGATATGCATCGATCTTTGGAGCCTCTCAGCCGTTGGTACAAAAACTCCCTTTCCTCCATTTTCAAATTTTGAACCTCTTTTGACTAAGCTCACCTCTCCTTCTCGAGTGTGGTGGATTGAGGAGGGTGACAGCCTCCTCCCCACTCCTTTTGCGGCGGATTTGGGCAAGGTCGGGGGTCGGTTCCTCCCATCTCCGGCGTGGGTTGCTGTGAGGTTTTCATCTCGCTGCTTCGGCGGTTAAGGTCTACTCTTTCCTTGTATTTCTTATTGCTTAGATTAGCTGACAGTATCGGGATTAGTTTCATGTTTTTATTTTGCTATTTCACTGTGTGATTCGCCCCGATTTCACATCCTAGTCCCCTCGCCGGAGCTCAAGAGCTCCGGCAACTTCCATCACGTCCACACCCGTCGTCCATGTTCTGCATCCCCTGGAACCCCCTCTCTGTCGTCTTTGATTTTCCTTGCAGGTCCAGGGGCCAAGAGACCCCTCCCGGGGTCGAGTTTTCGCTTGCGCCGAAGCTCCTGAGAGCAGCTCCAGCCCGCACACGCCGCGGTGGCCCTCCAGCGTCTTTTCCACCATTTTGGGCTGCCAATCAACAGGGGAGTGTCCCCGGTCGCTCATGGCTTCATTGGAGATAGGGGTGTAAGAAAATTCTCAAGTTCGATATTCTCTCAGGTTCGGCTCGGTAAAAGTTCGATTCAGATTCGGTTCAGAAATAAACGAACCGAACTTGAACACAAGTTTAGGCTCGATTAAATAAACGAACCGAACCTAAAAATCATAGGTTCGCTCAGGTTCGATTCGTTAAAAGCTCGATAAACATACACATATACATATTTACAAATCCTTATCCGTAGAAGTGGACTTATTTTGAGATGAGTGGTTTTTATCCCAGGGTAAGTGAGTTTTGTCTAGAGATAACTAGATATTTACAGGATAACTAGGTTTTATCTCGGTATAAACTATCCAAAAATAAATAGTCACATCGTGTTTACAACATCTATCATATATGGTCTAGTACTTTTCCCTTTTTTATCTTCAAATCAACAGAACAAGTACAAACATTACTTATCAAATATCTCTGCATTATTCTTATTCCTTATCCCCATCTGAATAGATATAAAATATATTATAATTGTACTTTTTTCAAAGAGACGAATCCGTATTAATCTAATTTTTTCAAAAGTGAAGATGAGTTAAATAATGAAAAAAATTAAATGAATATTTATTCTAACTGTAAATACACACATATATTTCCATTTCTCTTCTTTTCACTCCCTCCTATCAGAGAATTCTTAAGTTCGATATTCGCTTAGGTTCGATTCGTTTAAAAAGAGGTTCGATTCGGATTCGGTTCGAAAATAAACGAACCGAACCTGAACACAAGTTTATGCTCGACTAAATAAACGAACCGAACCTAAAAAGTATAGGTTCGTTCAGGTTCGGTCCGTTTACACCCCTAATTGGAGAGGAAGTTACGCCTCCGAGCATCGAGATTTTTGCGGTCAAAATTCTCCCAGGTCGTGGTCTTCGGCTGATCTTCGTTCTCCCTCGTTCTTGCCAAGCTACAGCCACCGTCGGATTTTGCATGCTGTCGACCGTCGGATCCAAGGGACGATCTAATCCAGGCCCTTCAAGCCCAACCGTTATCGGGCTCTGCGGAAGCGCCACGTGGCGTAAGCAACGCCCAGCCCGCCGTTGGAAGCGCCACTGTAAGCGGGTATTTTGCAAGATTAGTCCCGGCTTTTTAGTATTTAAAAGTTTAGCACGTAAACTTTCAACTGCGATGTCATGTTTTTGTAAAATTTATAGACCAGCCCCTTGAACCTAGTAGAATTACATAACAGAACTCCCCAGGCGCACGAGCTCAGGCACGTGCCCCCTGGAAATTTTGCGGGGATAGCCTCGTAGCTTGTGCCTTTAATATTCAGTCCAGCAGTTATTTTATTAAGTTATATAATTTGTGGATAATTTGCAAGAACACCCCTGGTCTTTGGGATTTTGCATTTAGGTCCTCCCCAGGCGCGTGCATTGCACGTGCGTGGGTGGACATTTTGCATAGAAGCCCTTGCAGCTTTGGGGTATTTGTGTTTTGTCTAGAAGTTATTTAATTCTGTGTAAATTTTCGTGGAAAATTGCATGAAGGTGCCTGGAATTTTGTCTAATTGCGAAACAGTCCTTGTTTGGCTGTGAACTTTTTGCTTGCTTGTGGTAATTATTTGAAGCCTCATTTGAAACCCAAAAATTCTCAAATTTTAAACTTAAGCTCTTGTGCACTTGTTCTTCCATGCCAACATTTTAGTTTTCAATTTTATTTTATTTTTATATTTATTAAAAATCAAAAACATGCTTTTTCTTCACTGTCTAGTTTAGAAAATACCAAAAAAATAGTAAAATACCTCTAAAAATTCCAAAAAAAATCCCTAGTGTCTATTTTAACCTATTTTAGTATCAGTCCAAAAATCACTAAAAATCTCAAAAGAAAAACACTAAAAATTTAAAACACTCTAAAACTTCAAAAAATTATGTAAAATCAAAGAAAACTCCAAAAAAATACAAAATCAGTTCCTGTTTGTTCTATATTTCATTTTCTTTATTAGAAAATTATTGTGACAAATTTTGATTGCTGTTTGCTATTTTTAACTTCCATTTTTACTCACAGCCAGCACTTATTACACTGTTTTGCTCTATTTCAGTATTTAAAAATACTAAAAATACCTTGAAAAATCCCCAAAAATCACAAAAACAGTAAAAAATCTTAAAAATATCAAAAACATTTAATACCTGAATTTTTGGTTATTTTTACACATTTTTATAAATACTTTATCTTGTCTTTTCTTACATTGCCCTTATTTTCCAATATTGAAAAAGAAAATAGAAAAATATAAAATATAAAATTATAAAAATCAGAAAATTAAAAATCAAAATACAAAATTAAAAATTTGATTAAAATAAAAAAATAAAAATTAAAAACCCACAAAAAATTCCTTTGATTGCTTGCTTAGTGTAGACACTTGACACACACATTCACTTGAGCACCTTTATGTGAATTACCCTGCTTGCTCCCTGTGTTCGAACTCTCTGCATACTTGCCCTTTACATCATTTGTGCAGAGTTAAAAATAAATTTTAACTCCACATTATTTCTAATTTATTGATCTTTAGTGTGGGTTAATTGTTGATTAAATACAGGATTTTGTGTGGTCAAACACCGACTGTTGACTCGCCCTGTGAGTCAATACAACCGCACTCAATTCTGTGTTTATCACCCGCCCCTGATCCAGGAAATCAATGGTGTATGGAACAACGAAGCACAGCTGACCTGTCCTCAGGGACATCCTCAGGGTCAGAACATGGGCAACAGGCCATATCACCAACAGCAACAGGGTGGGAGACCCTTCCAGTCCTCATATCAGTACCGGCCTCAGTCTCACGGGAACACATGGAGGCAGAACTACCAGCATGGTCCTCAGTAGTCTGGATACCGTGGACAAGGGTATCATCAGCAACCGGCTGCTACATATAATCAGAACTCACAGTATTCCTCCAATCCTCCTCAGCAATTTTCTCAGGGTTACCTGTCGCAATCTCAGCCGTCATACCGGAATTCTAGGCCCCAGGTAGGGGATCCTTCTGAGATTGTACCGGTTAATCCAGCCCTGGCATGCCTTGAACAGTTGATGAAGAATATGGCTAAGATGAACCAGAAGATCGATGACTTGACAGCTGCGAAAACAGCCATCCCTGCTCAAGTCGAGGCAAACCCAAACAATTTCCGACGCAAGGAGCAGGTAGCTGGTAGTGTCCAACCAAAATCAGGTGAATTAAATTGCTTTTTATCTAATGCTGTCACTCTCAGGAGCGGTAGGACACTCCAGCCATCAGTGACGGCGAAGGGAAAGCATCTTGCATCTGACGGTGAGTCGTCAGCCAAGCCAACACCAGGGCCAGGAAGTATTTTGGGAGCAGCACCATCAACCAGAAAATCACAAAAAAATGAAGAAAACCACAAAACATAAAAAGATAGCAGCAGCCTCGGTAAAGATAGGCCAGCATTGGAGACGTCTGCACCTGCTACAGAGCCAGCCACAGACGGAAGGAATCTTGCATCTGCAGCGAGTCCAAAGCCAGCACTTGAAGCCGAGCCTGCCGTTTTTGGTCCACATCTTGTAGATGATTCTATTCCTTTTTGTCATCTACCTGTAAACAACAATATGAACAATATTTTGAATGACATTAGTGAAGAGTTTGTAAATATTCCTTTTCCAGAAGCAATGAAAAAACACAAAAAAATGAAAATTTTGAAAAATGCTTTGTCTGATCCTGCTATCATTGAAATCATTCAGAATTTGGTATTAAACATGCCATTGATGAAAGCTCTTGAGTACATGCCATCTGTGAAGAAAGGATTGAAAGAGGCATGCACAACCAAGCGCAGGTCGCACCCCCATAACTCCAGAAGCAAAGGTGGCAAGTCCGAAAAGCATATCCTCACAATGGCCACAGTTAATGCCATCAGCAACCTCCCGGATAAAAAGCCAGATATGGAAGCACCTCTCGTGCATTGTCAGATGTTTAATCAGGAGTTTGAACGAACACTTCTCGACAGCGGGTCTTCTGTCAACTTAATGCCAGCTTCGCTGCTTACAGAGTTCAGGTAAGGACTGCTCAAGCCTACAAAGATGATTCTGCAGTTTGCAGACAAGTCAGTTAAGCGGCCTAGGGGCCTCTTGGAGGACGTGATAGTGATGGTTCAGGGAAAGCAGTTCCCAGCCGATTTTGTGGTACTAGATATGGGCGTCCCCGCTCCATTGCTTCTTACCCCAATTATACTTGGAAGACCATTCCTGCGGACATCGAACGCAATAGTGAATTATGGGATGGGAGAAATCACTTTTGGCACTGGCAATGAAACAATCAGAGTGGAGACCCTACCTGAGGGAGCACTAGCCGAACAAACATCTGCATCATGTGTAAGGGTGATAGAGTATTCTGACGACTGCGACTTTCTAGCAGAAATTCAGGACACCAACTTATTCTTGGATGACAATGAGATCCATGAACTCCTCTGCCCCGAGGAGGGAGTGGAGACCGTAGTCGAATTTCCCCGTGTCGATCAGAATGAGGAACTCACTGATGTGCTGAATGAGACTACCTCAGAGGCATTGTGCCTTCAGAACCAAGAGCAAATTTTTGAAGAATCTTATGAAGAAGAGGAAATCATCGAGGCATTCTATCAGGATTTGAGAGAAGAGGCAAAACAGATTATGATGGACACCGAACAGATGAAAGAATCGCCACCTGCATTAATAGTTGAGGTCACCTCTGAAGCAGCTCAGACCCCGCCAGAGTTAAAACCCTTGCCCTCCAACATGAAATATGCCTTCCTTGCGGGAGAACCGAACATGCACCCGGTCATTATCAATGCACACCTGACTGCAGACCAAGAATCTCGTTTGATGGAGGTTCTTGAACGCAACCGCAAGGCGATAGGCTGGAGAACTTCGGATCTCCATGGGATCAATCCGTCACTGTGCTCACATTGCATTTTTCTGGAATAAGATTGCAGGCCCTCTCGAGAACTTCAGAGAAGATTAAATCCTAACCTGCGGGAGGTTGTTATGAAAGAGATCCAGAAATGGTGTGATGCGGGATTCATTTATCCCATCTCCGACAGCAAATGGGTGAGCCCTCTGCATGTTGTGCCAAAGAAATCAGGGATCACCATTGTGAAGAATGACAAAGGAGAGGAGATCGCAACCAGAGTACCCACTTCTTGGCAAGTGTGCGTGGACTACAGAAGACTTAACCTTGCCACCAAGAAGGACCATTTCCCTTTACCCTTCATCGACCAGATCTTGGAAAGATTGACCGCGAAGGAATACTTCTGCTTCTTGGATGGTTACTCTAGATACAATCAAGTTGCTATTGCGCCTGAAGATCAAGAGAAGACCACGTTCACCTTCCTTTTGGAACATATGCCTTCAGACGGATGCTGTTCGGGCTTTGCAATGCCCTAACCACATTTCAGAGGTGTATGCTTGCAGTTTTTGCCGATTTGGTGGGCAACTTTCTCAAGGTCTTTATGGATGATTTTTTGGTCTACGGGGATTCATTCGATCAATGTCTGGATTATTTTGACCGAGTCTTACGAAGGTGTTGCGAAGTCAATCTTGTGCTCTCGTGGGAGAAGAGAAACTTCATGGTGATCGAAGGAATCATGCTGGGTCACATTGTTTCTAAATGTGGTATGGAGGTTGACCCAGCCAAGGTGGACATGATTTCCAAACTTGAGCCACCTACAACAATGAAACAAGTCAGATCATTCTTGGGCCATGTCGGTTTTTACCGACGATTCATCAAAGATTTCAGCAAACTGGCCAGACCGTTGACTGAGTTGCTCGGCAAGGAGAATGAATTTATTGTAGATGACCATGTGCTCCTTGCCTTTAATCAGCTGAAAGAACTCATTACACAGGCCCCTATCTTACAGCCACCGATTTGGATTCAGCCTTTCGAGATAATGACCGATGCGTCAGATTATGCCATTGGTGATGTGCTGGGACAGAGGAAAGACAATGTACCGTTTGCGATTCACTACGCTAGTCGAACGCTCGATGAAGCCCAGAGGAATTACACTGTCACTGAAAAGGAGCTGCTAACGGTAGTCTTTTCCCTGGAAAAGTTTAGATCCTACCTCCTTGGATCCAAAGTAATTGTATACACTGATCATTCGGCCATCCGATACTTACAGCAAAAGAAGGACGCCAAACCACGTCTCATTCGGTGGATTCTTCTCCTCCAGAAATTTGACATGGAATTTAAAGATAAACCTGGGGTAAAGAATGTGGTGGCCGATCATCTATCGAGGCTTCCTGAGCCGGAATCTCCTGAGCAGAACCTGCAACCGATCACCGAAACCTTTCCAAACAAGGCATTCTATCTGTCACATCGCTTCCTTGGTATGCAAACATTGTGAATTATCTGATGACCAAGAAAATCCCACAGGATTGGCCTAAGTTGAAAATAGACAGATTCTTGTCGAAATTACATTTCTACCAGTGGGAGGATCCATATTTATTTCGTGAGGGAGCAGATTGCATCTGGAGAAGGTGCATTCCTCAGGAGGAAGTTCCAAATGTCCTAGCCTTATGTCATGATCAAGATTTTGGAGGACATCATTCAGGAAAACGAACGGCAGCAAAAGTTCTTCAAAGTGGCCTCTGGTGGCCTTCACTATTCAAAGATGCAGATGATTATGTCAAACGTTGCACTGACTGTCAGAAGATGGGAGGAACCATAGGAATGAGACACATGGTGCCTCTGAAATACATTCAAATATCAGACGTCTTGGACGCATGGAGCCTCGACTTTATGGGCCCGTTTCCCAAAAATCATGGTTATGAATATATTCTGCTCGCTATCGATTATGTAAGTCACTGGGAGGAGGCTATTCCTGCCCGAACCGCCGACAATAGGATTGTCTGTCGATTCTTGAGAGATCACATCATAGCACGTTTTGGGATTCCCAAGATTCTCATATCAGACGGGGGTAGTCATTTCATAAAAGGAGAGGTGAAGAAGCTGACTTAAGAATTCTGCATTGAACATCGTGTTGCTTCACCTTACCACCCGCAGTCCAATGGCTTGGTTGAATGTTCAAACAGGGAGATCAAGACAATTCTACAGAAGCTTGTGCGTCCGGATCGCAAGAACTGGTCTCAGCTGCTTGATTCCGTTCTTTGGGCTTATAGAACAACGTACAAGTCACCTTAGGAATGTCTCCCTACCGCCTTGTGTATGGCAAGCCATGTCATCTGCCCGTCGAACTAATTCACAAATCTTTATGGGCCATTAACATCTGTAATTTGGACTCCAAGAAAGCAGGCAAGAACAGAAAATTGGATCTGAACAGATTACTGGAATTCAAAGATTATGCATATGACAACAGCCTGATGTACAAGGAGAAGGTCAAAACATGCCATGACAAGCATATCCGTCGCAAGTCCTTTGATCCAGGTCAGAAGGTGTGGTTGTTTGATGCGAAATTAAAGATCTTTCCGGGCAAATTGAAGAGTAAATGGACTGGGCCATCTATGGTTAGACAGGTGCGTGACAACGGAAGTGTATTGATATCCAATCTGTCAGCTGACGCACATCCATTTGTAGTCAATGGACAGCTTCTGAAGCCATACCTTGAACATGATACATTCATGGTTGTCGTTGAATCGATTCAAGTAATCTACAGGGATGAGCAATATATCGTAAAAGTGGCAGAGGAAGGCCAAGCAGAGCAAAACATTTTTGAATGACTTTTCTTCTTTTCCTCTTTTCTTCTCTTTTGTCTTCTTCTACCGACATAATGACATCCCCTCCATCACTGCTACACTTAGGATGTACTTTATCCTAAGTGTAGGGGGGATGCACATCCCGAGTTGTTCATATCCTCTCTCATCTCGTTTCTTCTTTAATTCTTTTCTTCTTTTCATTTTATATCTTTTGTATCTACCGAAAAGGTGTCGCCCTTGCAGACAAACTTCTATACTTAGGACGTACTTTGTCCTAAGTATAGGGGGGTGTGCACCCCGAGTTTCTCCATTCTTTTCGATCCTCTCCATTGTCTCCTCTTATTGCCTATACTTAGGGATATCTTACCCTAAGTATAGGGGGAGACAATTTGAGTACGATATGTTCATTCCCACCCTCGACCCTCCCTGTGTTGTGTACAATCTGCTATACTTAGGATTATTTGATCCTAAGTATAGGGGGACGGTAAACTTCTCATTCGTTTATTCATTGGTTCATTCATCTATTCTTTAGACTTACCTATACTCAGTGCGAGTTATGTCTTCTCTTTTCTCTCCGATCTACGAGGACATAGCTCAAGCTAAGTATAGGGGGGTCGTATATACTACGTATATACTTTAGCCATAACTCGTACTTTCGTATTTTCTTAATAAGTTGGCTGATAATTCTATAAAATTCATTAAAATCCGTAATAAAAGATCATTCCTCAAATTCTTTTTGTATTTACTGATTAATAAATCAGGTGAAAATGTTTTTTTGCAAAATGTTTGAAAAATAGTTTGAAATCTTTGTGAACATTTATTGAAAACTATTTTGAAAATGTTTTGTTACATGTTTTCAACCTTTGTAAAAATGTGTGGATTATAAAACTTTCTTTTCTTTGTGTGAAATAAAATGTTTGAAAAATGATTTGCAAATGGTTTGAAAAATGGTTGCGAAAATATTTTGAAAAATCTATCTATACTGTTTGAAAACCTTTGCAAAATGATTTTCAAATGTGTGTACATGTTTGTAAAATGTTTGTAAAAATTATTTTGGACTATAGTTTTCAAAAATTATTTGAAAAGCTTGTGTCAAATAAGTTTGAGGAATACTTACATCTCACTAAATCCATTATATGGATATATCTTTAAAATTGACCATTTACCCTGTAAATTCTTAAAATCCACTTCTTGTAAATATAAGAAACACTCCCGTGTACATATTTTCACCTAGCTTTTAGCCAAAAATCTTTTTGTTTTCAAAAATCCCATAAAACATTTGCAAAAATTAAAATCCAAAAAGAATTGAAAATTCTTTTGAAAAATAAAAAAATGCATATGCATCATCATCATCATCTTTTCAAAAATCCAGAAAAAGTGCAAAACTCATTGAAAAATTGCATCACAAAAATATTTTCTGCATAGCATTCGCATGGCATTAGCATTTTTCGGATTGAGTTTGATAGTTGAACAAGTCTAAGTAAAATCCGAAGATTGGAGCTTGATTGGACCTTAAAATCTACCTAATAACAGGAACCTTATAGGAACTGGGTTTGAGGTACTTCAGGTCTATTTGACTTAATTCTTTGAGGATCACGATACTTGGTTCAATGGATTCTTGACTGCCTAAGTAGAGCATTTCGGAGCACGCGCACGACTCTTGTTGATAATGACCTAACTTGGACACCTGCACCTTTCACATGGCTCAACTCAGTTGTAGTGGTGAGGGGATTGGATTTGCCGGTAATGGACGCACACAAATGGAAACACTTGTCCTCCTCTAGGGAGGGAAGTGCACCCCAACCTGTCCAGTGATGATGAGTTTCGAGGATAGGAGATCGTGGGTTGCAATAAAGCTTCAAAAGAGGGATAGTCTATTGGCTCAAGAGGAAAAGCTCCTTATGTAAATGCTGCTGTAAATAGTATTCCAAAAAAAATTTGTTCAGGCCTGTACAAAAATAAAATGCCTGCAAAGTATGTACAAATGTTGTAAAGCAAATAAGCAAGCTTGAGCTTCAAAGTCAAATCATGAGAGCCTGCAGCTGGATGACTTGGCTACACTGGTCTTGCATCCTAGGATAGGTAGCTACACTGGCTACCGTCCATTCTTCTCTTCACCCCCTCCTCTTGAGCTGGTTGCCACTTGAACTTAGAAGGGAATACCCTGCTCCCTGAGGAATGAGTTGTTGGATTGTGGAATCATTGGGTTGTCATATTGGAGTAGTCAGTCTCTTTGTCATTTCAGTTGGGAAGAGCCACCATCACTTACATTGTACGAGTCAGATTCATAGTCGTAAGGGTTTGCGTATGAGTTGAAGTATTTCTGACCTGGCTATTGAGGAGACTTGAACAGAGTTTTGGGATTCTCAGAGATTGTTGGATATCAAATCCGGTTCTCATTAAGGTTCCGCACTAAAATTTCAAAGGTCCGACTTAAGCTCCAAACTTTGATTTTGTGATGACAAGTTTGATAATCAAATTTAATCTGTTTTCTTCTTTTTCTTTTCTTTCTTTTTCTTTCTGCACTTATTGCATAAGTGTTTGCTAGGGACTAGCAAAGGTAAAGTATAGGGGGATGATGAATCCACATTTGATCATCTTTTTTCTATCATCTTGGCATCAAAAACCCTAACAAATGCGTGTAAATAACATTAAATCCATCATCTTAGCATCCATGCATGTGCATGTAAATAGTGTATAAAATATTGTAATTAAAGCCAAAATTATAGAATAAATAAAAGAAAAGAAAACGAATAAAATATTGTAAATATTTTATGACCCGAAACCCCGAGACCTAGGCATCTAGATGAATAGGTCGACAAGGAATAAAGTAGGGGGAGATAAGGGTCAAAATACAATACAAATTCCTTTGATTTTATTCTTTCCTTATTCATTTTTGAGACCTATTTTTGGTTCCATTTTTTACACCTCAAATAAAGAAATTTTGTACATGAAAGTTGTAGATAATTATATAAAGAAAAATACAAAATTTGTTTCACTGAAAAATAATGTACAGATAAAAAGTTATGGTCTGAATAAGATTCTAAAACTCTAATTTCCCAGACCCGTATCTTGCAAATAAAAACTCGAAATGTGCCAAACTCACCTTTAATTGTATATAGCATAAAATAATCAATTTTAATGGAGGTTGTTTCGTATTTTCGGAGTTACGGTTTAAAAGTTGAGTGATGGACCCTACTTGTATACTTGTACAGATTAAAATATTTCATTTTATTATTTATTCATTATTTTTTGTAATTTTATATTTTTATAATTTTGTAAATATTACTTATAATATATTTGTGTATTAAAATCAGAATAAAACACAAAGAAATACAAAATAAAAATACTTGTAATATAATACATAGGTATACTACCTATACTTATACCTGCATAATTTTTTACTTTTATTTTATTAAGTATACAAATCACATCAAAAAATAAAATAAAAATATTTCTAAGTGTATAAAAGTATTCTATAATTTATAAAATAATAAATAAAATTAAATAAATTAAAAACACAAATAAAAATAAATTAATAAAATATATAGATAATATACCTATAAAGGGTATAAAAGGGAACTTGTAAAAATATACCTCATAAAAATAATTAAAAGTCACCATAAAATAATTTATAAAATAACAAATATTTTTTATTTAATAATAAAAATTTAATAAAATAGTTTACTATTTTAAAATGATTTTACGAAACCTTTTTTCCAGGGATTTTTCTGGTTGGTCCACGTGGACCAACCAGGTGGCCTGGGGAGTTGACCTCGGGTCGACTCCCTGGTCCTAGCCCTGCGCCTCCTATCAGAATGCCCGCCCCCCGTTTTTCTCGATTTTTCGCCGTTAATGTGTTGCCCGAGAGAGTAGGACGCCTTTATGAAACTTGTTCCCTGTAGCATCATGATTCACGCCGGCCTATTAGATCTCCCAAGATCTTCTCCGTTCGCCCGTGATCACGCATCAAAAGTCATGCCAGAGCAAGTTCTTCAAAAACCCTCCTCGACTTCCATTTTGATTTTGATCCTTCTTCCGCCATTTTCACCCATAAACCCCTAGTCCATTGCACTCCAGGTGACAGCAGGAGGCGATTCGAGCTTTGGTTTGCACCATTTGGTGTCGAATCGAAGTAGATCCAGTCCCTCGTCGGAGCTCCGCCGCGAGCTCACTCCGTCGTCTCTGGTGAACCTTCCTCTCTTTTTCTTCCATTTTCTTGTAGCTTAGGGCTAGCTTAGGTTAGGATCATATCAGTTTATCGTCACGATCACCATCTCGCCGTGAATCACCGTTTGACCCCACGACGGAGCTCAGCTCCGCCTTCGCTTATCGACCATCCTGTCACTCGAACCAACTGACTATCACCTCCATCTTCTTCCTTGTCACTCCGTTATCATGAACCACCCTTCCATCCACCTTGATCTCACCCAGATCGAGCGATCATAGCTCCCATCTCCGCCCGTCGCCGGAGCTCTACGCTCGAGCCGCGCATCACCTCCATTGAACCCGAAAACACCCCCAGTCGCCTCGCCTGGTTTTTGCGCTTCTAACCCTGCAGGTCAGAGCCCAAGAGGAGGTTCTATCGAGCCTCGACAACTCGGGGAAGCTGATGAGTGGTGAAATCCCACTATCCAGATCAGGTAAAAATAATTACTCTCGGGTCGTTACGACCCGGATCGAGAGATAAATCAGCTCAGCAAGAAAAATGAAGGATCAAACCACCAAACAGAGATATAAATCAATAAAAGCAAAAATAGTGGACCGGGCTATGAGATTAGCTTGGTGTAGCACCCAGGGTCGGACTCAGGGAGCACGAATTGGCCTTGCGGCTTACGAAGTAGTCAAAAATGAAACAAGGCAAAAACAAGTATTTTTGATGGTTTTTAATTATTTTCATATTTTTTTGAATTTTTAATAATGAAGGAAAATAATAAAAAGGTAAATACAAGCACAATCAACAAATTATTTAATCACTCAAATTCACTCCAAAAATTCCAATAAAAATGTTTTATGTTTTTTAGGTTTTTACTGTTTTTGATGAATTTTTGAGATTTTTTGATTTTTATAGATTTTTCTAAAAATCAAAGAAGTTAGAAACAATGAGCTACTGTCCAGCCAGGCTTCAAAGGGCCATGAAAAATATCAAATGGTCTATCACAGCATGGAGGTAATTTTTATAAAAACTACAAATAAAAAAGAAAATTTAGCAAAAGAATTTATGATTTTTTGTATTTTCTATAATGTTTTAGAATTTTTATGAGTTTTTAAGGGTTTTTTAATTTCTAAGGCTTTTCAATGTCCAAAAATTGCCAAAATTGCATAAAAAATCAAACACTACAAAATTAACAAATCCTAATTTTTTAGAATTTTTAGAAGAGTTTTTTATTTTTTATAGATTTCTAATCTGGACAAACACAAAAACAACGATTTTTGAATTTTTAAAAATACTAAAATACCTCAAAAATGTACCCAAAAATTAGAGAAATCTTTACACAGTGGCAGGAGCCATGTTTCCAAATCTCACATAATTTGGGTTTAATTTGCTATTTTATTTAATTAAAATAGAGGCTCATAGTGCACAAGGACCTAAATGTAAGAAAAGTAAGTTCCAAGGGCTAAACAGTAATGAATCCAGAAAGTGTGGGGTCCCTCTTGCAAAAATTCCTAAACCCCACACACGCTGCACGTAATCTGGGCACAGAGGGGCCTAAATGTAATAAAACTTACTTCCAAGGACTTTTAGCAACACGTGCTAAAAGCCCAGGGGAGAAGTTGCAAAATACCCAAAGAATTCAACACATGCTGAATAAAAACATTCACAGGGGCATGGATGCAAATATCAGAAAATAAACTTCATTCCATAACATACAGAAACTACAAGCCCCTAGTATGCAATTTGTCCAAAAATCACGTGGCGAAGCACGTGTGTCACACAGGCAGGGATTGAAATGCAAATATAAGAAACATCAAGGTCTAGAGTGCAATTTAACCAAACTAAAAATAACTGACTAAAATATTTATAGGACTAACTACTAAATGCCATAAACAGAGGGGCCTAAGGGATATTTACCCCTTATTAAATCGGATGGCTGAGGGGGTGCCACGTGTATGATCGGATGGTGTAGGATCTCTGGCGCCCCTTCGTTGAACCCCAGCTGAGATCTGACGGATGGAGGTGTGCCACGTGTATGATCGGATGGCTCTGGTGTATACTCGCCTCTCCTTTGCGATGGACGCTCTAGATGAGGTCCTGACCAGGATCTAACTGCTGCTAGCTCCTCACCAATGGACGGTTGTGATTAGAACTGGGCGAAGGAGCTCGATCGGACGGTGACTGAGGATCCTCTAAGAACAGGTGGCCGACGACGTTCGCCGGCTCGATACTCGCGCTAGGGACCTCCTCTGCTGCTGCTGAGATGTACAAAAGCTTCTTCAAGGTGCTCCGCAGCTACTGAGCTCCTCCGATGACGCCGGGAAGCTCCGAGGAGCTCAGACGATGAAGGTGGAGCTGACCTCCTGTGTTCGAGACGTAGGCCTCCAGGTGAGGTCCCTTTGACCTTAAAAGCAACACAGAAAGCTCGTTGGGTCGAGGGCAAAGTGCCTCAACCTTGTTGGAGGCAAAATGGGTGGGTGGCGCGTTGGGATGGGCGACCTCCGGCGAGGCGACGGCGATAAAGGTCGAGTTCTTGATTCCGGGTCGAATCAAGATGAGCAAATGGGCGAAGAACGTGAAGAGGGGTCTCGTGAGTGTGATGGTCGGGTCGGATGATCAAAACGGTGATCGGAGTGGGTGGAATCGATCGGCGACGGCGATAGAGCGAATTGGGCGAAATCGGAAATTAAGGGAAACCAGAAGGAGTCGGGTCTACCTGGTGAAGGGTATCGACTGGGGATGAGCTCGACGAGCTCTGGGTCGTCGCCTCAAGGGTCGTCGGGGTCCCGAGGCTCGGGCGCAGCTCACGGCGGCTCACGGCGACAAGGAGGTCGCCGGATCAGTGGCAGGGGGCTCCTCTCCTCTCTTCGACACCATGCTCACTCAGCTGTCACTCTGGGGAGCACAATGGAGGTCCTGGGATGAAGGGGTAGCGCCAAAGATGGCGTGAATTGTGCGGTAGAGCTGGAGCTATATAGTATTAGGGGTCCGAGAAGAATGGGGTCGGGCGAGGTGGTCGAAGCTCGGATCCCTAGGTAGATCCCCGGTCGTGGATCTCGGATGCAGGAGGGATGATTAGGACCTGGGGTTTAGGCTAATGGAGCTCGGATCATGCGAGGATAAATCTGAGATATCGGGTCGGTCGCCAGGATCCGCAAGAAAGAGGTCCGCGGGGGAGAGTTGACCGGGGGTCAACAATCCCCCGTGGACCAATAGGAATTTAGCCTTTATTAATTATTTGGAAATTAAATAAATAATAATAAATGACCGAATTTCGAAAAAGTTAAAGCATGAAAAATGTTAATTTATTTTAAATTATTTTTTTGTGATTTTTATTTATTTTTTTGAAATAAAAATAATGTATTTACAATATAGTATTATTATATATAGGTATATACAACATGCATTTTTTATTTTTGATTTTTAATTATTTATTTTTATACAAATTATTCCAATTTTATATTTTATTTATTTATAGAATAAAATGTGGAATATTATGGTATTTTTATTTTATTTCTATTGATTATTTACATAGAGTAAATAAATAGGTATATACATTTAATTACATGGTATATATACAATGTTGATTTGGATTTTCATTTTTATTTATTTTTATTTTATTTTTGTTTTTGTGATTTTTATTTTATTCATTTACACCATGAAATGCGGAATATATACATATTTTTATTGAATTTTAATTATTTATTTACAAGGTGATAATAAATATGTGAGTGGTTCTATGTACATGGTTTATATACAATGATGAAGTGAATTTTATTTTTGTTTTTATTTATTTTGATTTTATATTTACAAATATATACACATAAATACACATCCATTTTATTTTGAATAAGAGGAAAATAATTTTATAGGTGTATGTACAACACATGAGCTTCCCTATCTCTCTCTACTTGGGTTTTTATGCGGTCAGGCCCATGCTAAGCCCTCCCTTGGGATTAGGTCGCTCAATATTAATTCTAAATATCTTCCTCTTTTTCTTTTATTTCTTTATTCTTTTATTTATGCACAAAAACATTCTAATTATACATATTTACACAATGCATGCTAGATGATAATTATTGCTATTTACAACTATCTACATGTGTTTTGCATAGGCTTTGTAGCTAAAATAAAAGAATAAAGAGTAATGAATGGGTATTCATCACCCCCCTATACTTAACTTTGCTAGTCCCTTAGCAAACACTTATTTGAAAAAGAAGTGCAAAAGAAGAAGAAAAAGAAAAAGAGGAGAAAATGCATGGATCAATGCTGATTATTAAACTTGCCTTCATTAAATTGAAAGATGGAGCTCGATCAGATCTTTGGATTAATTTATCGGAACCTTATTTGGACTTAAGCTTAAAACTTAACAGCCTCTAAGTTCCACCAATCTATGGGCAAGACTCCTCAATAAACCAGATCAGAACAAGTCTACATACACAAACTCTAATGACCATGAATCTTTCCTTGTACGATGTAAGTGATATGTAGCTCCCCACCTCAGAAGTAACAAAGAAACAACCACCCTCGACCTGGTAACTCTAATGCCTCAATCTAGCAACTCTTTCCTCGAGAAGCGGGGTATTCCCTTCTAAGTTCAAGTGCAACCGGCTCAAGAAGAGGGGGAAGAAGAGAATGGACCATGGCCAGTGTAGTGACGACACGCCCGAATGACAGAGGTAAAGGTGTAAAGAAAAAGTAGGTCGTTGCGACCTCAATCACTCTGGCTGAGTCAATCAAGAAAAAATATCAACCACTCACAGAGATAAAATCAAGCAAGCACAAAATAGAGCGGTCTAGCTATAGGATTAACCTGGTATAGCTCCCAGGGTCGAACACAAGGAGCACAGATTGGCTAAATAGCCTACGATGTAGTCAGAAATCCGAGGGAAATTTTTTTTTAGTGGTTTTTATTTGTTTTTAAAATTTTTAGATTTTTTAAATGATGAGAAAATTAAAGAAGGTAAATACAAGGGAACTTCAACAATTTATTACACACACCAAAAATGATGCAAAAATTCCAGAAAATTGATTTTTAGGTTTTTTTAAGTTTTTTACTGTTTTTGGTGAATTTTTGGAATTTTTCTAATGGGTAAATTATTTATTAAAAATCAAACAATGCGAAAAACAGAGGGTACTGTCCAGCAAGGCTTAAGACCCAAAAATAAAATAATTTTGGATCTCAAAAAGCCCTGAAGGTAATTTTCCTATAATCTAGAAAGAATAAGGAAAATTTAGGCACCCTAATTATTGTTTTTGGATTTTTAATTTATTTATTACAATGTTTATGAGTTTTTAGGGGTTTTTCAATTTTTAGGGTTTTTAATTGATGAAAAATAGCCAAAATTGGCTAGAAAATCAAACAATAAGCAAGAAACAGTATCTACTTTTTTTAGAATTTTTGGAGATGTTTTTATAATTTTTTTGGTATTTTTAAAGTCAAACAGTGGCAAAAATAGGGGTTTTTGAATTTTTAAAAATAATAAATGAAATCAAAAATGTCCTCAAAAATCATAGAAATTCCTACACCATGGCAGGAGCCATGTGTCAAAATTTCATTAGATTTGGAGGTGGTTTGATATTTATTCAAAAATGAAGAAGAGGGCACTATGCACAGGGACCAATGTGCAAATACCCAAAAGTTCTGGGGTCCTGGTGCAAAATACCCAAGAAGTCACGTGCCAAGCACGTGCCTGGGGCACTCAAGGACCTAAATGTAATAAAAATAAGTTCCAAGGACCTATTGATAACTCGTATCAAAAGTCCAGGGGCTTATATGCAAATATCCCAAAATAAAACGCACATGCGAATATAAAGTGTTCATAGGGGTATATATGCAAATAACCAAAACTTTTTATTCAATGAATAACATCCAGAACTACAAGGGGTCTTATGCAAATATCCCAACAAAACACGTGACGAAGCACGTGGTTCACAACTGGCGGGGGTATAAGTGCAAATAAAAATAAGTACGGGGTCCTTGGTGCAAATATCCCAGAAAATAAACAACTTGAATTAAAAATTACAGGACTAAAAAGAAAATAACAAACTACGAGGGGGCCCTACGATATTTACCCCTTTATTAGCCGACGGTCGGATGTGCGCCACGTGTTGATCGAACGGTCTGGATGGCGGCGCGACTCCTCTCTTCGTCCCTTCGGCTTGATCGACGGCGGAGGGAGGTCCACGTGGATGATCTGACGGTGCTGGGCTCGAGTGCCTCTCTCCTCTGCTATCAATGGTCCGGATGAACTCCTCAAATGAATCGACGGTCGCTGCTCCTCGAAGAATGGACGGACACGATCAGAACTGGAGCGAGGGCTTCATCGGACGGCTCTGGAAGATGGAGGAAGAACTCGACGCCGGCGAACTTCGCCGACGTCCTGCGTGCGCTCCGATCCTCCTCAGCTGCTGCAAATGATCCGAACACGCTCCTGGTGCAGCCCCGCAGCTGATGACGATGGCCGATGGCCCAACCGAGCCCTGGAGGGGCTCCGGCGAGGCCTAGCGGTGCGAAGCTCCGGTCTGAACTGTAAAGGAGGCTCAGACACCCCCTTTGGACCTGCAAAGTAGACAAGAAGCTTCGCGGGTCGAGGGCAAAATGCCTCGACCCAAGAAAGCGGGGTGAAGATGGTCTGTGCTGTGGGGCGAACGAGCTCCGGCGAGGCGGAGACGATGGAGCTCGACTCCCAGATCCTGTGCGATTTGGGTTGAGTGAAAGGGCGTAGAAGGTGCGTGAGGGGATTGCGAAGGTGATGATCGGGTCGGATGGTCGAGATGTAACGCGAGATGGTCGGAATCGGAGAAATGCGTCGGAGATACGAATTGGGCGAAATCGGAAATTGGAAGAAATAGAAGAGCTAATTGATTACCTGGGTGGAGCGGAAGACTATGCTGGAGTGTGGCTAACTCCTGGTCGTAGCTTCGAAGGGCGTCAAGGCCTGAAGCTCGATGCTCAACGCCGGCGGCGGAGCAAGGACGGCGAGAATCGCCGGATCAATGGATTCGCCTCCTCGCCTCACTGCAACAAGGGCAGACGCTTGCTGTCACTCTCGCGAAGCCTATGGAGGTCACTGGGAAGGAGGAGAAGGGCCAAAGATGGGGCGCGGAGGCGGCGGAGGGAAGAATATATAAGGTGACAGGGGCAATTAGGGTTGAGGGGCGACAGCGATGGAAGGTGTTGATTTCGTGGCGAAGGATCGGGCGAGGAAGATGGATGATAGGCGAAGAATCCGGGCATGAGATTTGCGTGGGAGACAGCCTGGAGACGCGTGGGAAAATCGAAGAAGATGGGGTGGCGCGCTTCTTCCAGAAAAGGAAGGAGTCCGCGGGGGAGTTGACCGGAGTCAACAGTCCCCCGTGGACCAATCAGAAGCTGCCACGTGTATCCAATTTTTGTTTATTTATTTTAGGGCAGAAATAGGCCGAATTAAAGAAAACTCAAAACATGAAATATTTTTCTTTTATTTTTTTCTATTTTTTGGTGATTTTTAATTAATTTTTGGGGATAAAAATAGGGTAGCTATATATATAGGTATATGTACACTATATGGAGTTTTTATTTTTGATTTTTTTATTTGTTATTTTTATGTATTTTTATGCTCATTTTGTATTTTATTTATTTACAAGATAAAATGAGGAATAAAAGAATATTTTTATTTTATTTTTATCACTTATATACAAGGGTGAAATAAATAGATATATACATTTATATACATGGTATTTATACAATGTATTTTTGTATTTTAATTTTGTAATTTTTATTTGATTTTTGTTTTGTTTCTTTTTATTTATTTTATTTACAAAATATGCCATAGAATATTCACAAAAAGTTCTGAAAATAATTTCATTTATTTATAGGGTTAAATAAATACATGGGTGATGGTCTATGCACATGGTGAAGGTATATTTTTGAATTTTTGATTTTTTTTTATTTGTATTTTGTTTTTAATAAGATATATACAAATACTTACAACATATTTTTGGGTGAGGAAAATATAATTTATTGTATTTACAGAAGTATATACACATGAGCTCCTATCTCCCTCTACTTTGGCTTTTATGCGGTCAGGCCCATGCTGAGCCCTCCCTTGGGTTAGGTTGCTCAATATTTATTCTAAATATTTCCCTCTTTTTCTTTTTGCTCTTTATTCTTTTTTTATTTTTGCACAAAAACATGCTAATTATAGGTTTTTACACAATGCATGCTTTTGGTAATTATTTGTATTTACACATATCTACATGCATTTGCAAAGGTTTTTGTAGCTAAAATAATAGAATAAAGAGTGATGAATGGGTATTCATCACCCCCTATGCTTTAACTTTGCTAGTCCCTTAGCAAACACTTATTTGAAAAAGAAGTGAAAAAGAAAGAAAAAGAAAAAGAAAAAGAGGATGTACATGGATCAAGGTTGACTTATTAAATTTTCCTTCATTAAATTGAAATATGGAGCTTGATCAGATCTTTGGATTATTAATGTGTCGGAACCTTATTTGGACTTAAGCCTAAAACTCAACAGCCTCCAAGTTCCACCAATCTATGGGCAAGACTCCTCAATAAACCAGGTCAGAACAAGTCTACATACACAAACTCTAATGACCATGAATCTTTTCCTTGCGGTGTAAGTGATATGTGGCTCCCCACCTCAGAAGTAACAAAGAAACAACCTCCCTCAACCTGGTAACTCTAATGCCTCAGTCTAGCAACTCTTTCCTCGAGAAGCGGGGTATTCCCTTCTAAGTTCAAGTGCAACCGGCTCAAGAAGAGGGGGTAGAAGTATAGAGTTTTGGAAGCTTAGCCAGTGTAGCTAAGTCTCCCGCTGCAAGCTTCATGAGATGTAACATGGATACCATAAGCTTTTGTTTTATACTCCGGTGGGGTTATTAAATTTTCAATCCGACCCACCAATTTTTTGGAGTTCTTTTTGCATTTTTTTTTCAAGGACTTCTGTACAACATATCTACATGGTGCAGCATATAAGAAATTTCTCCTTGAGCCAGTAGACTATCCCTCTTTTGAAGCTTTATTGCAACCCACAGCTTCTGTCTTTAGCTTTCAACACCACTAGACCCAGTTGAGGTGCACTTCCTTCACTATAAGAAGAAGAGAGGTTCCGCCTAGAAGTACTACCCTCATATGCTACCCCAAGCCAAAGGAAGATGCCTCCTCACCACCTCATCCGTGGAGAGCCATGTGTAAAGTGCAGGTGCAAGTGAAGCCATTGTCTCTGAGAGTCATGCGTGTGTTGTTAAGTGCCTACTTAGGCTCATCAAGATGACATATGCTCATAGCCTAGTGGACTCAAAGAATTAAGTCCTTATGGACCTGAAAAGCCTTAACCCTAAGTCCTATAAGGTTCCTCTTGAAGTTAAGTGGATTAAGATCTTATTCAAGCTCCATTTCTCAATTTAATTTCAGGCTTAGTTTAAATGTCAACTCTCATCCAGGAAAAACTATATACATATATGTACAAAAGATGCTATTTACAAATATTTTACAATCATGCAAAAATTTTTGAAAAATGTTTTGAAATCATGAATGATGCATGAGGTGCAAGTTTTGCAAAATGATATTTACACACATTTACACAAGATTTTTGCAAACTTTTGATTTTCAAAACATTTTGAAAAAAAAATTTTGTACTATATACATAATTTTGATACAAAATATTTACACAAGCTTTACACAAAAGATTTTTGAAATCATTTTTACAAAAATACTTTGTACACTAGCTATGTATGTGCAAGAATAAAAGAGGTTTATGTACATGAAAAATTTTTAATTTTGTGATTTTTAGCCATTTTATTTATTAACACACTCACACAAAGTACGAGTTATGGCTAAAGTATATATGAAATATATACACACCCCCCCTATACTTAGCTCGAACGATGTCCTCAGAGTGATCAAGAGCGATGAAGAAGACATAACTCGTGCTTAGTAAAAGGGAAGTGAAAAGGAATGTCTAAGTACAGGAACGAATAAATGAATAAAATGAGAGGAACTCGGTGGTTTCCCCCTATACTTAGGATTAACTAATCCTAAGTATAGAAAGCTGTACATGAAGGGAAAGCCGAGTGAAGAATATACAGAATCTGCCCCCCCTATACTTAGGGTAAAATATCCCTAAGTATAGGCAGCAAAAACAAGGCCATTCTGACGACACGCCCGAATGACAGAGGTAAAGGTGTAAAGAAAAAGTAGGTCGTTGCGACCTCAATCACTCTGGCTGAGTCAATCAAGAAAAAATATCAACCACTCACAGAGATAAAATCAAGCAAGCACAAAATAGAGCGGTCTAGCTATAGGATTAACCTGGTATAGCTCCCAGGGTCGAACACAAGGAGCACAGATTGGCTAAATAGCCTACGATGTAGTCTGAAATCCAAGGGAAATTTTTTTTTTAGTGGTTTTTATTTGTTTTTAAAATTTTTAGATTTTTTAAATGATGAGAAAATTAAAGAAGGTAAATACAAGGGAACTTCAACAATTTATTACACACACCAAAAATGATGCAAAAATTCCAGAAAATTGATTTTTAGGTTTTTTTAAGTTTTTTACTGTTTTTGGTGAATTTTTGGAATTTTTCTAATGGGTAAATTATTTATTAAAAATCAAACAATGCGAAAAACAGAGGGTACTGTCCAGCAAGGCTTAAGACCCAAAAATAAAATAATTTTGGATCTCAAAAAGCCCTGAAGGTAATTTTCCTATAATCTAGAAAGAATAAGGAAAATTTAGGCACCCTAATTATTGTTTTTGGATTTTTAATTTATTTATTACAATGTTTATGAGTTTTTAGGGGTTTTTCAATTTTTAGGGTTTTTAATTGATGAAAAATAGCCAAAATTGGCTAGAAAATCAAACAATAAGCAAGAAACAGTATCTACTTTTTTTAGAATTTTTGGAGATGTTTTTATAATTTTTTTGGTATTTTTAAAGTCAAACAGTGGCAAAAATAGGGGTTTTTGAATTTTTAAAAATAATAAATGAAATCAAAAATGTCCTCAAAAATCATAGAAATTCCTACACCATGGCAGGAGCCATGTGTCAAAATTTCATTAGATTTGGAGGTGGTTTGATATTTATTCAAAAATGAAGAAGAGGGCACTATGCACAGGGACCTATGTGCAAATACCCAAAAGTTCTGGGGTCCTGGTGCAAAATACCCAAGAAGTCACGTGCCAAGCACGTGCCTGGGGCACTCAAGGACCTAAATGTAATAAAAATAAGTTCCAAGGACCTATTGATAACTCGTATCAAAAGTCCAGGGGCTTATATGCAAATATCCCAAAATAAAACGCACATGCGAATATAAAGTGTTCACAGGGGTATATATGCAAATAACCAAAACTTTTTATTCAATGAATAACATCCAGAACTACAAGGGGTCTTATGCAAATATCCCAACAAAACACGTGACGAAGCACGTGGTTCACAACTGGCGGGGGTATAAGTGCAAATAAAAATAAGTACGGGGTCCTTGGTGCAAATATCCCAGAAAATAAACAACTTGAATTAAAAATTACAGGACTAAAAAGAAAATAACAAACTACGAGGGGGCCCTACGATATTTACCCCTTTATTAGCCGACGGTCGGATGTGCGCCACGTGTTGATCGAACGGTCTGGATGGCGGCGCGACTCCTCTCTTCGTCCCTTCGGCTTGATCGACGGCGGAGGGAGGTCCACGTGGATGATCTGACGGTGCTGGGCTCGAGTGCCTCTCTCCTCTGCTATCAATGGTCCGGATGAACTCCTCAAATGAATCGACGGTCGCTGCTCCTCGAAGAATGGACGGACACGATCAGAACTGGAGCGAGGGCTTCATCGGACGGCTCTGGAAGATGGAGGAAGAACTCGACGCCGGCGAACTTCGCCGACGTCCTGCGTGCGCTCCGATCCTCCTCAGCTGCTGCAAATGATCCGAACACGCTCCTGGTGTAGCCCCGCAGCTGATGACGATGGCCGATGGCCCAACCGAGCCCTGGAGGGGCTCCGGCGAGGCCTAGCGGCGCGAAGCTCCGGTCTGAACTGTAAAGGAGGCTCAGACACCCCCTTTGGACCTGCAAAGTAGACAAGAAGCTTCGCGGGTCGAGGGCAAAATGCCTCGACCCAAGAAAGCGGGGTGAAGATGGTCTGTGCTGTGGGGCGAACGAGCTCCGGCGAGGCGGAGACGATGGAGCTCGACTCCCAGATCCTGTGCGATCTGGGTTGAGTGAAAGGGCGTAGAAGGTGCGTGAGGGGATTGCGAAGGTGATGATCGGGTCGGATGGTCGAGATGTAACGCGAGATGGTCGGAATCGGAGAAATGCGTCGGAGATACGAATTGGGCGAAATCGGAAATTGGAAGAAATAGAAGAGCTAATTGATTACCTGGGTGGAGCGGAAGACTATGCTGGAGTGTGGCTAACTCCTGGTCGTAGCTTCGAAGGGCGTCAAGGCCTGAAGCTCGATGCTCAACGCCGGCGGCGGAGCAAGGACGGCGAGAATCGCCGGATCAATGGATTCGCCTCCTCGCCTCACTGCAACAAGGGCAGACGCTTGCTGTCACTCTCGCGAAGCCTATGGAGGTCACTGGGAAGGAGGAGAAGGGCCAAAGATGGGGCGCGGAGGCGGCGGAGGGAAGAATATATAAGGTGACAGGGGCAATTAGGGTTGAGGGGCGACAGCGATGGAAGGTGTTGATTTCGTGGCGAAGGATCGGGCGAGGAAGATGGATGATAGGCGAAGAATCCGGGCATGAGATTTGCGTGGGAGACAGCCTGGAGACGCGTGGGAAAATCGGAGAAGATGGGGTGGCGCGCTTCTTCCAGAAAAGGAAGGAGTCCGCGGGGGAGTTGACCGGAGTCAACAGTCCCCCGTGGACCAATCAGAAGCTGCCACGTGTATCCAATTTTTGTTTATTTATTTTAGGGCAGAAATAGGCCGAATTAAAGAAAACTCAAAACATGAAATATTTTTCTTTTATTTTTTTCTATTTTTTGGTGATTTTTAATTAATTTTTGGGGATAAAAATAGGGTAGCTATATATATAGGTATATGTACACTATATGGAGTTTTTATTTTTGATTTTTTTATTTGTTATTTTTATGTATTTTTATGCTCATTTTGTATTTTATTTATTTACAAGATAAAATGAGGAATAAAAGAATATTTTTATTTTATTTTTATCACTTATATACAAGGGTGAAATAAATAGATATATACATTTATATACATGGTATTTATATAATGTATTTTTGTATTTTAATTTTGTAATTTTTATTTGATTTTTGTTTTGTTTCTTTTTATTTATTTTATTTACAAAATATGCCATAGAATATTCACAAAAAGTTCTGAAAATAATTTCATTTATTTATAGGGTTAAATAAATACATGGGTGATGGTCTATGCACATGGTGAAGGTATATTTTTGAATTTTTGATTTTTTTTATTTGTATTTTGTTTTTAATAAGATATATACAAATACTTACAACATATTTTTGGGTGAGGAAAATATAATTTATTGTATTTACAGAAGTATATACACATGAGCTCCTATCTCCCTCTACTTTGGCTTTTATGCGGTCAGGCCCATGCTGAGCCCTCCCTTGGGTTAGGTTGCTCAATATTTATTCTAAATATTTCCCTCTTTTTCTTTTTGCTCTTTATTCTTTTTTTATTTTTGCACAAAAACATGCTAATTATAGGTTTTTACACAATGCATGCTTTTGGTAATTATTTGTATTTACACATATCTACATGCATTTGCAAAGGTTTTTGTAGCTAAAATAATAGAATAAAGAGTGATGAATGGGTATTCATCATGTAGCCACGTATCCTTGGGAGCTCTAACCAGTGTAGCTGAGTCTCCCGCTGCAAGCTTCATGAGATGAAACATGTATACCATAAGCTTTTGCTTTATTTGCGCTATATATACTCCGGTGGGATTATTAAATTTTCAATCCGACCCACCACTTTTTTGGGGTTCTTTTCTTTTTGCACTTTTTTTCCATGTGCATTTGTACAACATATCTACATGGTGCAACATATATACAAGGAGTTTTTCCTCTTGGCCCGTAGACTATCCCACTTTTGAAGCTTTATTGCAACCCACGGCTTCTGTCTTTAGACTTCATAACCACCAGACCAAGTTGAGACGCACTTCCTTCACTAGAAGAAGAAGAGAGGTTCCGCCTAGAAGTACTACCCTCATACGCTACCCCAAGCCAAAGGAAACTGCCTCCTCACCACCTCATCCGTGGAGAGCTATGTGTAAGGTGCTGGTGCAAGCAAAGCCCTTATCTCTGAGAGTCATGCTTGTGTTGTTAAGTGCTCTACTTAGGCTCATCAAGATGACATATGCTCATAGCCTAGTGGACTCAAAGAATTAAGTCACTATGGACCTGAAAAAGCCTTAACCCTAAGCCCTATAAGGTTCCTCTTATACTTAGGTGGATTAAGATCTTAATCAAGATCTATTTTTCAATTTAATTCCAGGCTAGTTTAAATGTCAACTATAATCCAGGAAAAACTATACAAGTATATACAAAGATGCTATTTACACAATATGTGCAAAATTTTTGAAAAATGTTTTGAAATCATGGATGTATGCATGGATGCAAGTTTTGCAAAATATTTACACAAATTTACACAATGTTTTTGCGAACTTTTGATTTTCAAAACATTTTGGAAAAATTTTGTACTATATACATAATTTTAATATGCACATATTTACACACTATTTACACAAAAAGTTTTTGAAAACATTTTTACAAAAATAATTTGATAAATAAATGAGTATGTGCAAAATGAATTTTATATACAAAGGAAAAAATTTTAAATTTTATGGATTTTTGGATTTTTAGCCATTTTTATTTATTAACACACTCACACAAAGTACGAGTTATGGCTAAAGTATATATGAAATATATACACCCCCCCCCCCTATACTTAGCTCGAACGATGTCCTCAGAGTGATCAAGAGCGATGAAGAAGACATAACTCGTGCTTAGTATAGGGAAGTGAAAAGGAATGGCTATATACAGAGACGAATCAAAGAATAGAATGAAGAGAACTCGGTGTTTCCCCCTATACTTAGGATCAAGTAATCCTAAGTATAGCAAGCTGTACATGAAGGGGAATCCGAGTGAAGGATGTACAGGGTCTACCCCTCCATACTTAGGGTGAAATATTCCTAAGTATAGGCAGCAAAACAGGGATAGAAAGAATCAAAAGAATACCCGAGAGTCCTACATCCCCCCTATACTTAGGGTAAAGTACACCCAAGTATAACAAAATCATAAGATGAGAGAAGGGATGTGGGACTAAAGAATAAAGTGATATGGACAACTGGATCTATACAGGTCAGAAGAACAGTGATAATCAGGCGTGAGATGCAATGGATGTGAGTCAAGAGACCACATCTCACGCAAAGTGAATAGGGGCAACATCAACGACCCGCGGCTCATGATCTAGATATGGCTCGAGCTGCTGGCCATTCACTCGAAAGATAGCATCAGAAGACAACTCAGATATATCAATAATCCCGTTGTCATGCACCTTTCTAACCACATAAGGTCCCTTCCATTTGCTCTGCAGCTTCCCTGGAAATAATCTAAGCCTAGCATCAAACAGCCATACTCTCTGTCCTGGCTCAAAATGCTTGTGGCTGATATGAGAATCATGCCACTCCTTCACTCTTTCCTTATAATGTAGGCTGTTTCAAAAGGCGGTATCACGAAGCTCCTTCAGAGCTGCTAACTCTGCCCTCCTCTGATCTCCTACACTCTCTGGATCCAAAAGTATATCAGTGACTACCCACAGTGACCTATGTCTCAGCTCAACAGGTAAATGGCATGGCTTGCCATAAACGAGGTGAAAGGGAGATGTACCCAAAGGAGTCTTGAAAGACGTCCGATATGCCCACAAGACCGAGTCCAAAAGCTGTGACCAATCCTTTCGGTCAGGGCAGACGACTTTCTGCAATATAGTCTTGATCTCCCTGTTTGACACTTCAGCAAGACCATTCGTTAGAGGGTGGTATGGAGTGGCAACTCGATGGTCTATGCTGAACTCTCTAGCAAGGGCCTTTACCTTGTCGTTGACGAAATGAGACCCCCCCCCCCGACAGATATCAATACTCGAGGTACCCCGAACCGTGAAATGATATTCTTCCTCAAAAATCTGCAAACAGTCCTCGCATCTGCGGTTCGGGCGGCGATGGCCTTAACCCAACGACTCACATAATCCACGGCCAACAGAATGTACTCAAATCCCTGACTCCTAGGGAATGGACCCATGAAATCGATGCCCCATGCGTAAAAAACCTCACAGAAGTGTATGGGTTGCATCGGTATCATATCACGCGATCCACAAGTGCCCATCCTCTGACAGTCAGTACACCTCTTCACGAACTCATCAGAGTCCTTGAAGAGAGTAGGCCACCATAGGCCGGATTGGAGCACTTTCTGCACCGTTCTCCTCCCTAAGTGATGTCCTCCTGCCTCAAGCTTGTGGCAGTAAGTAAGGACGTTGTGATGCTAATCCTGAGGAATGCACCGACGCCAGATATTATCCCCTCCCTCATGGTAAAGGACGGGATCCTCCCAATGGTAAAACTCAGCCTTCGCGAGGAAGGTCTCAAGTTTCTGCCTGGGCCAATCTTGTGGAACCTTCTTGGCGACAAGATAGTTCACAATATCGGCATACCATGGGAGCGAGGCGATAGCAAGGATCGCCTCATCTGGGAAGGTCTCACAAATAGGGTCAATCTGCTCAGAATCGTCAAGATACTCCAATCGGGAGAGATAATCCGCCACCACATTCTTGACTCCAGACTTATCCTTAATCTCTATGTCAAACTCCTGGAGTAGAAGGATCCATCTGGTCAATCTAGCTTTGGCATCCTTCTTTACCATGAGGTATCTGATGGCGGTATGATCAGTATAAATGGTTACTCTAGATCCAATGATGTAAGATCTGAACTTATCTAGGGCAAAAACTACGGCTAGCATCTCCTTCTCAGTGACAGTGTAGTTCCACTGCGCGGCATCCAATGTAAGGCTAGCGTAGTGAATAGCAAATGGAACTCCATCCCTCCTCTGTCCCAGCACGGCCCCTACAGCAAAATCGGAGGCGTCCATCATGATCTCGAATGGGAGAGACCAATCAGGTGGCTGGAGAACAGGAGCCTCTATGACACAGCTCTTGAGAGTCTCAAACGACGATAGACACTTATCATCTACAAGGAACTCGGTGTCTTTCGTCAACATATCAGTCAACGGTCGGGCAATCTTGCTGAAATCATGAATGAAGCGTCGGTAGAAACCGACGTGCCCCAGAAAAGACCGTATCTGCCGCAAGTTGGACGGTGGATCGAGTTTTCTAATGACGTCCACCTTGGTTGGATCAACCTCCATGCCCCTGTTGGAGATGATATGGCCCATCACCGTCCCTTGAGTCACCATGAAGTGACTCTTCTCCCAAGACAACACTAGGTGAACCTCAATGCATCGCTGAAGGACTCGATCTAGGCAGTCAAGACAGGAGTCGAATCCGTCGCCGTAGACCGAGAAGTCATCCATGAATACCACCAAGCACTCCCCCACTATGTCCGAAAAGATAGACAGCATGCATCTCTGAAAAGTCGCAGGGGCATTGCATAGCCCAAATGGCATGCGTCTGAAGGCGTATGTGCCGAAGGGACGGGTGAAGGTGGTCTTGTCCTGGTCCTCGGGCGCGATGGCCACCTGATTGTAGCCGGAGTACCCATCCAAAAAGCAGTAGTGGCTCTTCCCTGCTAGTCTCTCAATGATCTGATCTATAAAGGACAGGGGAAATGATCCTTCTTGGTGGCATGGTTGAGTCGTCTGTAATCTACGCAGACCCGCCAAGAAGTGGGTACCCGGGTAGCAATCTCCTCTCTAGACTCCGCGACAACAGTAGTGATGCCCGTCTTCTTGGGCACCACATGCAACAGACTGACCCACTTGGAGTCGGAGATGGGGTAGATAAAATCGGTGCTCCACTACTTCGAGATCTCCTTCATGACAACCTCTCTCAGATTCGGGTTCAGCCGTCACTGGAACTGACACGACGGCTTTGCCTCATTCTCGAGATAGATGTGGTGAGAGCTCAAAGCCGGATTGATCCCCTGGAGATCTGCTACGCTCCATCCTATCGTCTTACGGTTCTTTTCAAGAACCCCCATCAGATGGGATTCTTGCTCTCTAGTCAAATCAGCAGATATAATGACTGGGTAAATCTCATGCTCACCCGCAAGGAACCTATACTTCAGCGACACCGGTAGTGGCTTCAGCTCTGGACAAGTAGGTGCTGGCGGATCTGGCCTCTGAAAGCTCTGGGTGAATGCTGCCAAATCTGCATGGGAGAACAGAAACTCTCGCTCACAATCAGTATCTGTAGAAGGCTTCTCTGCTGGACTGTCTCTGCTCTGCATAGCATCTACCTCCTCCCTAGCTGCAGGCTCAGTGGAAGTCAGACATGGTATAAGATAATCAAACTCTGTCCAATCAATATCTGACTCCGAGGGATCTGTATCATCATCACAAAATAACTCTATCTCGCAGTCGAGAACCGAATCTGCCGACTGAAAAGTATCCTGAACCAGGAATGCGCTCTCCAAGCTCTCCTCTGCTGGCGTCTCTGCATCAGTGGTCTCTAAGGGTGAGAGGATGGCATGTGCGTCTGGATCTGCCCACACTGCCTCGTCATCTGTAATCACAAAATCGTCATCCTGGTGGATGTCTGGCCCTGCATCTGTCATCTGCTCTGAATCTATGCTCGGCTCTGAGCAAGCTGAATCTCTGGCTCTGATATCCTCGACCGTCTCTATTTGTACACTCTCGCCCTCGACGCGAAAGTATACCTTCCCGCTATCATGGTCAGTTACTGCCTTGGCAGTGGCCAAGAACGGGCGACCTAGAATAATGGGGGTATCGGTCACCGATTCAGGGATCTCCATGTCCAACACAACGAATTTCACGGGGAATTGCAGGCCATGAATCGTGACGACAACGTCCTTCAGCAACCCCTTCGGCCTCTTGACAGATCGATCAGTAAACTGAAGGACTGTCCTGATCTGTCGTAGAGTGCCCAACTCGAAGCGATCGAGAAGGGCTGCCGGAAGTAGGTTGATCGAAGAACCGCTGTCTAATAGAGTGTGGTCGAACCTCTACTCACGGATATGACACTGACATACGGGGCTCCTGAATCTGGCCTCTTGGCCGGCAAACGGTTCTGAATCACGAAACACGTGGCCCGGGTAAGCACATGGATCTCTAACTGGTGGTTCCTCCTCTTCCTCCTAACTGTAGTCCTATATCTGAGTGATCTCTGGGGTAGAGGGATGTGCTCCAAGGCCTCCTAAAGAGTCAGCTGAATGTGAAATCTGTCGACCATCTGCTGGTTGAACTCTTCCTGCTGCTTCTTTTTGGGATTTTCTATTTTCTTCCCCTTTCCCATGTGAAGTGCTCGTGGAAAGGGGATCACAGGGTCCTTCTCAGACGAAGGACTAGGAGAGGGTCTAGGCTGCTCAAGCTCGGCATAATCCACACATACATCATCATGCACCATAGGTGGATCAGAAGAAAATAAACCCTTTACTTTATTGCCAGATAAGTCCTGAGATACAAGAATAGATGGAAAGACTACAGGACTAGCAGAAATAGAAACGGTGGCCTCAGCACCACCCTTGGCAGGTCGACTCGCGGCATCAGTACCGCGCTCTGGCTCGGCAACAATGGTGGCATCAGTACCACCTCCTCCATCTGGTGAAGTGACGACCTCAGTACTGTCGTGTGGATCAACATCCATGGTGGCGTCAGCACCACCGTCATCATCTCTCGTGGCATCAGTACCGCGCTCCTCCTCGCCTAGCACTCTGGAAGTGGCCTGGGGGTGTCGCTCAGACGAGGCACCGCCTGCTGGCATCCTACCGCTCCTAAGTGTGACAAAGTCAGTATCAAACAGATATGCAGACATATCACCTAAAGCATCACTAGGAGTGGCATACTCTGTGAAATCTACCTGCTCAGATTTCCTCTTCAGGTTGTTCGGGTTCGGCTCAATCTGGGTAGGGATGGCGTCCTTCCCTCTCACGATCTCCCGCACCTTCTGGCGGAACTCATCCATCTCCCGTCTAAAGGTAGCCTGCTTGTTAGTCAAGAGGCGGGCTATATCGTCTAAGGCCAGGTTCTCATAGGATGGCCCATGAGAACCTGACGGGTGGCCTCGCTGGTAGTGAGGTTGCTGCTGTGGCTGGTGCTACGGGTGAGAGGGGTACTGCTGTGGATGAAACTGCTGCTGAGGCTGATCACGCCTCCAAGAATGTCCATGCTGATAGGGACGAGAACCATACTGGGATGACTGTTGCTGCTGCTGTTGGTACACTGGGGGATGTTGCTGCTCTCGCTGATGGCCGTACTGGCCACCCTGACCTGAAGGCTACTACTGGAAACTGGCACCTCCGGCCGACCAACGGAATCCGGGATGGTCTCGTCGGATATCGGGATGGGGTCGGTCGTGCCAAATCCTGTTGACGTCCATCAACGGCTTAGGCTCATAGGAGAGTGGTGGGAGTACTGCCAGAGGCTGATCCGGCTTGTAAACCACCATCTGAGTGTCTGGGGATGGTGGTGACTGGTAGTAAGGCTACGGCTGTTGGTACGGCTCCGCCTGTACAAGGTGGACCTGTCTAGGCTGACTGAAGCTGGAGCGTTGGGACGAGCTGCCACTGCCACTTGGATCTCCTCGTGACTGAAGACGGGGCTGAGAAGCCGTCTGTGCCTCCTGGAGACACATGACATGTGTCTTCAGATCACTCAACAACTGTGCCATCTGATCCATCTGTGATATGCTCTTAGACTGCTTCTTCTCTATAATCTCCATCCGGTCCAGCTTCTCATTGATGATGCCCATGTCGGTGGCTGTGGACTCGGCCTCTGCTGCTGCCACTGACGAAGTAGAAGGACCGGCGTCGACCCGTGTTATCCTCTGGTACTGCACGGACTGTAGCTGGGAGCGCCCCTGAGTGTAAAGTCTGGTTTGTGACATCACTGTATAGTTCTCGGCCATCTCCTCGTAGATGGCCCAGACCTGATCATGATCCTTGGCGAAGTAGGACCCGCAACAAAAAGCGTTCACCAGGCCCTGCAGCTCTGGTGTCAACCCGCAAAAGAAGCTTTGAACAAGGTTCGGCTTCAAAATGTCATGGTGCGGGCATCTGTCGGTAAGCTCTCTAAACCTCTCCCATGCCTCGTGAAACTGCTCGATGGGGAGCATGGAGAAATTGTTGATCAGGGCTCTCGTTGCGTTCGTCCGCCCGAGTGGATAGTACTTGTTCAAGTACTCGGTGCGGAGCTGCTCCCAGGTGTAAACAGATCTCCCTAAGTGCTTCAGCCAGTTGGCTGCTCTGTCTGCCAGGGAGAAAGGAAAAGCAATCATCTTGATGGTATCCTCGTCCACCTGACGGTCATGGACGGTGCTGCAGATCATCTCGAATTCCCGGAGATGAAGATGGGGCTCCTCAGTGGCGATCCCATGGAACCGGGGTAGAAGCTTAAGAGTGTTCGTAAGGAACTTGAAGTCCCCCACGATGGCTGGTAGTACGACCCAACGATGCGTCAAAGTCGATCTGGAGTTGTGCAACTCCCGCATCGGTCTTGGAGGCTCTGCTGCGGCTGCGGCTGCTGTCGCATCACAGGGTATCCTCGATCCGTCTCCTGAGCCACGCTGCTCGCGGTCGGCTCTCATCTGCTCCATCTCTCTCCCCATCTCAATCATAAAGGCACCCTGATCCCTCAACTACTGTTGAACTGTCTCAAGGGAGGCGATCAGGGTGTTGTTGATCGCACCCTAGTCCAGGATAAATGTCTGCTCTCCTCGGGGTCCTCCGATGCAGTCATCACAGCTGCCGGCCATGGTCTCTACAAAGGCAAGAGACCCAAACTCAGGTACCGATAAATCATATGTCTGTTGTATCACATCTGGCACTCGTGTCTCAGGAATGGAAGAAGGGTGGTCAAGGAGGAACAGGGCGGAGTCGAATTCGGGTGCGGAGAGCGGGTCTGGGCTCTCACGAACCAACCTAGATGAGTGGCTGGAGTGCTGAAAAGCGGTGCAGCTAGAGGCTGCCTAAGAGACCTCATGCCCATCATCTTGATCTGGCGAGTCGGGCGGATGGGATCTGGAAACAACTATGATGAGCAAACTAAACCCCGGATTCACCAACTCAAAGCGAGCTGAAGACCGTAAGAGTTCGGTCAATTATCTTGTCAGTTTTTATTAGGTGATCAAGTCAAGATAGCAGAGTGGTCACGTGACCTATTGGGAATCCAATCCGCCGAAAAGACTGTCCCGTATAAAAGGCCGGTAGTCTATCCTAGTGTGCGGGTCACTCTCTCGGATATGGCTCTATCCTAGTGTGCGGGTCACTCTCTCGCGTATGCAAACCAGACAATAAGGGGGTTGCTCTCCCCAAGACAAATTTTTAAGTGGAGTGTCCTTTAGGGTCAAGTTGGATTAGCAGTCCCAATTTTATAGTTTTGATTTTTTTAAGTATTTTTCAATATCAAACAACGCCTAACGAATTTTTCGTTTCTCCTGATTATTTTAAGTCCAAAACAGGGGGAGAAGACGAAAAAGCCGATGCGCGAGAATCAATGATGCATGCAGAGTAAGAAATGTGTACCTGACTCCAGCAGTCTACATGCAGGGTGATCCGCGCATAAAATAAAAGACAGAATATAAACTACCTATATGATGCACGCGGAAAACCGTCCCTAGCAGAGCAATTTCTACACGAAAGAACGGTAGCCGGGTACTCAAGCCTAGGTCTGGAGTCCTATCTTGGGAGCCACTCGGTGTCTGCCACAACAGATCCTGCACGTGTTGTATGTGACTCCTCAAGGCACGTGGACCAGAGCTCTAATAAGCGGATTTTTCTTATGAATTAATTAATTAGGTCCAATTATTCGAACTATAGGTACAAGCAGATATTAAGGTGTTTGGATCCTAATTAATTACGTCACAATCAGGCAAAATCCTAAGCTAAGGCTGAAAACCGCGTAAATCAGACAAGTAGTAAATAAACGATCAAAAACCACGTAAAACCACGAAAAACCCGTGGGGTCCCCCGAGCACACCGGTGCTCGACGAAACAGACCCCGAGAGTCTAAGTGTCTCTGTCCTATCCCTGTATTATTACAACAGTTCAAATAAATGCTGAAAATAAAACTAAGCTAATCTAACCACTCTTGCAGCTATTCCGCGGCTCCCGCACTCCTGCTCAGTTCCTCGCATCCTCCTGCGGCTCTATGCAGAAAAGAGTCGCTTTGACTCCCGCGGTTGCTTCGGCTTCCGAAGAAAGCCGCCTCGGTGCTCGGACCCTCGCAAGAAAACAAACAGAGTGTCAAACCAGATTATTATATATAAACAAGTCAGATAAAATATATACCAAAAATATATACAGAAAGCCGCAAAAAATAAAGCCGCAGAAAAATCAAAAGTGACTATTAAGCCGTGCTCTCCAACAACGGTGCCATTCTGCTAAGCGGTGAAATCCCACTATCCGGATCAGGTAAAAATAATCACTCTCGGGTCGTTGCGATCCGAATCGAGAGATAAATCATCTCAGCAAGAAAAATGAAGGATCAGACCACCAAACAGAGATATAAATCAATAAAAGCAAAAATAGCGGCCCTGGCTATGAGATTAGCCTGGTGTAGCACCCAGGGTCGGACTCAGGGAGCACGAATTGGCCTTACGGCCTACGAAGTAGTCAAAAATGAAACAAGGTAAAAACAAGTATTTTTGATGGTTTTTTATTATTTTTATATTTTTTGGATTTTTAATAATGAAGGAAAATAATAAAAAGGTAAATACAAGCACAATCAACAAATTATTTAATCGCTAAAATTCACTCCGAAAATTCCAACAAAAATGTTTTTATGCTTTTTAGGTTTTTTACTGTTTTGATGAATTTTTGAGATTTTTCTGATTTTTATACATTTTTCTAAAAATCAAAGAAGGCAGAAACAATGAGCTACTGTCCAGCTAGGTTTCAAAGGGCCATGAAAAATATCAAATGGTCCTATCACAGCATGGAGATAATTTTTATGAAAACTACAAATAACAAAGAAAATTCAGCAAAAGAATTTATGATTTTTTGGAGTTTCTATAATTTTTTAGATTTTTTATGAATTTTTAAAGTTTTTTTAATTTTTAAGATTTTTCAATGTTCAGAAATGACCAAAATTGCACAGAAAATCAAACACCACAAAATTAACAAATCCTAATTTTTTTAGAATTTTTAGAAGAGTTTTTATATTTTTTATGGTTTTCTAATCTGGACAGACACAAAACAATGATTTTTGAATTTTTAAAAATACTAAAATGCCTCAAAAAAAGAACCCAAAATTAGGGAAATCTTTACACAACGGCAGGAGCCACGTATCCAAATCTCACACAATTTCGGTTTAATTTGCTATTTTATTTAATTAAAATAGAGGCTCATAGTGCACAGGGACCTAAATGTAAGAAAAGTAAGTTCCAAGGGCTAAACAGTAACAAATCTAGAAAGTGTTGGGTCCCTCGTGCAAAAATTCCAAAACCCCACGTGTATTGCACGTGGTCTGGGCACAGAGGGGCCTAAATGTAATAAAACTTACTTCCAAGGACTTATTAGCAACACGTGTTAAAAGCTCAGGGGAGAAGTTGCAAAATACCCAAAGAATTCAACACATGCTGAATAAAAACATATACAGGGGCATGGACGTAAATATCAGAAAATAAACTTCATTCCATAACATACAGAAACTACAAGCCCTTAGTATGTAATTTGTCGAAAAATCACGTGGCGAAGCACGTGTGTCACACAGGCAGGGACTAAAATGCAAATATAAGAAACATCAAGGTCTAGAGTGCAATTTAACCAAACTAAAAATAACTGACTAAAATGTTTACAGGACTAACTACTAAATGCCATAAACAGAGGGGCCTAAAGGATATTTACCCCTTATTAAATCGGACGGCTGAGGGGATGCCACATGTATGCTCGGATGCTATAGGATCGCTGACGCCCCTTCGATGAACCCTGGCTGAGATCTGACGGACGGAGGCGTGCCCCGTGTATGATCGGATGGCTCTGGTGTATGCTCGCCTCTCCTCTGCGATGGACACTCCGGATGAGATCCTGACCAGGATCTAACAGCTGCTAGCTCCTCGCCAATGGACGGTCGTGATTAGAACTGGGCGAAGGAGCTCAATCGGACGGTGACTGAGGATCCTCCAAGAACAGGTGGCCGACGACGTTCGCCGGCTCGATACTCGCGTTGGGGACCTCCTCGGTTGCTGCTGAGATGTGTAAAATCTTCTTCAAGCTGCTCCGCAGCTACTGAGCTCCTCCGATGATGCCGGGAAGCTTCGAGGAGATCCAGCGACGAAGGTGGAGCTGACCTCCTGTGTTCGAGCTGTAGGCCTCCAGGTGAGGTCCTTTTGACATGAAAAGCAACACAGAAAGCTTGTTGGGTCGAGGGCAAGTGCCTCGACCCTGTTGGAGGTGAAATGGGTGGCCGGCGCGTCGGGATGGGCGACCCCCGGCGAGGTGACGACGATGAAGATCGAGTTCTTGATTCCGGGTCGAATCAAGGTGAGCGAATGGGCGAAGAACGTGAAGAGGGGTCTCGTGAGTGTGATGGTCGGGTCGGATGATCGGAACGGTGATTGGAGTGGGTGGAATCGGTCGGCGACGGCGACGGAGCGAATTGGGCAAAATCGGAAATCAAGGGAAACCAGAAGGATTCGGGTCTACCTGGTCGAGGGTATCGATTGGGGATGAGCTCGGCGAGCTCTGGGTCATCGCCTCAAGGGTCGTCAGGGTCCCGAGGCTCGGGCGCAGCTCACGGCGGCGCACGGCGACAAGGAGGTCGTCGGATCAGTGGCGGAGGGCTTCTCTCCTCTCTTCGACACCACGCTCACTCAGCTGTCACTCTGGGGAGCACAATGGAGGTCCTGGGATGAAGGGGTAGCGCCAAAGATGGCGTGAATTGTGCGGCGGAGCTGGAGCTATATAGTGCTAGGGGTTCGAGAAGAATGGGGTCGGGCGAGGTGGTCGGAGCTCGGATCCCTAGGTAGATCCCCGGGCGTGGATCTCAGATGCAAGAGGGATGATTAGGACCCAGGGTTTAGGCTAATGGAGCTCGGATCATGCGAGGATAAATCTGAGATATCGGGTTGGTCGCCAGGATCCGTAAGAAAGAGGTCCGCGGGGGAGAGTTGACCAGGGGTCAACAATCCCCCGTGGACTAATAGGAATTTAGCCTTTATTAATTATTTGGAAATTAAATAAAAAATAATAAATGACCGAATTTCGAAAAAGTTAAAACATGAAAATTGTTAATTTATTTAAGTTATTTTTTTGTGATTTTTATTTATTTTTTTGAAATAAAAATAATGTATTTATAATATAGTATTATTATATATAAGTATATACAACATGCATTTTTTTATTTTTAATTATTTTTTTATACAAATTATTACAATTTTATATTTTATTTATTTATAGAATAAAATGTGGAATATTATGGTATTTTTATTTTATTTCTATTGATTATTTACATAGAGTAAATAAATAGGTATATACATTTAATTACATGGTATATATACAATGTTGATTTGGATTTTCATTTTTATTTATTTTTATTTTATTTTTGTTTTTGTGATTTTTATTTTATTCATTTACACCATGAAATGTGGAATATATACATATTTTTATTGAAATTTAATTATTTATTTACAAGGTGATAATAAATATGTGAGTGGTTCTATGTACATGGTTTATATACAATGATGAAGTGAATTTTCTTTTTGTTTTTATTTATTTTGATTTTATATTTACAAATATATATACATAAATATACATCCATTTTATTTTGAATAAGACGAAAATAATTTTATAGGTGTATGTACAACACATGAGCTTCCCTTAGGGATGAAAACGGATCGGGTAAGGATCGGATATGCCTATTTCCATATCCATATTCGCTTCATCTTTATCATATCCGAATACGGATACAGATATGATTCGGATATGCATTAAGGAAACCATATCCTTAAAAATACGGATACGAATTTGAATCGGATATTTATCGAATCCGAATATGGATCGAATAAAGAGAGGATCTGGATACGGATCAAATAAAGAGTCAATTCAAATATGAATAAAATAAAGAGTGAATCCAAATATCTATCCAATAATTATGGAATCCGAATACATATTGAATAAAGAGCACATACGAGTACATATTGAAATTTTATCAATGTTCATAATGATTTTAAAAAATGGCAATGAAATATGAATAAGTTGCATCATGAGAAAATATAACATCGAGATGACTTGCGTTCTTAACCGGAAGCAAAAAGGGGGATAATATTTCATAACTTTTATTCGTGCCCATACCCAAACAAACGAAAGTTTGTTAATACCATTAATATATTGTATTATATAATATAAAATACTATTGTAATAACACGGGGTTGTGGATTTTATTATACTAATTAATATATAAATAATGTTAAATGTTATATTCGGATATCCGGATCCGGATCCGGATATTGAAGCCATTACCATATCCGTATCTGTATCCGGAAAATTTCTACAACCCGTATCCATATTTGATCTGTATTCAATTAAATATCAGGATACAGATATCTGTATCCGGTAATTTTTCGAATACAGTAGACGGATATTCGGATATATCCGTATCCATTTTCATCCCTAGCTTCCCTAGCTCTCTCTACTTGGGTTTTATGCGGTCAGGCCCATGCTGACCCCTCCCTTGGGATTAGGTCGCTCAATATTTATTCTAAATATCTTCCTCTTTTTCTTTTATTTCTTTATTCTTTTATTTATGCACAAAAACATGCTAATTATGCATATTTACACAATGCATGCTAGATGATAATTATTGCTATTTACAACTATCTACATGTGTTTTGCATAGGATTTGTAGCTAAAATAAAAGAATAAAGAGTGATGAATGGGTATTCATCAGAAGCACCTTCGAGGTCGCCACCGCCATCCGCCTTCATCTCGCCGTCTCAGGCTCGCCCGAGACCTCCATTCGACGCGGAGGGGCCCCAGGATCGTTTTGCCCTTGATCGTAGGGCCGGAGAGGCCGTGTGTCGGCCGCATTCACTCACCGAAGCTCGCCGGGGAGAGTGTTCTTCGTGAACCTCTCTCCACCGTTGGATCAGGAGCACCCTCCAGCACGCACAGAAGCCGTCAGATCATCACCATTCTCCACTGTCGGATCTCGTCGTTGGGATCTAATCTCGGCCGCACACGTGAAGCGTCATCGCGCGGTCCGGTGTCGACACATGTCAAGTGAATTCATCCCCGCCGTCCGCTGGCGCGCAAGGCTTGGGTATTTTTCACTTTCAACCCAAGAGTTT
The DNA here is from genome assembly GCA_037367405.1 of Ottelia alismoides. Taxonomy (NCBI): domain Eukaryota; kingdom Viridiplantae; phylum Streptophyta; class Magnoliopsida; order Alismatales; family Hydrocharitaceae; genus Ottelia; species Ottelia alismoides. Next base: position 548,455 of record JAZKJV010007704.1, read on the forward strand.
TTGTATTTACGTTTTAGCCCTAAAACTTTCATCTGTAGTTTAAAAATATTTGTAATAATTGCAACTAGGACCCTAAACTTTTATTTGCATTTTGGTCCCTGTCCACGTCACCTCACGTGACTGGGACACGTGATTTTGGGTATTTTGCAACAAGCACCTTGAACTTTTCTGTATTTACTTTTATATCCCTGTGCGTAGTGATTTAAATATATTTGTAGGTTATTTGCAAGTATGTCCTGCCGGTTTTTGTTATTTGCACATATATCCCCGTGAACAGCAGAACGCGTGCTTCGCGCGTGCCTTTTGTTGATTTTGCAATATTTTCCCTGCAACTTTTGACTATTACAAAAATGCCCTACGAGGCTTGTAGTTGCTTTGTGTGTTCTCTAATTATTGCATGCATCTCTAAAACACCAAAAATTCCATAAAAATCATTTCAAGCTCCTGTTGCATCACACTTTCACGCCATATTTTTGCATTGCATTTTTATTGCATTTTAGCATTTATTAAAAATCAAAAACATGCATTTTAACTATTGTTTGCATTAGAAAATACCAAAAAAATATTAAAACACCTTGAAAAATTCCAAAAAAAAATTACCTAAGGTCTATTTTAGTCTATTTTCGTGTCAGTCCAAAAATCACTAAAAATCTAAAAACCTAAACCTTAAAAATTAGAAAACACTCAAAATCTTTATAAAAAACTAAAAAATTCTAGAAAAATAATAAAAATATAAACTCAAGTTCTGTAGCTTCCCTGTTTTAGTATCTTTATTTTAAAATTAATTTGGAAAAATTTTTATACTATTTTCTATTTTTCATTCCCATTTTAATTTCGGCCAGAACCTTTGCTCACTGTTTTCTTGTATTTACTCTTTTAAAAAATTTCAAAAATATTCTAAAAATCCTCAAAAATCACAAAAACATCTTAAAAATATAAAAGACTAGAAACATTTTATTTCCTGATTTTTTGAGCATTTTTATCTATATATATCTCCTTTCGCTCTTGTATACATACATTCTTTATATAGATATATATTCTATTATTGAAAAAGAAAATATAAAAATGTAAAATCTAAAAAGAAAATACAAAATCAGTAAAACGAAAAATCAAAATACAAAAATATAAAATCAAAAATTAAATAAAAAATGCAAAATTAAAAACCCACAAAAAAACCCAGATTGGTTAAGTAGTTCACTAGATATAGGTCTTGGCCTTTTGTCTGCATACTCTACAACTTTGTTTCCTGTGTTCGACCCCTACTTGCTTGCCATTGTACATTTGTAGTTGGGAATAATAAATTTTGATCCTTGCTCTTGATTGTTTAATTATTTGTGTGGGTTAATTGTTGACGAACGAGAAGGCTTGAGTAGTCTCCCCAACGACAGTGAGTCTGACTTGTTAGACCACTATTTAGCGGCTCCCGCTCTTCTTGCTTTTCAGATATACATCAAAGGATAATTAAAACTTGTCATTTCATATGTTATAATTATGATATGCTTATCCCCTAAATTATGTTCAACTCTCATGCAAAGGAGAGTTACGAACTATCAGAAGCTAACACAAACCCGCTGATGAATCAACATTTCATCACCTTTATTCTTCTATTTTGGTCTTAAATCCCTAGTTAAATGCATGTTTATAGCACTAATTTGTGAAAAATAACATTCAATTATTAATTCATTTATATTGTATATAATATTGTGTTTAACGTCAAAACAAAAGAATAAAGGGAGAAAAAAGAAATGAAATATCAAAAGTATTGAATGACCCTAAATTCCAAGACTGAATCTAGAATTGACTTTGTCGATCAGGAATAAAGTAGGATGAAATAAGGGCCAGAAAGAACGATAAAAATCCTAATTTTTATTCTTTAATAATTGATTTTTGGGACCTATTTTTCTTTATTATCTATACATCAAATAACAAACTTTGTAGATGAAAGTTGTAGATAAAAATACTTAAAAAATACAAATTTATTTCACACAAAAATAATACATAATGTGCCTTCTATACTCAAAATAAAAAGCAAAAATCCAAAGTTTACCAGCCTCTATCTTCTCCATATGAACTCAAAATTCATTAAAATCATCTATAGTTGTATATATCTTTTAATAATCTATTTAATAGAGGTGGTTTCATTTAATTCGAAGTTAAGATGCAAAAGTTAGGTTTTGGATCCCTATTGTACATTTTGCCTGAATAAAATATTTATTTTATTTATTCTTTACGTTTTTCATTCTCTTATATTTTGATAATTTTATAAATGTTATATGAAATACATATATATCATAAAATAAAAATAAATCAAATAAAAATACAGTAAAACAAATAAAGGAATTCAAATATATAGATGAATGGTACATACTTATACGTATATAATAAGAACACACATTTATTTCAATGGATAAATAACATCAGAAAAATAAAATAAAAATAAATTTGAGTGTATTTAAATAAGTTATAAATATATAAATTATGTGTATAAAATAATAAAATCCAAAATATGAAATAAAACTAAAGTACATATTATATAGATAAATATACATGTATTTATATTGTAAAAAGTAACTCATAATAAATTAACTCGAAAAAATATTAAAAAATCATATTAAAATACTATAAAAATAATGAACAATTTTTATGTTTTCACTTTTATTTAATTAATTAATTTGTCATTTTATTTTTATTTATTTATCTTTTCATGTTTTGTTTTATCTTCTGTCAGTCCAGTTGGACCAATAGGAACTCTCCCCGAGTTGACCCTAGGTCGAGTCCTCTGACCTTGGCTCTTGCCCTATTAGATTGTTGAACCCCGCTCCTTCTCGATTTTCTCCACCATGATACATGCTCAAGACCTTATACCTCCTTCATGAAAGATATTGACCGTTTATCCAGGATCTCCGCTGACCATATTTCGATCCCGGATCTCCGTCGACCATATATCCATCACAGATGAATCTCTATTTCATCACCTCTATTCTTTCATTTTGGTCTTTAAACCATAGACAAATGCATGTAAATAACATTATTTTGCGTAAATTAAAATCCATTATTTACTGTGTAAATATTGTATAAAATACAGTGTTTAAAGCCAAAATAAAAGAATACATAAAAGAAATGGAAAGAAATACCAAAGGTATTTTATGACCCTAAACCCCGAGACCTAGGCATCATGATGGTCGGGTCAACAAGGAATAAAGTAGGGCGAGATATGGCCAACAATCACAATAAAAACCCTAATTTTATGCTTCAATAACTTATTTTTGGGAACCATTTTATTCCTTGTTATTTATATTTTAAATAAATAAACTTTGCACATGAAAGTTGTAGACAACAAATATATAGAAAAATACAAAATTTATTTCATATGAAAATAATGCTTATTGTGCATTTTATACTCAGAACAAAATGCCAAAACTCATATTCTCCGGACCCTTATCTTCTCTGTATGAACTCAAAATACATCAAAATCATCTTTAATTTATATAACTTTTTATTATCTATTTAATTAAGGTCGTTTCGCTTGATTTGGAGCTAATGTATAAAATATAGATTTGGAACCCCTATTGTATAATATACCTGAATAAAATATTCATTTTATTTACTCTTTATATTTTTCATGGTTTTATATAATTATAATTTTGTAAATATTCTTTATAGTATATGTACATAATTAGAATAAAAAAGTGAATAAAATAAATAAGTTTATATACATACATAGATGAACATACTATACATATATCGATATAATTAATGCCTATATTTAATTAAGTGTATAAATAAATTTAGAAAAATAAATTAAAATATATTTATGTGTATTAAAATAAGTTGTAAATATATAAATTATGTGTATAAAATAACAAATTGTAAATTGCAAAATAAAAATAAAATACACATAATATAGGTAAATATTCATATAAATACGACTCTAAAAAGTAACATATAATAAATTAATTTGGAAAATAAATAAAAATCATAATAAAATACTACATAAAATAATAAATATTTTTCATGATTTAATATAAAAAATCACTTAATATTTTATTTTGAATTTATAAGGCTTTATTTTTCTGCCTTATCTTTTCCTGGACAACATAGCCTAATAGAAGCCAGGGACGATTGACTTTGGTCAACTGCCTAGTCTCCTAGGACTGTAACATGTTAGAAGTTTTGACCCATCTTGCTCGATTTCTTTCGCCCGATCCTTGCATTTTTTTCCTATAGATTTCGTTTTCACTTTTGCACCTCAAGCAATGAACTTTCACACGCCATTAATTTCTTGATCTGTGGGCACCTGAATTGAGCACATCTTCCAATCCAAACCTCACTTGTACAAAACCACCTCGCCAGTCTCATTTTGAATTCGATCCTTCTTCCTCCACCAAATCCTTACCCTGTTGCACCTAAACGAATCCCGGTGACAGCAGGAATCCCTAGGAGGGTTCAACAAATCATGTAGACATTGAATCGAAGTGATCCGAGTTCCGACCACCTGCTTCGCTGCGAGCTTGCTCTATCTTGGTTCAAGTCAGGTAAAGCTCTTCCTTTCTTAATTTTTTTCCCAGTGTTAGCAGTATCCCAGTCTTGCATTTTATTTCTTTTAATTATGTCGAATCTAGCGTAAAATCCAAATCTTTAGTTCGACAGAAATCCAGCTCCGCCCTCTGTTTCCGATCACTCCGACCATCCTCCACCTAGGCTATCACCTTCATCTTCTTTACCACCACTATCTCTTCACCCCAAGCACCCCCACTCACCCTACATCACTCCAGCTCAGGAGGTCAACATCTCCTCCTCTGATGCTCACCGGAAATGTCCTCCACACCTTACTTTCGCTTGCCCCGACCTGGCACGACCCTCAGATCCTTCATTTTTACACGCTTAATCTTCTTGTAGATTTTAGAGGGCCAAAGGACCCCTAGCTAGTCTATTTTGATTGAAAATAAGGCATCTGGAGCCTCCTTGCTTCCTCGACCTCGTCAGGCCTTGTCAGAGTTCGATGGGCCCTTTTGAGATCGCCACCTGACATAGAGGAGAAACAACTCCATTTTGCACTATCACCGAGCCTTCCAGGTGGCCAGAAGAGTTAGGAGGACCCGATTAAAGCTCGACCTAGTCATATTCTTGACATGTTCTTTAGCCCATCTTCTTAGTCGTCCGATCAAGTGTCGGAACCCAGGTGTACAACGATCGTTGGATGCACGAGCCATCGACCGTCGATCTTACCGCTGATATCTAATCTCAACCATCTGAACTCGAAGCGTCATCCGCTAGTGTGAACGAACCACGTGGACATGTGGGATCTTCAATATCGTCCGATCGTGTGGGGAGTGGATAATTTTGCCTTACGCCCTCTCGCATTTTGTATTTTATTTTTAGTACTCAAACATTTGTCTGTAGTGTGAATTATTTTGGTTATTTTACATTTCGTCTCCTATAACTCCCATGTTTGCAATTAGGTCCAATCCATGTCAGCTTACGTACCAATACACATAAGGGGACTGGACATTTTGCACTTAAGCCTATAGGTTTTTTATATTTCGTTTTATTCCTTATTTTTGAATTAATAATGTAATATATTCTGGCAAAATTGCATTTGGCCCCCTGAAAAATGAAAAGATGGGAGTCGCTAAGTAATGGCCTGACAATTCATGCTCACTATCCTGATTCCAGACTCTATTTTGCATGCCTTTTTATTGTTGAAATAAATAGTGTTTGTACTCAATAAATTTTCAAAAGATCATGTTATGTTCGTGTTGTATTCTTCTTCATTATGTATAAATTTCATGGCATTTTATCTTTATTTGTTATTTAAAAAAATAAAAAACAATGTCATTTTCTCTTTCTGAACTTTGAAAATTCATAAAAATTTGAATATTGCTCTAAAAATTCCAAAAAAATAGATTAGATGTATTTTATTGCCTTTTATTTTCTATCCAATATTCACGTATTAAATATTTATAAAACCCAAAAAATCACAAAATACAAAAAATCTTCGAAAAAATGTAGAAAATTCTAGAAAAATGAAAAAAAAAGTGATTTCAGTTCCTACATGTGTGTAGATATTTGTATATATTTTGTACAAAAATTATTATCGGAATTTTTGGGCACTTAAATTAATTTTAAGGTGCATAATACTTCTGGTTGTGCATTGTTTACCTTTGTTGCCACAGTTTGATTTTTATAAATTCACAAAAATTGCAGAAAATTTGGAAAATTATAAAAAAAACATATTAAAACCTGTAAAACCTAAAAATATATTTTCTACAATTTTTTGAGTATTTTTTAATATTTTTAAAAATACAAAAATATTATGTGTATATTTTTATTCCTTTGTGAATATTTTTCATCGTCTGAAAATTAAAAAAATCGAAAAATAAAAAAATACTAAAAATTTTATCTTTGAAATTTAACTGCTAAGTATTTCAATCGTGCTCCTTATGTTCGAGGTCGTTATACTAGGTAAATTAAATAGAGAAGACCGCTTACATTCTATTGCTTGATTTTTCTGTTAAAGTGGTTTTATATAATTTTTTACTCGTTGATTATGCTTGGTGATTCGGGTCACAATGACCCTTGATTATTTCCATACTTAACCCGAGTTGCAAAGCATGGCATCAATAATATACAAGTATATGTAATAATAGATATAATATAGATAATGTATATAATAATTATATATGTTATAGCAAAAATTGAGAAAATACCCAAAAAAATACAATACTTTTAGTTTTAAAGGTTTTCAAAATATTGGTTTTTTTATTAATAATCTTAGTAATAATAATATAAGTGTATATATATATACATATATATGTGTGGCTTTTATATTTTTAGATATAACTATAAATACTCAAAATGATAAAATAAAATAATTTTGCCTTTTTTATAAGTTGTTTTATTTTTGTGAATTTCTTTATAATTTTTGCTAATTTTTTGGATTTTTAGTTGAATAAAAATGTTAAAATGATGACTTATGTTAATAGGTTGAATTGTTTTAGTATTTGAAAATAGATACAAGTTCCAAAATAATTCAAACTATTTTTAATATACAAGTATAATATACATAAGTTTTAGAAATAGAGAAAAGTGTTTTTTATATTTTTATAGAATTTAATAAATTTTTATAATAATTTAGGATATTTTTGCTTTTTAGTATTTTTCCTTATTATTTTAGAGATTTTTAATCAACGGTTTAAAATTAAGTAAACAACACTATCTTATTTTTTTGAATTTTTAAAGATGATTTTACATTTTTGTATTTTTAATGCGAACAAGGAATAAATGCATTATTCTTGTATTTTTTTCAAAATAGGAAAATAGTCGTAAATGGACCAAGAAAAATATATATGATTTATAATATATATATGCACTTAAAATAATTTTCCTAGATTTTTTAATGTAAAATTATAGTTAATCAAAAATAAAATAACAAAAAGAAAAACAATGCCGGTAATGACTATTTGTAATTTCCCAAAAGTATTCTTTTATTTTTGAACCCCTTGAAGAAATCTAGGGACTAAAATAAAAAATATCTTGGATAGTTAATAAACTATTTATTGGTAGGGGTATATTTGTAATTATCAAAAAGCGTAAGGTCCTTGATGCAAAATATCCAAAACTTATAACACTAGAATCTAATTTTACAAGACTAACATGAAATGCAAGAAACCCAATGGTCCCCTTGCAAAATGCCCACCTCCTCATGCGTCAGCACGTGAGGTGGCATGGCAAGGGATCAAAATGCAAATCACATAACTTAGGGGTCTTACTACAAATTTTACAAAAAGTTTATAAGGAGATGGATGAAACCACGAGAGAAGCCCTCAAAGGGGCAGATATTCTATTGAATTTCTCGATGAGTACACGAGGTGAGGGGCTCCTTATATAGCCTCTCAGACATACCAGAGTCCCAATGCTCATCCATGTGGGACTAAACATGAGTGGGGTAATTGGATCTTGATGATATCTAATTACCGACTTATTAGATTCTCCAACAGTAGTTTATATGAAACGATCTGAGAAGTGTTTTTGAATCATGTGGTTTCATCGGATTAAATTTTTTAAATTCTGCTGTCTTGAGCACTAGTATGACTAGTCGCTCGCGGTCACATACAATGTGATATATGATGTTGGCAAAGTTGGCAGAGACGAGCAAATGTAGAGGCTTCTTTAGGGGAAGCATGCTATCTATGATCACAAATGTTCAATTTCCCGGTGATTTACTGATTTTCCTAGTGTTTGATGAGGAAGATCTTAAAACTGTGTTTACTACACTAAGCATCTTCTCAAGGCTCTCCGGGCTTGAGATCAGTCAAATAAATTAGAATTCTTTGGATTAAACCCAAGTGAAGAGTTTCAAGCTGAGGCTACCTTAGGATGGAACAAGGGAATGTTGTCCATAACCTACCTAGGATTGCCTTTATCAAACAAGTGAACTTCATCTATGGATTGGATTTCCTTGCTACACAATTCTCATCCCAAGTACATGGTCTGAAGGCTATAATTATGCCCCTTCCAGCTCGAGCTTTCCTACAAAACTCTTCTGGGACACCTTTTGCGACCCACCTCTTGTCATGTTTAAAAATGCCATGCAAGATTATCAAGTAGATAAAATCTGCTGCAAATTTTTGTGTACCCTCCCAAACTCAATAATGGATGGGGTATTCTTAACCTCCCACACTTTAATGATGTGTTTCTTACCAAATCACCCATTTCTGTAATAGAACATAAAAAACCTTGGTTATCTAAGCTAACTAGTGCATGTGCTTTTCGTGGCGGCCCTATAATTTTAGCTCAAAAGTCCTTGTCTTCGCAATCGTCGATCTAGAAGGCTCGTCTAAAAGGTGTGCATCTTCATCAGTTGTCCATCAGCAAGAACATTCAACATGGCAAACATTCTCCCCTATGGAAAGACTGTTAACATGTCCCGCAATTAAAAATCATCATTCACGTCTATCTGGTCCTTATGCCAGGATAAATATATTTTTGTTGAGTCGGAGCTGTTGACTTGGCGAACCAAAAATATGGGGTTCAAACAACTAATTAATAGTTACCCAATTAGCTACTTTCACCAAATTAAGATCCTAAAGAAATTTCCACAAAACGTGTTCAATTCCTTGAATTATTTTGGTAATGACCATTGTCTCATACCTTCCTATGATCGAAAAAAGTTGGAGACCTTAAACAAAAACAATCTAGTATCTTTTGGTCGATGAAAAACACTTATGATCTCTACAAACGGAATATCAGTCCTGTGAATAAATGTTATTTATGTCACTCCTTTGGAAATGATTTACCACTATTTCAAGAAATGATTGGATTAAAAAAGGTAAATTAACAAAAAAAATGTTTCATCTATATATGCCTCGATTCCCAGAGTAACTTTTTTAAACATGTTTAACTTTTAACTTCAAGATTAGCAAAAAAATAGAAAAAAAAACATGAATTTAAAATTTTAAAAAGATCGGATACCAGATATTGATGCATTGATGTGATCCTTTTTTTACATTGCATCTTAAGAAGTCATAAGAAAAGAAACAAACAAACAGCCGGTATACGCTTAATCGGCTATGATACGACAAGGAAAAAAGTTTTTATTTTGAGATTGTAACAAATAATTTAATCTAGTATAATTAATATTCTTTATAGTTTTTACGTTAACTGGTATAGCAATGACCTTCAAACTATTGATTGCTATACTTGCGACGGTTCTTCATCATTCTGTGTAATTTGAGCATATGTAGAAGAGATACCTAGGGATTGGCACATTAAATGGATTCACATGTATATAAGAAACAAGATAATCATGCCATTGTTCGATAATGAAAATGCAGACAGTTGACGTTAAAGACAAACTTTGTCGTGTCGTATTTGGTCGGCATAAATTAGAACATGCCCACACATTAATCACCGGAGATTATTGCACCTTCGGACAAGGAACCCCTCAGCTGGGTGCTGCAAGATGTGTCCCTTGGGCCCGGCTCCGCCCGTCGCGGTGGCGCCCATATGCGTAGACTTCGTCGAGCTCCGTCTGCGTCGCTGTCCGTCTATTATACGAAGGCGATGATCGTCGCTTGCGAAAAAGAAAGTGTCGTGCAGTTGTCCTTGTATCTAGTCTGAACTTTTATCCAGAGAATTAAGAATAATCCAAGAAAGTGCCTTTCAGATTTCCTCTAGAATGAGAGTGATTTCTAGGAAATTTATCATATATTCTAATTTGAGCTAGTTCTTTTATTGAAGTCATCTGTATTATATATTTTTTAATCTTCTCCATCTTAGGTGAAAGCATGCATGCATGAGAAATGCGAAATATGATGACTACCCGAAGAAAAAAAATAAAATAAACGAAAGGTCAACTCTTTCATTGCATTGCACATCCCTTTTATATATGTTATTTTTTCAAATTTATCGATATAGTGTGAACTTCCCTGATTTGTGATTCGCAATGAATATTGTATTCGTTGTTAAAGTTTATATAATGATGATTATTTCATCGATTTTTCCATAAAATTAACACCGATCATTATTAATTTAACAATGAGAAAGAAATGTAAACGGATATAACTGTAACTATGAAACATTTAATTACAAAAGATACACCGATAAATTTTAAATTATTCCTTGTCGAATGACAATTATGCTGCAGTGGTTCTAACAATTGTGCTCCTCCATGCTTTTCCAATTGTGCTTATGCCTTTATCTGTTCATAATTAAATATCATTTTGCATAAATCACCATTCTTAACACAAAAAATCTTTTAAATAGAAGTTAGGGAACAAGCTCCATGCCTTGATTATTATGTCACTTGTGCAATATATTAAGTTTCTATGATGACACCTCCTTAATTGTATAATAAATAAAGTTGTTAGAGATTTCCTAAATTTGACGGCATAGATTTGATGTATTTTACCTGTTATGGATGGAGGTCGTATGAGTCTGTTTCTGACGAATTTGAATGATACATTAGAGGGATATAGTTATGAAAATTTATGGAAGCATTTTTCCAAAAAAATAAAAAAGTGGAGAAAATGAAAATGAAGTAGGTAAATTGCCTACTCCATGGAGCAGGATCTCTTTCCTCTCTCTATATGTGTGTATACAAACGTATATTATAATATGCTACATGATTGCTTAACGTTGTATTTTGGAGTCATTTGAAGAGAACAATATCTTTACACGATTTTAATATATTTTAATACAAGTTATTTAATCGAGGGCTATACTTTTTTTCTTTTTATCTAGTTGTATTTGTAGTTTATGTAAATTTGAGTTAGTCGGCCATTAATTTCACTTCACCTTAATCATTCTTCTTGTTGCAAGTGTTAAGATACATTTTATTATCCACAAGATTATATGTAGCTATTTGTTACTTGTTCTAAATCGTTCTTATATGTTTCTATATTTGTATTCATATTGACGTATATTATTTACAATTTTCAATATCTGCGATATATTGATTTTCATATCTACTTCTAAATTTTAAAATAGATAATGATATGATAACACATAAATCCATGCCTTCTGATGACCAGCCTAAGCGATCGGGGTAAAAGGTCTAAAAATGGTCGTTGCGACCTCGATCAAGTAGACTAAGTCAATCAAGAAGAAATCAACCACTCACAGAGATAAAATCAATCAAAAAATGGAGCGGTCTAGCTATGTGATTAACCTGGTATAGCTCCCAGGGTCGAACACAGGGAGCACAGATTGGCCTTGCGGCCTACGATGTAGTCAGAAATCCGAGGGAATCTTTTTTAGTGGTTTTTATTTGTTTTTATATTTTTTTTAGATTTTTTTAAATGATTAAGAAAGTAAAAGAAAACAAAAGTAAGACAACTTCAACAATTTATTAAACACTCCAAAAATATTGCAAAAATTCCAGAAAATTGGTTTTTAGGTTTTTTAGGTTTTTTACTGTTTTTAGTGAGTTTTTGGAATTTTTCTAATGGGTAAATTATTTATTAAAAATCAAACAAGGCAGAATAGTGAAGGTACTGTCCAGCAGGGCTAGAAACTCAAAAATAAAATATTTAAAGTCTCAACCAGCCCTGTAGGTAATTTTCCTATAAACTATGAAGAATAAGGAAAATTAAGGCACCTTAATTATTATTTTTGGATTTTTAAATTAATTTTTATAATTTTTATGAGTTTTTGAGGGTTTTATGATTTTTAGGGTTTTTAAGTGATGAAAAATCACCAAAATCGGCTGGAAAGTCAAACAGCAAGCAAACTACAATACCTAATTTTTTAGAATTTTTGGTGGAGTTTTTATAATTTTTTTTGGTATTTTTAAAGTTAGACAGTGACTAAAAAGAGTGTTTTTGAATTTTTAAAAATACTAAATGAAAATAAAAATGTCCTCAAAAATCACAGAAATTACTACACCATGGCAGGAGCCATGTGTCGAAATTTCATTAGATTTGGAGGTGGGTTGATATTTATTCAAAAATGAAGAAGAGGGCACTATGCACAAGGACCAATGTGCAAATACCCGAAGACCTGGGGTCGCTGGTGCAAAATGCCCAGCAAGTCACGCGCGTCGCGCGTGGCTGGGGCACACAGGGACCAAATTGCAAGAAAAACTAAGTCCAAGGGCCTTTTGATAACTCGTATCAAAAGCCCAGGGACGAAGTTGCAAAAAGCCCACTAAATAACGCACATGCGCATAAACAATGCTCACAGGGGTATAATTGCAATTACTTAAAAATATTCATGCATTCATTAACACTCCAGATCTACAGGACAATATATGTAAAAAGCCCAAACATACACGTGACGAAGCACGTGGTCACACACACACAGGGGCATACATGTAATTAAAATAAAGCACAAGGTCCTAACTGCAATTTACCCTACGCTAATAAAGTTTTAAAACTATTTACAGGACTGAAAAGAAAATAACAAACTACGAGGGGGCCCTACGATATTTACCCCTTTATTAGCCGACGGTCGGATAGGCGCCACGTGGTGATCGAACGGCTGGGATGGCGGCGCGACTCCTCTCTTCGTCCCTTCGGCTCGATCGACGGTCGAGAGAGGGACACGTGGACGATCGAGTGGCTCTTGTGAATGGAGTCCCTCTCTCTCGGCTCTGACGGTCCAGATGGCTCCTCCGGATGATCGAATGGACGCTGCTCCTCCACAGATGAACGGCTAGGATTAGAACTGGAGCAGAGGGTGCATCGGACGGCTCTGGAAGATGGAGGAAGAACTCGACGCCGGCGAACTTCGCCGACGTCCTGCGTGCGCTCCGGTCCTCCTCAGCTGCTGCAAATGATCCGAACACGCTCCTGGTGCAGCCCCGCAGCTGATGACGATGGTCGATGGCCCAACCGAGCCCTGGAGGGGCTCCGGCGAGGCCTAGCGGCGCGAAGCTCCGGTCTGAACTGTAAAGGAGGCTCAGACACCCCCTTTGGACCTGCAAAGTAGACAAGAAGCTTCGCGGGTCGAGGGCAAAATGCCTCGACCTAAGAAAGCGGGGTGAAGATGGTCTGTGTTGTGGGGCGAACGAGCTCCGGCGAGGCGGAGACGGTGGAGCTCGACTCCCAGCTCCGGGGCGAGCTGGGGTGAATGAGCGGGCGTAGAAGGTGCGCGGGGAGATGGCGGAGATGATGGAATGCTCCGATGATTGAAAGATTGATCGGGATAGCCGGAATCAACGAAACACAGCGATGGGGCGATTTGGGGGTAACTCCAAATTAGATGAAACGAGGAAGAACTAAGGTTACCTGGTGGCTGCAGTAGACTGTGGTGGAGCTCAGCTTGCTCCTGGTCCTTGCCTCAAGGGCCGTCTCCTCCCGAGGCTCAAGCTCCAGATGGTGGTCGGAGCACGGCGGCGAAACGCGGCCGGATCGATGGTCCTGCTCCTCTTCCTCGCTGCAACACCGGCTGGGGCAAGCTGTCACCTTGCTCGTCTCGATGGAGCTCACTGGAGAGAGAGTGGATAGCCAAACATGGGGCGCGGAGGCGGCGGAGGTCGGGATATATATGGTGACAGGTGCGATTAGGGTTGGGTGGAGACAACGATGGAAGGCGTGGATTTTGTGGCGAAAGATCGGGCGAGGATGAGGGATGATCGGCGAAGAATCCGGGCATGGGGTTCGCGTGGGAGACAGCCTGGAGATGCGTGGAAAAATCGGCGAAGGCGGGGCGGCACGCATCTTCCAGAAAAGGAAGGAGTCCGCGGGGGAGTTGACCGGGGTCAACAATCCCCCGTGGACCAATCAGAAGCTGCCACGTGTATTTAATTTTTGTTTATTTATTTTAAGGTAGAAATAGGCCGAATTAAAGAAAACTCAAAACATGAAATATTTTTCTTTTATTTTTTTCTATTTTTTGGTGATTTTTAACTAATTTTTGGAAATAAAAATAGGGTAGCTATGTATATAGGTATATGTACACTATATGGATTTTTATTTTTGATTTTTTTTATTTGTTATTTTTATGTATTTTTATGCTCATTTTGTATTTTATTTATTTACATCATAAAATATGGAATAAAATGGTATTTTTATTTTATTTTAATTATTTATACACAAGGGTGAAATAAATAATTGTATACATTTATATACATGGTATTTATACAATGTATTTTTGTATTTTTAATTTTTGTTGTTTTTATTTGATTTTTGTTTTGTTTCTTTTTATTTATTTTATTCACAAAATATACCTTAGAGTATTCACAAAAAGTTTTGAAAATAAATACATTTATTTTTAAGGTTAAATAAATAAGGAATGATGATCTTTACACATGGTGAAAGGGCATTTTTGAATTGTTGATTTTTAAATTTTTATTTTGTTTTTAATAGTTTCTAAATATACACAAAATATGTACAAGCATATTTTTGGGTGAGGAAAATATAATTTTATGTATTTACAGAAGTATATACACATGAGCTCCTATCTCCCTCTACTTTGGCTTTTATGCGGTCAGGCCCATGCTGAGCCCTCCCTTGGGTTAGGTTGCTCAATATTTATTCTAAATATTTCCCTCTTTTTCTTTTTGCTCTTTATTCTTTTATTTTGTGCACAAAAACATGCTAATTATAGGTTTTTACACAATGCATGCTTTTGGTAATTATTTGTATTTACACATATCTACATGTATTTGCCAAGGTTTTTGTAGCTAAAATAGAAGAATAAAGAGTGATGAATGGGTATTCATCACCCCCTATGCTTAACTTTGCTAGTCCCTTAGCAAACACTTATTTGAAAAAGAAGTAAAAAAAGAAAAAGAAAAAGAAAAAGAGAAGGAGGATGTACATGGATCAAGGTTAACTTATTAAATTTTCCTTCATTAAATTGAAATATGGAGCTCGATCAGATCTTTGGATTATTAATGTGTCGGAACCTTATTTGGACTTAAGCTTAAAACTCAACAGCCTCCAAGTTCCACCAATCTATGGGCAAGACTCCTCAATAAACCAGATCAGAACAAGTCTACATACACAAACTCTAATGACCATGAATCTTTCCTTGCGGTGTAGGTGATATGTGGCTCCCCACCTCAGAAGTAACAAAGAAACAACCTCCCTCAACCTGGTAACTCTAATGCCTCAGTCTAACAACTCTTTCCTCGAGAAGCGGGGTATTCCCTTCTAAGTTCAAGTGCAACCGGCTCAAGAAGAGGGGGTAGAAGTATAGAGTTTTGGAAGCTTAGCCAGTGTAGCTAAGTCTCCCGCTGCAAGCTTCATGAGATGTAACATGGATACCATAAGCTTTTGCTTTATACTCCGGTGGGGTTATTAAATTTTCAATCCGACCCACCACTTTTGTGGAGTTCTTTTTGCATTTTTGCATTTTTTTTTTCAAGAACTTCTGTACAACATATCTACATGGTGCAGCATATAAGAAATTTCCCCTTGAGCCAATAGACTATCCCTCTTTTGAAGCTTTATTGCAACCCACAGCTTCTGTCTTTAGCTTTCAACACCACTAGACCAAGTTGAGGTGCACTTCCTTCACTATAAGAAGAAGAGAGGTTCCGCCTAGAAGTACTACCCTCATATGCTACCCCAAGCCAAAGGAAACTGCCTCCTCACCACCTCATCCGTGGAGAGCCCTGTGTAAAGTGCAGGTGCAAGTGAAGCCATTGTCTCTGAGAGTCATGCGTGTGTTGTTAAGTGCTCTACTTAGGCTCATCAAGATGACATATGCTCATAGCCTAGTGGACTCAAAGAATTAAGTCCTTATGGACCTGAAAAGCCTTAACCCTAAGTCCTACAAGGTTCCTCTTGAAGTTAAGTGGATTAAGATCTTATTCAAGCTCCATTTCTCAATTTAATTCCAGGCTTAGTTTAAATGTCAACTCTCATCCAGGAAAAACTATATACATATATGTACACAAGATGCTATTTACAAATATTTTACAATCATGCAAAAATTTTTTTTTGAAAAATGTTTTGTAATCATGAATGATGCATGAGGTGCAAGTTTTGCAAACTGATATTCACAATCTTTTACACAAGATTTTTGCAAACTTTTGATTTTCAAAACATTTTGGAAAATTTTGTACTATATACATAATTTTGATACAAAATATTTACACGAGCTTTACACAAAAGATTTTTGAAATCATTTTTACAAAAATACTTTATACACTAGCTATGTATGTGCAAGAATAAAAGAGGTTTATGTACATGAAAAATTTTTAAAATTTTGTGATTTTTAGCCATTTTATTTATTAACACACTCACACAAAGTACGAGTTATGGCTAAAGTATATATGAAATATATACACACCCCCCCTATACTTAGCTCGAACGATGTCCTCAGAGTGATCAAGAGCGATGAAGAAGACATAACTCGTGCTTAGTAAAAGGGAAGTGAAAAGGAATGTCTAAGTACAGGAACGAATAAATGAATAAAATGAGAGGAACTCGGTGGTCTCCCCCTATACTTAGGATTAACTAATCCTAAGTATAGAAAGTTGTACATGAAGGGAAAGCCGAGTGAAGAATATACAGAATCTGCCCCCCCTATACTTAGGGTAAAATATCCCTAAGTATAGGCAGCAACAACAAGAGCAGAAAGAATGAAAAGAATACTCACAGGTCCGACATCCCCCCTATACTTAGGGTAAAGTACACCCTAAGTATAGCATAATCATAAGATGAGAGACGGAATGTGGGACTAAAGAATAGAATGATATGGACAACTGGATCTATACAGGCGGAGGAACAGTGAAAATCAGGCGTGAGATGTAAAAGATGTGAGTCAAAAGACCACATCTCACGCAAAATGAATAGCGGCAATAATAACGTCCCGTGGCTCATGATCTAGAAATGGTTTGAGCCGCTGGCCGTTCACTCGGAAGGTACTCTCAGAAGATAACTCAGATATATCAATGCTACCGTTATCGTGTACCTTTCTGACCAAATAGGGTCCTTTCCATTTGCTCTGTAGCTTCCCTGGAAATAATCTAAGCCTCGCATCAAACAGCCATACTTTCTGTCCAATCTCAAAATGCTTGTGGCTGATATGAGAATCATGCCACTCTTTGACTTTCTCCTTATAGTGTAGGCTGCTCGAGAAAGCTGCATCTCTAAGCTCTTCCAAGGCGGCTAACTCTGCCCTCCTCTGGTCTGCTATACCATTTGGATCCATAAGAATATCTGTGACTGCCCAAAGTGACTTGTGCCTCAGCTCAACTGGTAGGTGACAGGGCTTGCCATACACGAGGCGAAAGGGAGATGTGCCCAAAGGTGTCTTGAAAGACGTCCTATATGCCCATAAGACCGAGTCCAAAAGCTGTGACCAATTCTTTCGGTCAGGGCGGACGACTTTCTGCAAAATATTCTTGATCTCCCTATTCGACACCTCAGCTAGACCATTTGTCTGTGGATGGTAAGGTGTGGCAACACGATGATCTATGCTGAACTCGCTAGCAAGGGCCTTTACTTGGTCGTTGATGAAGTGAGACCCCCCATCAGAAATAAGAACTCGTGGAACCCCGAACCGCGTGATGATGTGCTTCCTCAAAAATCTGCAAACTGTCCTCGCATCAGCGGCTCGGGTGGGGATAGCCTCCACCCAACGACTCACATAATCTACGGCCAACAGAATGTACTCAAATCCCTGACTCTTAGGGAATGGACCCATGAAATCGATGCCCCATGCGTCAAAAACCTCACAGAAGTGAATGGGTCGCATCGGCATCATATCACGTTGTCCACAAGTGCCCATCCTCTGACAGTCAGTACATCTCTTCACGAACTCATCAGAGTCCTTGAAGAGTGTAGGCCACCACAAGCCGGATTGGAGTACTTTCTGTGCCGTTCTCCTCCCAGAATGATGTCCTCCTGCCTCAAGCTTGTGGCAGTAAGTGAGGACACTATGATGCTCCTCTTGAGGAATACACCGACGCCAGATGCTATCCCCTCCTTCGTGATAAAGGATGGGATCCTCCCAGTGGTAGGACTTGGCCTTCGCAAGGAAGGTCTCAAGCCTCTGCCTGGGCCAATCTTGTGGGACTTTCCCAGCAACGAGAAAGTTCACAATATCAGCATACCACGGGAGTGAGGTGATAGCAAGGATCGCCTCGTCTGGAAAGGTATCACAAATGGGATCAATCTGCTCAGAATCCTCAGGCTGCTCTAATCGGGAGAGATGATCCGCCACCACATTCTTGACTCCAGGCTTATCCTTGATCTCAATGTCGAACTCCTGGAGTAGAAGGATCCATCTAGTAAGTCTGGCCTTGGCATCCTTCTTTGACATAAGGTACCTGATGGCGGTGTGGTCAGTATACAAAGTCACTCTAGATCCAATGATATACGATCTGAATTTATCTAGGGCAAACACTACTGCTAGCATCTCCTTTTCTGTGACTGTATAATTCCGCTGGGCGGAATCCAATGTGCGGCTAGCATAGTGTATGGCAAATGGCACTCCATCCCTCCTCTGTCCTAGCACGGCCCCTACGGCAAAATCGGAGGCGTCCGTCATGATCTCGAACGGGAGAGACCAATCGGGTGGCTGAAGGACAGGAGCCTCAATAACACATTGCTGGAGAGTTTCAAAGGACGAAAGACACTTGTCATCGACAAGGAACTCGGTGTCTTTCGTCAAGAGGTCAGTCAACGGTCGGGCAATCTTGCTGAAATCATGAATGAATCTCCTATAAAAACCAACGTGCCCCAGAAATGACCGTAACTGCTTCAGATTGGACGGCGGTGTGAGTTTCCTAATGACATCGACCTTGGCCGGATCAACCTCCATGCCTCTGTTGGAGATGATGTGGCCAAGCACCGTCCCTTGAGTCACCATGAAGTGACTCTTCTCCCAAGACAGAACCAAGCGGGTAGCAATACATCGCTGGAGCACTCGGTCTAGGCAGTCAAGACAGGAATCGAATCCGTCGCCGTAAACCGAGAAGTCGTCCATGAAAACCTCCAAACTCTCCCCTACCATGTCCGAAAATATCGACAGCATGCATCTCTGAAAAGTCGCAGGGGCGTTGCATAGCCCGAATGGCATGCGTCGAAAGGCGTAAGTACCGAAGGGACAGGTAAAGGTGGTCTTCTCCTGATCCTCAGGAGCGATGGCCACCTGGTTGTAGCCCGAGTACCCATCCAGGAAGCAGTAATGGCTCTTCCCTGCCAGTCTCTCTATGATCTGATCAATAAAAGGCAGGGGGAAATGGTCCTTCTTGGTGGCCTGGTTGAGTTTTCTGTAGTCAACACAGACCCGCCAAGAGGTGGGTACTCGTGTAGCAATCTCTTCTCCCGACTCACTGATCACAGTCGTGATGCCCGTCTTCTTGGGCACCACATGCAAGGGGCTAACCCACTTGGAGTCGGAAATGGGATAAATAAAATCTGCACTCCACCATTTTGATATTTCCTTCATAACAACCTCTCTTAGGTTGGGGTTCAGTCGCCGCTGGAATTCACGCGACGGCTTTGCCCCTTCCTCGAGATAGATATGGTGGGAGCACAACGAGGGACTAATCCCATGGAGATCTGCTACGCTCCATCCAATTGCCTTGCGGTTCTTTTCAAGAACCTCCATCAGACGGGATTCTTGCTCTCCAGTCAGATCGACAGAGATGATGACTGGGTACATCTCAGACTCTCCCGCAAGGAATCTATACTTCAACGAAGTAGGGAGCGGCTTTAGCTCTGGACAACTGGGTGCTGGCAAATCTGGCTTCTGAAGAAGATGTGTGTATGCGGACAATTCTGCCAAATCTACCTGGGAAAATGATAAAGAACTCTCACAAACTGGATCTGGAGAAGGCGGGTCCTCTGCATTGTCTCTGATCTGTTCTGCCTCTACCTCCTCCTCATCTATAGGCTCAGGTGGATCCAGATCTGGCATCTGATCATCACAATCTGCCCAATCAGATTCTGAATCCGAGGGATCTGTATCAACTGCGGTGGCATCAGTACCACCGTAGAGCAGGGTGGCTTCAGTACCACCATCACTGAAAATCGTGTCGCGATCAAGGTCCGACTCTGCTGACTCAATAGTATCCTGAACCAGGGTTGTGCTCTCCCGACTATCCTCTGCTATCATCTCTGCATCAGTTGTATCTGAGTATGAGAGGATGATCTGTGCTGCAGGATCTGCCCAAATTGCCTCATCATCTGTGATCACAAAATCACAGTCCTGGTGGATGTCTGGCTCTGCGTCTGTCAGCTGCTCTGAAGCTGTACTGCCATGTGAGCGGGATCTATCTCTGGTTCTGTGGTCCTCGACCGTCTCTATTTGTATACTCTCGCCCTGGACGCGAAAGTACACCTTCCCGCTATCATGATCAGTCACCGCCTTGGCTGTGGCCAAGAACGGACGACCAAGGATGATGGGGGTATCGGCCACTGATTCAGGGATCTCCATGTCCAACACTACGAAGTCCACGGGGAATTGCAAACCCTGAATAGTGACGACAACGTCTCGTAGCAACCCCTTCGGCCTCTTGACAGATCGATCAGCGAACTGAAGGACTGTCATGCTCTGTCGAAGAGTGCCCAACTCGAAGTGGTCGAGAAGGGCTGCCGGAAGTAGGTTGATCGAAGATCCGCTATCTAAAAGAGTACGGTCGAACCACTGCTCTCTGATCTGGCATCTGACATACGGGGCCCCTAGATCTGGCCTCTTAGTCGGCAGATGGTTCTGGATCGCGAAGCACGTGGCTTTGGTCAGCACATGGATCTCTGCGGTCTTGTTCCTCTTCTTCCTCCTGACTGTGGTCCTATCTCTTAGGGATCGCTGAAGAAGAGGAATGTGCTGCAAAGCCTCATTGAGGGTCAGCTGGATGTGAAATCGGTCTATCATGCCCTGGCTGAACTCCTCCTGCTCTCTCTTTTTTGGATCTTTTTCTTTTTTCTTCCCCTTCCCCAATTCAAGGGCTCTGGGAAAGGGGATCACAGGGTCCTTCTCAGATGAAGGACTAAGAATAGGCCTAGACGGTTCGATGACCGGATCCTCACAAACATCATTCACCATAGTGGGATCAGAAGAAACTAAACCTTTTCCTTTATTCAAATTAGAGTTCTGAGATACATTCATGCGAGGAAAGACAACATTTCTATCAGAATAAATGTTGGTGGCGTCAGTACCACCTCTAGCTGGCTCTACAACTAGACGTCTTGCGGCCTCAGTACCGCAGGCTGGCTCGGCTCTGCTGGTGGCGTCAGTACCACCTCCTCGATGTGGTGAAATGGCGGCCTCAGTACCGCCGGTGGAATCAGCATCTCGGGTGGCCTCAGTACCACCGTCACCATGATGTGCGGCTTCAGTACCGCTCTCCTCTTCCTCATCTGGCGCTCTAGATGATTCCTCGTGTTGTCGCTCAGATGAGGCGCCGCCTGCTGGTCTTCTACCGCTCCTAAGTGTAACAAAATCAGCATCAAATATATTCGATGACATATCATCAAATGAGTTATTAGGAGTGGTAGGCTCAGTGTGAACTACCTGCTCAGATTTCCTCTTCAAGCTATTCGGATTAGGCTCGATCTGTGCAGGGATGGCAGCCTTCCCTCTCATCAGGTCCCGCATCTCCTGGCGGAACTCGTCCATTTCCCGTCTAAATGTAGCCTGCTGCTCTGTGAAGAGGCGGGCTAGATCATCCATGGCGGGGCTCTCATGGGAACCCGACGGGTTGCCTCTCTGGTAATGAGGCTGCTGGACCTGGTGCTGCTGCGGCTGAGAGGGGTAAGAGGAAGGATGCTGCTGCTGGTGAGCCTGCTGCTCACGTCTCCAATTCTGTCCCTGCTGCTGGTAGGGACGAGGTACGAAGGATGATGGCTGGTGTGGTTGGTATGCTGGGGGCTGCTGGTGATCTCTCTGCTGGGAGTACTGCCCTCCCTGACCGGCTGGCTGTTGTTGGGACAGGTTACCCCCATTCCCCCACCTGAATCCGGGATGGTCTCGTCGGATTCCAGGTTGAGGACGGTCATACCAAATCCCGTTGACATCCATCAACGGCTCAGCATCGAAGGAGTCTGGCGGTAGTGCTGCCAGAGGTTGATCCGGCTGATATACCACCATCTGTAAGTCTGGAGATGGTGGTGACTGGTAAGAGGGCTGCTGCTGCTGGTACGGCTCCGCCTGTACAAGGTGAACTTGTCTAGGCTGCTGCAAGGAGCTGGAGCGCTGGGACGAGCTGCGGCTGCCGCCGGAATCGCCTCGCGACAGAAGACGGGGCTGAGGAGCCGTCTGTGCCTCCTGAAGACACAAGAGCTGGGTCTTCATGTCGCTCAGAGTTTGTGCCATTTGCTCCATCTGAGTTATGCCCTGGCACTGCTTCTTCTCTATGATTTCCATGCGGTCCAACTTCTCGCTGATAATCCCCATGTCCGCAGCGGCCGACTCTGCCTGTGCGGCAGCAACTGTGGACGAATTGGATGGACCTGCATCAACCCGTGCTATCCGCTGATACTGCACGGGTCCTGGCGGCTGCTGAGATCTCTGTGTGTACAACCGAGTCTGGGACATCACCATGTAATTTTCTGCCATCTCCTCGTAGATGGCCCAGACTTGGTTGTGGTCCTTGGCAAAGTAGGACCCGCCGCAAGAAGCATTCACCAGACCCTGAAGCTCTGGCGTCATCCCACTAAAGAAGCTTTGAACTAGGTTCGGCTTCGAAATGTCGTGGTGTGGGCATCTATCCAGAAGCTCTCTGAACCTCTCCCATGCTTCGTGAAACTGCTCGTTAGGGAGCATGGAGAAGTTGTTGATCAGGGCCCTCGCTGCATTCGTCCGCCCGAGTGGATAGTACTTGTTCAAGTACTCGGTGCGGAGTTGCTCCCAGGTGTAGACAAACTTCCCTAGATGTTTCAGCCAGGCGGCTGCTCTATCTGCCAGTGAAAAAGGGAAGGTCATCATCCGAATCGTATCTTGGTCCACATGACGGTCGTGGACGGTGCTGCAGATCATCAAAAACTCCTGGAGATGGAGATGGGGTTTCTCAGTGGCAAGTCCGTGAAAATGAGGAAGCATCTGCAGGGTGTTCGGGGGAACTTGAAATCCCCCACGATAGCAGGTACCACCACCCAATGGTGCATCAGTGTAGATCCGGGGTTGTGTAACTCCCGCATCATTCTCGGTGGTCCTGCTCCGGCCGCGGCTGCTGCTGCGGCAGCCGCTGCTGCTGCGGCTGCTGCTTCTGCATCAGCGTCAGGAATGTCCTCAGGCTCGCTCGGCTCGTCTCGCTCTCTTCGGAGTCGCTCCATCTCCCTTCTCATCTCGATCATAAAAGCCCCTTGATCGCGTAACTGCTGCTGAACCGTCTCTAATGATGCGATCAGGGTGGAGTTGATCGCCCCTTGGTCAAATACAACATGCTGCTCTCCCTGCTGACCTCCGGGGTAATCGTCTGCTCTGGCGGCCATACCGACGTCTGCAAAATCAGATGAGCCCAACTCAGGTTCTGTCAAATCAATTCGTCTTTCCTCGGGCTCATGTCTCTCAGTAGCAAAAGAAAGGGGGTCGAGGGGGAACAGGGTGGAATCGTACTCGGGCCCGGAGGGCTGGTCTTGACTCTCACGGGCCAACCTAGATGATGAAGTAGACGCGCCTGGAAGCGGTGCAGCCAGAGGCTGCCTAAGAGATCGTCTACCCATCATCTTGATCTTGGCGAGTTGGGCGGATGGGATCTGGAGAAAATATGATCGCAAAGCAAACCCCCGGTTCACCAACGCAACACAATCTGAAGACCGTGAAAGCTCGGTCAATTTATCTTGTCAATTTTATTTGGTGAACATACAAAATATCAGAGCGCTTACGTGACCTGTTAGGATACCCGATGCTACTCCAACCGACTGGCCCGCACGGAAGAGTCGGTAGTCAGCTAGAAATAACACCGGAGGGTTCTACCTAGGGTGCGGGTCACTCTCTCGCGCATCCAAACCATACAAGGAGGGGGTTGCTCTCCCCAAGACAAATTTTTAATGTGAGTGTCTTTTAGGGTCAATAATGTTATCCAGTCCCAATTTTTATTTTTTGTTTTTCTTTTTAATTTTTTCAAAATAAATACAAGCGGCCTAACGAATTTTCCGATTCTCCTGATGATTAAGCCAAAAACAGAGGGAGAAGACGAAAAAGCCGATGCGCGAAGAAATCAATGATGCATGCAGAGAAAGAAATGTGTACCTTGTCTCCAGCACTCTACATGCAAGTGATCCGCGCAGAATTTAAAGATAGAATAAAACTACCTAAATGGTGCAGCGGGAAAAATCGAGTCCTAGATGTGTAACTTCTATTGATCGTAAAGAACAATAGTTAGCTAACCGAATCGAGTCCGGAGTCCGATCTTGGGAGTCACTCGGTGCCCGCCACAACGGGTCCTGCCAGCGCTGTATGTGACTCCTCACGGCACGTGGTCTCAAATCCAATTAAACTAACTTTTTCAGTGAATTTAATTAAGGTCCAATTACGTTCTATAGGAACAGATATTCTATTAGGTGTTGGGCCTTAGAAATTTACGTCACAAGCAAGAGAAATTCCTAAATCTAGGGGCTCGAGAAAAACCGCGTAAACACCGGAAAAGGCAGCTAGCTATAAAAACCGTAGAAAAAGCCGCGAAAATCAAATGGGTCCCCCGAGCACACCGGTGCTCGGCGAAACAGACCCGCTAAGTTACAAATGTCCACAGTTCAAAGTCTAAGTTATTACAACAAATATTGTTCTCTCTCTCTCTCTAAATAGAAAATTTCTCCTCCTCTCTCTCTTCCTCCTGCGCGGGTCCTCTAAATAGTAAGCTCCAAGTCGTCCAAGCAGTACCTCACACAAAAATCAAAGAGAGAAGGTCAGAAAACAATAATAATATAGAGAGAGACAATATGGAAAAATGACTACAAAGCCGTGCTCCCCGGCAACGGCGCCATTCTGATGACCAGCCTAAGCGATCGGGGTAAAAGGTCTAAAAATGGTCATTGCGACCTCGATCAAGTAGACTAAGTCAATCAAGAAGAAATCAACCACTCACAGAGATAAAATCAATCAAAAAATGGAGCGGTCTAGCTATATGATTAACCTGGTATAGCTCCCAGGGTCGAACACAGGGAGCACAGATTGGCCTTGCGGCCTACGATGTAGTCAGAAATCCGAGGGAATCTTTTTTAGTGGTTTTTATTTGTTTTTATATTTTTTTTTAGATTTTTTTAAATGATTAAGAAAGTAAAAGAAAACAAAAGTAAGACAACTTCAACAATTTATTAAACACTCCAAAAATATTGCAAAAATTCCAGAAAATTGGTTTTTAGGTTTTTTAGGTTTTTTACTGTTTTTAGTGAGTTTTTGAAATTTTTCTAATGGGTAAATTATTTATTAAAAATCAAACAAGGCAGAATAGTGAAGGTACTGTCCAGCAGGGCTAGAAACTCAAAAATAAAATATTTAAAGTCTCAACCAGCCCTGTAGGTAATTTTCCTATAAACTATGAAGAATAAGGAAAATTAAGGCACCTTAATTATTATTTTTGGATTTTTAAATTAATTTTTATAATTTTTATGAGTTTTTGAGGGTTTTATGATTTTTAGGGTTTTTAAGTGATGAAAAATCACCAAAATCGGCTGGAAAGTCAAACAGCAAGCAAACTACAATACCTAATTTTTTAGAATTTTTGGTGGAGTTTTTATAATTTTTTTTTGTATTTTTAAAGTTAGACAGTGACTAAAAAGAGTGTTTTTGAATTTTTAAAAATACTAAATGAAAATAAAAATGTCCTCAAAAATCACAGAAATTACTACACCATGGCAGGAGCCATGTGTCGAAATTTCATTAGATTTGGAGGTGGGTTGATATTTATTCAAAAATGAAGAAGAGGGCACTATGCACAAGGACCAATGTGCAAATACCCGAAGACCTGGGGTCGCTGGTGCAAAATGCCCAGCAAGTCACGCGCGTCGCGCGTGGCTGGGGCACACAGGGACCAAATTGCAAGAAAAACTAAGTCCAAGGGCCTTTTGATAACTCGTATCAAAAGCCCAGGGACGAAGTTGCAAAAAGCCCACTAAATAACGCACATGCGCATAAACAATGCTCACAGGGGTATAATTGCAATTACTTAAAAATATTCATGCATTCATTAACACTCCAGATCTACAGGACAAT
Organism: Ottelia alismoides; assembly: GCA_037367405.1. Taxonomy (NCBI): domain Eukaryota; kingdom Viridiplantae; phylum Streptophyta; class Magnoliopsida; order Alismatales; family Hydrocharitaceae; genus Ottelia; species Ottelia alismoides. The sequence goes on from JAZKJV010007704.1 coordinate 575,014, forward strand.
ATATGTAAAAAGCCCAAACATACACGTGACGAAGCACGTGGTCACACACACACAGGGGCATACATGTAATTAAAATAAAGCACAAGGTCCTAACTGCAATTTACCCTACGCTAATAAAGTTTTAAAACTATTTACAGGACTGAAAAGAAAATAACAAACTACGAGGGGGCCCTACGATATTTACCCCTTTATTAGCCGACGGTCGGATAGGCGCCACGTGGTGATCGAACGGCTGGGATGGCGGCGCGACTCCTCTCTTCGTCCCTTCGGCTCGATCGACGGTCGAGAGAGGGACACGTGGACGATCGAGTGGCTCTTGTGAATGGAGTCCCTCTCTCTCGGCTCTGACGGTCCAGATGGCTCCTCCGGATGATCGAATGGACGCTGCTCCTCCACAGATGAACGGCTAGGATTAGAACTGGAGCAGAGGGTGCATCGGACGGCTCTGGAAGATGGAGGAAGAACTCGACGCCGGCGAACTTCGCCGACGTCCTGCGTACGCTCCGGTCCTCCTCAGCTGCTGCAAATGATCCGAACACGCTCCTGGTGCAGCCCCGCAGCTGATGACGATGGCCGATGGCCCAACCGAGCCCTGGAGGGGCTCCGGCGAGGCCTAGCGGCGCGAAGCTCCGGTCTGAACTGTAAAGGAGGCTCAGACACCCCCTTTGGACCTGCAAAGTAGACAAGAAGCTTCGCGGGTCGAGGGCAAAATGCCTCGACCCAAGAAAGCGGGGTGAAGATGGTCTGTGTTGTGGGGCGAACGAGCTCCGGCGAGGCGGAGACGGTGGAGCTCGACTCCCAGCTCCGGGGCGAGCTGGGGTGAATGAGCGGGCGTAGAAGGTGCGCGGGGAGATGGCGGAGATGATGGAATGCTCCGATGATTGAAAGATTGATCGGGATAGCCGGAATCAACGAAACACAGCGATGGGGCGATTTGGGGGTAACTCCAAATTAGATGAAACGAGGAAGAACTAAGGTTACCTGGTGGCTGCAGTAGACTGTGGTGGAGCTCAGCTTGCTCCTGGTCCTTGCCTCAAGGGCCGTCTCCTCCCGAGGCTCAAGCTCCAGATGGTGGTCGGAGCACGGCGGCGAAACGCGGCCGGATCGATGGTCCTGCTCCTCTTCCTCGCTGCAACACCGGCTGGGGCAAGCTGTCACCTTGCTCGTCTCGATGGAGCTCACTGGAGAGAGAGTGGATAGCCAAAGATGGGGCGCGGAGGCGGCGGAGGTCGGGATATATATGGTGACAGGTGCGATTAGGGTTGGGTGGAGACAGCGATGGAAGGCGTGGATTTTGTGGCGAAAGATCGGGCGAGGATGAGGGATGATCGGCGAAGAATCCGGGCATGGGGTTCGCGTGGGAGACAGCCTGGAGATGCGTGGAAAAATCGGCGAAGGCGGGGCGGCACGCATCTTCCAGAAAAGGAAGGAGTCCGCGGGGGAGTTGACCGGGGTCAACAATCCCCCGTGGACCAATCAGAAGCTGCCACGTGTATTTAATTTTTGTTTATTTATTTTAAGGTAGAAATAGGCCGAATTAAAGAAAACTCAAAACATGAAATATTTTTCTTTTATTTTTTTCTATTTTTTGGTGATTTTTAACTAATTTTTGGAAATAAAAATAGGGTAGCTATGTATATAGGTATATGTACACTATATGGATTTTTATTTTTGATTTTTTTATTTGTTATTTTTATGTATTTTTATGCTCATTTTGTATTTTATTTATTTACATCATAAAATATGGAATAAAATGGTATTTTTATTTTATTTTAATTATTTATACACAAGGGTGAAATAAATAATTGTATACATTTATATACATGGTATTTATACAATGTATTTTTGTATTTTTAATTTTTGTTGTTTTTATTTGATTTTTGTTTTGTTTCTTTTTATTTATTTTATTCACAAAATATACCTTAGAGTATTCACAAAAAGTTTTGAAAATAAATACATTTATTTTTAAGGTTAAATAAATAAGGAATGATGATCTTTACACATGGTGAAAGGGCATTTTTGAATTGTTGATTTTTAAATTTTTATTTTGTTTTTAATAGTTTCTAAATATACACAAAATATGTACAAGCATATTTTTGGGTGAGGAAAATATAATTTTATGTATTTACAGAAGTATATACACATGAGCTCCTATCTCCCTCTACTTTGGCTTTTATGCGGTCAGGCCCATGCTGAGCCCTCCCTTGGGTTAGGTTGCTCAATATTTATTCTAAATATTTCCCTCTTTTTCTTTTTGCTCTTTATTCTTTTATTTTGTGCACAAAAACATGCTAATTATAGGTTTTTACACAATGCATGCTTTTGGTAATTATTTGTATTTACACATATCTACATGTATTTGCCAAGGTTTTTGTAGCTAAAATAGAAGAATAAAGAGTGATGAATGGGTATTCATCACCTTCATACGAGTTACTATTTCTTTATATCTAGATAAGAAAAAAATGTTACTGTAGCATTAAAAAAGACTATGGATATAAAATAGGTATGAGTCAAATAAATAGAATAGTAGAATTCCTTTATAGATTAACACTAATATATAACAAATGAATGGCTTTTCATCAGAAAAGTACATTAAATGTAGATTTCATACAAATTATATCAAATTTATTACATATAATTATAAAGAAATATACAATACATTAAAATAGATATACAAATTCACACAATATCCGCAGATAATAAATTGGTATCTCTCTGTAGCCATACAAAATGGATATATATACAAATGTTAAAATATTTATAAAAATGATTTGGTAAGAAAATTAATATAGATATATCAACACCTTTTTGTATTTCTAAACAAAGAGCATTTTATAATGTTAAAAAATACAAAGAAATGTTAATTTGACAGTATTGATTGACATAACATTGATAACAATCATGAAAGTGTGTTCTAGAAAGCAAAGAATTTTGTAGGGATGTTTGGTTAATCATGATGGGAACACGAGCCGGCATCCTCTCCTTCTTAGATAATGATCATTGGAGATATGGACAATCTTATATTGATGTTGATGCACAATCGACTATCATCACTGAAGTACATGAAGAAAAGAACAACCAGATATAATGATGGTCGGCATCTCTCACGACCACCGGAGAAGAAAGATCACTATAAATTAGAACGAGTACAACTCTCTCATTTCGCCCGCTCTTTCTCCTCTCTCCTCCTCCTCTTTGTAGGGGTTACATTGTTTTTGTAATGGTATTGAGGCAATGCCTCCACCCCTCTTTATTTAGCCCAGTTAAAATCGCATAGTTCTATATTCCCAATAGGATTATAAATAGAATATATCAACTACTATTAAGATTAGGAATTCAATCCCATTAAGAATTCTAATCCTAATTTAACTTTAATCCTAACATGTATAGGAAAATTTTTAGAATATTAATGTTAAATCATAAGTTATAAAGAAGTATTTTTATTAAAATTCTTTGTAAATATCAGTGACAACCGCTTTAGAACTACTTCCCCTAAAGTGTGCAACCAGTGAAAATTCAACAAGCACCAACAACTAAAATAACAAATAATAGCAAAATAAATTAGCAAATAATGCCTCAAAATCTCACACCTGACAAAGAAAACCGAGATCGAGGTTGACTTTATCTCGGTATTAAGAAACATAAAAAGATACAGGTACGACTACCAGAACGAAATTCAACACGTTAGTGCATGCAATCTTTCCCTAAAACGTGATTACCAAGTGCGGTTTCGAGCTCTATATAACATATTTGTGAGATGTGAAGCTCGTCCTCTCCTTCCCAACTCTCCAATCTTCCATATCCATCAATCCATCTATCTACCTACAAGGCTACAACATGTCGAGCTACGAAGCTCTACTGCCGCCGGGGTTCCGCTTCCATCCCACCGACGACGAGCTCATTCTCCACTACCTCAAGAATAGAGACGCGTGTCTTCCGTGCCCCCATCGACGTCATCGCCGAGCTCGACATCTACAAGTTCGATCCGTGGGACCTCCCAGGTTTGTCTATGAATGGAGTGGATCCCCGGCTGTTACCCAAGTTAGCGCATAGATTGAATATATGATTAATCATCTATATATCTATCAGATTTCGCAAAATTCCTATGTGATTTGTCATTTTATCTTCACAGCCAAATGTTTGATCAATATTTAAGCAACTTAAATCTCATTTAAAAAAGACAATAATATGTAATAGCTTGGATTTTTGCGGAATTATGTGGATATATGGAGAGGATTAATCAAAAATCCAATCGATGCGGTTGGATTCTGCCGTAGCTTGGGTTCGAGCAGAGGATCAGTCCGTGTCTGCTTAAATGTGATTGGCACAAAGTCCATGAATCTGTTTGCAGACTTTAACGTAGGTGTGATCTTGGATGCAGCTAAGGCCGTTTTTGGAGATAGGGAGTGGTACTTCTTCACGCCGAGGGACCGCAAGTACCCCAACGGAGTCCGGCCAAACCGTGCGGCAGGATCAGGGTACTGGAAGGCCACGGGGATCGACAAGCAGATCATCGTGAGCTCGGCTACCGGGAGGAGGAGGATCGTCGGGTTGAAGAAGGCGTTGGTGTTCTACGTGGGGAAGGCACCTAAGGGCACCAAGACGAATTGGATCATGCACGAGTACCGGCTTGCCGAGGCCTACGTCACGACGAGGCCCCCGCGGTCTCCGAACTCCTCCATGAGGGTAAGCAGTTCGATTGCAAACCACAACGAAGTTCAGCCTCTGAAGTGGGTGTCAAATCTGAATTTATCAAATCATCTAACATATATGTGTACGTGAATCATTGGCAGCTGGACGATTGGGTCCTCTGCAGGATCTACATGAAGAACGGCCACTCTCCTTCGAATCCAAAGGCACAAGAGGCTGCAGTCACCATGGAACCTCAGCACTCCCCACTCCCCGCAGACCACCAGCTGCACGCCGACCTCTCCACACTCCTCGCCAATGATCTCCCGGGCACGTCGGGAGATGCGGACCTCTTCTCGATCACGAAGCTGCCGTGGCGTGGCCCGGAGCAGAACGGAGAGGTGCCGGGGGTGCCGGCTCCCTGGAAGATGCACGGCAGTGAGGAGGAGAGCTGCGGTGTCATATGTTCAGATGGAGCTGATTACTGGCAGATGCTAATGACGAACAACCAGTTTTAGGGTTTCAGGGCATCCACGGAAGAAGGCTGCTTGGATAGTATTCAACATATAACAGTGGTGGCTGCCGATATTGGGTGGGCATTGGGATATTATAGTGTAAGAAACTAGGTTTATGTAATAAACTATATATAAAGCTTGTTATGTGTTAGAAATTAGGTTTATTTAATAAACTATGAAGGTATCCAATTTTTTTGCCATTAATGTGCATTGTGCACTAATATGGCCTCGACGGCTTTTTTGGGTGTTTTTTTATCAGGGATTAATGTGATGCTTCGCTATTTTAGATGAATAAATTCTGTTCTTTTCGAGAAAGAAAACCTTCTTTTAAGACTGTGACATAAGTCAATATAAATTCAATTTTCTTTAACAACGATTAAATTTCATTCATAACATGAATTCAACTATAATAGAAAATCAAACAATACAACACAAACACACACACACACATGCAACCTCTATAACATGCCTCATTTTTCAACCGTAGGATTTAACATCGACAAAAAAGGATCACGGCTGTATTTGAGCGGGAAAATATATTCGATCCCTATTTGCTACATTTTAAAAACAAGGCTTATAAATATAAATCGAGATATAGTTGAGACCTTTTTTATAATAAATACCTTAAAAAGGTTGTCGAAAAAGGGTGCAAGGAAAAATATAAGTTACATGTAAGATAATGATGAATCTCCATTTCATCGCCTTTATTCTATCAGTTTGACCTTAAAAATCCTATCTAATGCATGTAAATAGCATTATTTTGTACAAATTAACATTCATTAATGTGTATAAAATATTTTTTTAATGCTAACATAATAGAATAAAAAAAGGAAATAAAAAGAATAAAATGTCAAAGGTATTTTATGACCCTGAACCCCGAGACCTAGGCATCCTGATGATTGGGTCGACAGGAATAAAGTATGGGGTTTCAGGCCCAATAATCGGATAAATTCCATTCATTCATTCTTCAATAAATCTATTTTGAAACCTATTTTATTTTTTCTTTTTTATATTTCAAATAAAGAAACTTTGTACATGAAAATTTTAAATAAAAATACAAAATTGAGTTTACGTAAAAATAAACACAGTGTATCCTTTTTACTTAAAATAAGATTCAAAAGTCCAAACTTCCCAAACCCATACCTCTAAAATAAAAACTCAAAATGCATTAAAATCACTTTAATTATATATAACTTTTAATAAGCTATTTAATGAAGGTGGTTTCATATTTTTTGGAATTAAGATGTGAACGTTGGGTTTGGACCCCTATTGTATAGTTTGCCTATATACAATATTTTATTTCATTTATTCTTTATTATTTTTATAATTTTTTAATTTTTTAATTTTTTTTTAATTTTTTAATATTATTTATAGTATATATACAAATTTAAAATAAAATAAATAATTAAAATATTAAAATAAAAAATGTATGCAAAGCACGTAGATGAAATACTTCTACTTATACCTATATAATATACACCTATATTTATTTAAGTGTACATAATACATTAAAATAATAAAACAAAAATATATTTAAAGTATATAAGAATACGTTATAATTTTAAAAAATAATAAAATATAATAATAAAATCAAAAAATATAAAATAAACATAAAATACTCAAAACATAAGTAACTCGTACTAAAAATTAACTCGTACTAAATAAGTTCAAAAAAATAAATAATAATAATAATAATTAGAAAATAATAAACATTTTTAATTTTATTCTTTTAATTTAATAAAATCATTTATTATTTATTATTTATTTTCTAAATAATTTTTGGCTTGTTAACCAGGTGCCTCTGCTAGTCGACCTCGGTCAACTAGCTGACATAGCCCTCTCATGAACGACCTACCAAATAGGGTTAAGTATGAAAAATAAGCATGGGATGTTGTAACCCCAATCAATAGGTCTGAACTCAACAAGAAAAAGAGAAACCACTCAATCAACAGATAAATCAATCAACCAAATGTTAGCGGTATCCACTATTTTATTTTAACCTGGTATAGCGATCAGGTCGAACTCAAGGAGCATAAATGTAGGAAGTAGTCAAAAATCAGAACATAAAATGCATATTTTTGTCAATTTTTAATTTTACAAATTTTTATATTTTTAAATAGTATAAGGAAGGCAAGAAAAATAAAGCAATATAGTAACAAAGAAAGCTTTTACAATTTTTTATTATGGTCAAAAATACTAAAAATCATAAACAAAAATATTTTTTATTTTTCAAATATTCATATTTTTAGTAATTTTCTAGCATTTTGCTAATTTTTATATTATTATATAAAAATAATTAAGATAAAAAGGAAAATAGTGCACAACTAAGACAAAATTACAAACTAAAAATAATTAAAGTGTCATAATGTCTTGGAGGGCAATTTTATGAGATACTAGATAAAAAGGGCAACACACAGAAACTGAAATCTTATTTTTTCTAGAACTTTTAATGATTTTTATGAGTTTTTGAGTCTTTTGTGATTTTTAGGAGTTTTGTAAGGTTTTTGAGACAAAACAATTACAGGAGACAAAGCACACAAAAACAAACAAATATATTTTTTTGGAATTTTTGAGATAACTTTTTATAATTTTTATGTATTTTATAAAACATACAATGAGATTTCTTGTGGTTTTTTATTTTTATAAAATAATCTACTTGACAAAATTAACCCCAAAAATCACAACAAATATTACACGTTAACAGAAGGTAACAATATTTTTTATGTAATTTTTGGGCTTAATTTGATAAGTATTTAATTAAAAACTCAACACACGGTACGCAGGGACCTAATTGCAATTACTATGAAGTTCACATGACAAATATTAACACGGGCATGAAACTCAGGGCCAATAGCACAAAATATCCAATTAATAAACGCACATGCTGAATAGCCCACACAGGGGTATAACTACAAATATCAAAAAGATCTACTCAAAGAATAACACATATATATATTCCAGGACAGAACATGCAAATACACTACAATAGCACGTGAGACAACACGTGAGTTCACACAAATAGGATGAAAACGCAAATATTGGAAAGAGAAATTGTCCTCGTGAAAAATAACCAAGCTATTTTAAACTACGACAAATATTTACATGACTCAACTATAAAAACAAAATAGAGATGAGATTACCCCTTATTAGGCGTGATCCAACGACCGAGGTTGTTCCACTTAAGATCTGATGGTTGTGCTTAACGATGATGCTTCGACGATGAAGGGCGCAGATGGGATCCTGATGAGCCGAAAACCGATATGGGTTAAGATGGAATAAAAATGCAATAGTCGTTGTTATCAACCAATCGATTCGGTAAAAGAGAAAAATGTATCAAACCACTTCAGAGAAAAATCAAGTAATGGAATGTAAGCGGTTTTTGCTATTTCATTTACTTAATATAGCGAGCAGGGTCAGACACAAGAAGCACGATTTAAAAACTTAGCAGTCAAATTTTGAAGATAAATTTTTTAGTGATTTTTCAAATTTTTTTAATTTTCAAATAAGGCATAAGTCACAATATGCACAAACAATCTTTTATATTTTTAAAATGGTCAAAAATGCTCAGAAAGTCCAGAGAAAATATTTTTGTATTTTATATATTTTAAAATATTTTTGATAATTTTCACAAAATTTTCAGATATTTTTGTGATTTTATAAAAATCAAATAATAGAAATAAAGGTAAATAGTGCATAGCCAAGAGTATTTTGCAACTTAAAAATACTTTAAATGCCCCAAACTCCTCAAACTTATTTTTACATTACAACACAATTATATATCTACAAACAGAGAGTGAAATCAGAATTTTTGGATTTTTCTACAATTTTATATGAATTTTCTAAGATTTTCAGTATTTTGTAATTTTTATGAGTTTTATAGATGTTTATTGCGTGAAATTTGGATAGAAAATAAATGGCAATAAAAAACACCTATAGTAATGTTTTTGGAATTGTTACATAATTTTTCGAATTTTTATAATTTTTCTAAGTTCGGGCAAAGAAAAAGATATTGTTTTTTATTTTTTTTAAATATCAAATGATGATGAAATGTGATGAAGATTTTATATAATGATCAAGGATATAGCAAGAGAATACACAAATTTTTGTCAAATTGCTTAGCAATAAAAACATTATTTCATCAAGAAGAACATGCAATTGAAGGTGTGGAATTTACAGGGAATGAAACGTAATTTATTAATGTTTTTGCAATTAAAATTAACATGAAATATACAGAGGGAAGAAAAGTGCAATTTACCCAATAACATGTGCCACGCACATGATTGGCTCTGGCTGTGGGGGTCTTCTTGAAATTTTTGACAATCCCAAGGGCATCTACACAATTTTTCTAAATATATTTTTCTATTAAACTTCTTCAAGAAGAGCACAGAGGGGGGGCACCACCGCTTTCGTCGGTGGCCGATGGGAAGAGCGCGTGGGGCTAGGCATCGGCAGAAGGCCACCGAGATGTGTGCGGCTGCATGGCGGAGTGGCAGTTGCCGCCCTACTCGCCCCAAGCAAAGGCGACTGATGCGGGGCAGATGAGCTACTGGGTTGTCGCCGCTGTAAATATTTTTATTTTTTTTATTTTTTTTCTTTATGTATAAAAATAAATAAAAGTTTTTTTATATTTTTTGTATGAAACAGAACTGTATACAGAAGCAAATTTTTTTATTTTTTATTTTTTTATTTTAATTTTCCTATAAAATAAATGCAAGAGATAAAAATAATTATATGTTTATTTTATTTTATTTATTTATTTATTTATAAACAAATGAGGATGCGAACGGTTCCGGATCGTGGTGAAGTGGGAGACAGATCCAGATCTTCGATCACCGTGCATGGTCGGAGGTGATAGGTTAAGTGAGGTAGAATAAGAAAATGATGAGATTGAAAAAATGATGTGGAAATCCGATTCGGGTGACAAGTGTGATATGGATTTTTTTGGGAATTAAGATATAAAAATTAATCATGACATATACGCAGAAATTTAATCTAAAGTTAATCTAAGAAAAATGACGGGAAACAAACCGAATCTCACCTTGAGATCGGATACACCGCGATGGCTTCGACGAGGGCCAACTCGCTGTCACCGGATAGCTCGAAGACTGAGCACCCTTATTCGACAAGTTTGCTCTCAAAGATCGGGTTCCTCTCCACCAAAGATTGATCAAAGGCAAATGAGAGAGGAGGAGCCTCCCAAAAAGAAAAGAAAAATAAGAAAGGAAAGAATGGACAAATAAGACATGTTTTTATTGGTTAATTGAATAATTAATTAAATTAAATTAATTAATTAAAAAGAATTTCATAACCAAATAATTAAATAAATAAATTTACAAAAATTAATTAGTCACCTTAATGGTGGTTATTTAAGGTATAGAGTAATATCGTTATATACATGGTATATTTTCAAATCAAATAATGAATAAAGTAAATAATTAACTAATTAAATCCAAATATTATAATTAAATTAATTTCATTAATTAATGTTGTATATTTAATTTTTTGGTGATTTTTATGTAAAGAAACTAGTTGTATACAAATATTATATACATATAGTACAATATACATATGTACAAATAAGGAAATTATTTTTAAATATTTTTTTAAAATTTTATTATTTATATTAATTCATTATTAATAATGAAGATAATATTTATGAATGGATAAAATAAATATAAATAAATAAATATAATAGCTAATTGGTAGAACTTCACAAACCACCCCAAAAAATCGATTTTTCAACCGTAATTCCAAAAATTATGAAACTACAATCATTTGAAAGATAATTTAATTTAGAGTATAGTGGAAGTGAGTTTAATTCAATTTGAGATCGTATGGAGCTGGAATTGATATTTCAATTATCGCTTTACGCCTTTTCTGAGTGTGATTATTAGCAATCTATACATTGTTTTATTTTACATTTCTTATTTACAAAATATTTTTATTTACAACATTTTTTAAAAATATTTAATTTGAGATAAATTTATATACAAATAAAATAGTACAGTTTTTATACAAACATACAAGGAAAATTTACAAATTATTTTTGGATTTTTCAATTAAAAACCCTATCTCCCCCTACTTTATTCATGGTTGATCATATCAAGTCTTGATCTTCTCTCAGGTTTCAGATCAGTCTGTATTTATTTCATAAATAAATCCTTTATTTTTCTTTTCTTTTTCTTTTCTTCTTTATTCTTTTATTTTGAACACAAAAAGTCGTAAAATGTATATTTAACAAATGCATGTAAAATGATATTTTCATGGAATTAGTGGGTATTCACAGGCGTTTGACAAGGGAAATGAAGCTAAAATAAAAGAATAAAGGAGATGAATCGTGGATTCATCATTCTCCTATACTTTACCTTTGTTAGTCCCTTAGCAAACACTTATTTGGAAAATAAGTAAAAACAAAAATAAAGAAAAGAAAAAGGAAAGAAGTTAGAACAATGTTGACTTTTAAATTTATCTTCATAAAATTGTAGTATGGAGCTCTGTTGGACCTTTGGATTATTAGTGTGCCGGAACCTTAATGGGAAATGGATTTAAAACCTAACAAACTCTAAGTTCCACAAGAGTCCTATTCAGATCTCTTCAACAGTCTGGTTAAAACAAGTCTACATACACAAATTCTTATGACTATGAATCTTTACTTGTACGGTGTAAGTGAAATATAGCTCTTCATCTCGAAAGTATCAAAGAAATAACATCTTTCAAGAAGGAAACTCTAATCCCCGGTCTAGCAACTCTTTCCTCGAGGAGCAAGGATATCCCCTTCTAAGTTCAAGTACAACCAGCTCAAGAAGAGGGGATGGAGAAGAGAATGGATGGTAATCATTGTAGCTACCTATCCTTGGATGCATGACCATTGTATCCAAGTCGACCACTGCAAGCTCACGAACATTTGACTTTTAAGCTCTTATTATTTTTTTCACTTGTATATACACTTCGGTAGGCATTTTACTTTTCTATCAAGCATGTCTAATTTTAGAGATTCTGTTTTTTTTTTTAATATATACAAGGTGCAGCATGTACATAAGGAGTTTTCCTCTTGAGCCAGTAGACTATCCCTCTTTTGAAGCATTATTGCAACCCCACAACATCCTTTCTTTAGACCTCAACATCTCCAAACCAGGTTGAGACGCACTTCCCTCCCTAGAGGAGGACGAGATGTTCCGCCTAGATGTACTACCCTCGTATGCTACCCCATGCTAAAAGATTCTTCCCCCTCACTACCTCCTCCATGAAGAGCTACGTGTAGAGTACATGTCCAAGGTAAGCCACAATCAGAAAGAATCATGCATGTGTTGTTAAATATTATACTTAGACTTATCAAGATAACATGTGAACATAGTCTTATGGACTCAAAGAATTAAGTCACTAGGATCTGAAAAGTCTTAACTCCAGTTCTTATAAGGTTCCTCTGAAATTAAGTGGATTCAGGCCCAACTAAGCTCCATTCTTCAATTTTATTCCAAACTTAGTTTAAATGTCACTATTATCCAGAAAAATACACATACAAATGTAAGAAATTTGTAAAATGCAAAGAAAGAAAAATATTTTTGTGAAACAATTTTATAATTTTGAACTTTTTATGGATTTTTGAAAAATGATGCATATGCAAAAAGAGTTTTTTTTAACAAATAGTCAGTAATATATACAAGTATATACATTTTTTTAAATAAGGGTTAGGGATGGGATACACATATTTACACAGGAGTGAGTCAATTATTTATAAGAATCAGGTGAACGGATTTACAACTTGAGTAATTTATACAAGTATATATACATACAGTTGGAAAATTCTTTTTTTGTGATGCATATTCCTCAAACTTATTTGAAAATAGTTTTACAAATAGTTTTGAAGACTATAGTCCAAAATAATTTTTCAAACAATTTACAATCATTTACAAACATTTGAAAATAATTTTGCAAATATTTTTCAAACAATGTATATAGATTTTCAAAATAATAATCTTTCTACCATTTTCAAAACATTTGCAAATAGTTTTTAAAAAATAATTTTATTTCGCATAAAAAAATATTACACAAGCTAACTATTTTTACAAAGGTTAAAAATATTTTTCAAATATTTTTCAAATAGCTTTTCAAAAACTTTTCAAATAGATTTTCAAACTATTTTCAAAATATTTTTTAAAATATTTTAACCTGATTTACTAATTAGCATATACAAAAAGAATTTTGAGGAAATTTCTGAATCTTTTTATTAATTTTTTTACCAGTATTTATACAGTATTTTAGTCACATGAAAGATATGAAAGAAAGAGTTATGTCTAAAGTATATATACAATATATACGACACCCCCTATACTTGGCTCGAACTATGTCCTCATATTGATCAAAGAGATGCAAAGGAAGACACAACTCGTGCTAAGTATAGAAAAGTGAAAACAATACTATATTACAATGACGAATAAAATAATATAATCAATAGAAGTCGGTGATCCCCCTATACATAGGATCAAGTAATCCTAAGTATAGAAGACTGTACATAATGGGAAAAACGAGGGTTAGAATGTACTGACACTACCTCTGTGGATCTGGAGATAGGTGCTATTCTTCGCACCATGCCATTTCATTCACCTATATCCTTTCTGGATCTTGAGATAGGTGCTCAACGTCTGCCACGTCGTTGGAGCACCTCCACCTCCTCCCATTTCGCACATGTTCCACTAGCTAATAGGTCGAGGTAGCTTTCCCTCAACCCTATTCTCTTCTCATGCAAGTCCCTTGAGCCTAAAGATAAGCATGAGATAGATTTGGAATCAGAGGAGGTTCCCAGGCGCCCTGAGCTTCTCCAATTTCTTGGGTGCACTATGGTGAACTTGGAGACTTTTGATGCCATTAGTAGTAGGAACTGTGGGAGGAACGTTTTGACCCGCTCGGCAGCATGGAGGGGATTAGATGACCGAGTTCTAACCAGTCGAAGCTCGGAGGAACCGAGGTTCTTCCCTGTTCTTCCAGGCTATCTTACAGTCGACCGATCAGCCTTCCTCACCAAGCATACAACCATCGTCCGATCACAACGCCCATAGCCATTGATCTTAGCTAGGAGATCTAATCTTCGCCATCAGTCGTCAAAGCATCATCGTGCATCCATAGCTTGCCACATGTCAAGTTGAAGAGCCTAGATTGCACGATGGAGAGCCTTTAGGGGGTAAATATAGATGTTAAACCTAATTTTTATGTCTTTTTATTTTAGCCCTGTAAAATATTTGAAACATTTATATTTTGGTAAAAATTGCAAGGAAATCCTTGTATTTATTTTATATTATATTTGGGTTCGTGCTAGGTCACCTCACGTGTCGTTCCACGTGAGGTGGTTATTTTGCATTTGACCACTTGCGAGTTTCGTATTTACATTTTATTACTTAAAGTTTTAATATTAGTTGAAATATTTCGGATATTTTGCAGAAACAACCTCACATTTATTTTTAATTGCAAATATATCCTCGCTAGTTCATTAGATTTAGTGTTTGTTTTCAATTTATTAAAAATATCATCCATGTTAGAAAATAATATAAAAATAGGGTTATATACTTGATAGCATGTACTCTCACGCCACGTGATTTTTTTTCATTTTATGTATTTTAACCATTTTCTAAAAATAAAAAATTGCACTAAAATCCATGTTTGTAGTAAAAACCCCATAAAAATATAAAACCTTTTTGAAAAAATCAAAAAAATACATTTTTTTATTTTCCTTTTTTATAACTCCACACCAAAAGGCCCTAAAATAGAAAAAGGAAAATACTAAAAATTAAAAAGCTCCAAAATCCTTTATAAAAATATCAAAAATTACCCAAAAAACCCAAAAATATTTATTTATGTCTCTATTTTTATTTTATATATTAAAATTTATTTGGATAAATTTAACACTTTTATTATTTTTATCTTCAATTCAATTTGGCCTATTTATTTATTCACTATTTTGGGAATTTTCAACTTTAAGAACATATAAAAATTAGTAAAAACTTCCCAAATACAAGATAAAAATAAAATAAAGTAAAAATACATATAAATGGACCTCCAAAAGGTAACTTGGAATAAATTAATACATAAAAAATAAAAGGGTAAATTACAATTTGGGTCCACATCTATGGGTCTGATCTCAGAATGGGTCCTGATCTTTTAATTGTAACAATTCAGGTCCTGGTGTCATTAATGTAAGGAACTTTTTGAGGCTAATGACGAGTATACCCTTGTTTAAAAGTTGGAACCTAACCCCCATTCCCTTCCCAACAAGGGCATATTCGTCATGAACCCCAAAATTTCCATTTCCTAAATGGTCCTGGGACCCAAATCGTTACAATTTAAAGATCAGGACCCATTATGGGATCAGACCCATAGATGAGGACTCAAATTGTAATTTACCCAAAATAAAAATCGGATAAAATACTACATAAGATAATAAACATAATTTATGTTTTAACTAAAAACTAAATAAATCATTTACTATTTAATTTTCATTTATTTCTTCTTTTATTTTTCATTTTGTCCTCTTGCAGATGATGTGGCCCAATCATGGTCTGTCATCTGTTGACCTCAGTCAACCTCTTACTAAGGCTATAATGTGCGCCAGACCTCATTTGACCCTGCTTTCTTGTTTTTTCATGCAGAATCCTTGCATTTGTTCATCTCAATCTCTGCTTGACTTTTGATCCTCGATCATCAAGCTTTCATGCCTAGATGATTCCTTAGCTGGGATCTCTAAATCGAGCACTGTTCCACGAGGAAGACACCCTGTATATAGAGTAGCCTCCGACCTTCCTTGACATTTTGATCCTTCTTCCGCCACCAAACCCTAACTCTCTCACATCTAGGAGAATCATGGTGACCGTCGGAAGCCTTAGGAGAGCTCAGCGACCCTATTGGCATCAAATTGAAGTCGATCCGAGCTCAGCCACCTCCTCCTCTTCGCTCTGGCTCGGTCCAGGTTCGTGTTAGTTCTTCTTTTCCATGGCCTTTCCATTCCTTAGCATAGCACTAATGTAGAACCAGCCTTTCTTTCATTTGATTTTGTTTTGTTTCTTGTAAAATCAAAAATTGGATCTCCCAGAGCTTCTGCTCCGCCACTCATTTCCTATCAGCTCAGTCACCCTCCGACACAATTGTCATAGACATCACCTTGCCCTTCTATTGTTCTTCGCCCCACACATTTCGTTCACCTAGATCCTTTGTGGATCTGGAGATAGGTACTCAACCTCTGCCACATTGCTGGAGCACCTCTGCATCCTCCCATTTCATACCCAATCCACCGACTGACGGGTCGTAGCAGTTTTCAATCGACCCGATTCTCATCTCGTATAGGTTCCTTGAGCCTAAAGCCCCGCTGGAGGCAATTTTGGAGTCGGAGGAGGTTCCCAGGCACCCCTGAGCAACTCCTACTATAGTGAACTTGGAGACTTTTGAAGCCATTAGTAGTAGCGGACCGTCGGGAGGAATGTTTTGAGCCTCTCGATAGCATGAAGGAGGATTGGATGAATGAGTTCTAGCCAGTCGAAGATCGGAGGAACAGAGGTTCTTCCCTGTTCTTCGAGGCTATCTTACAGTCGTCCGATCAGCCTTCCTCATTCAGGTGTACAACCATCGTCCGATCGCAACACCCATCGATGTTGATCTTAGCCCAGAGATCTAATCCGCGTCGTCAGTCGTTAAAGCATCATCGTGTGTCTGTAGATCGCCACTTGTCAAGTTGAAGAGCCTAGATCGCACGATGGATCACCTTTGTGGGTAAATTACAGATCTTAACCCCCATTTTTGTGTATTTTTATTTTAGTCCTGTAAAATATTTGAAACATTATATTTTGGTAAATTGCAAGGAACCCCCTGTATTTATTTCATATTATATATGGGTCTGTGCTAGGTCGGCTCACATGTTGTCCCACGTGAGGTGGATGTTTTGCATTTTACCCCTTGTTGGTTTTGTATTTCCATTTTAGTATTGAAAGTTTTAATATTAGTTGAAATATATTGGGTATTTTGTAGAAACAAGATAATATTTATTTTTAATTGCAAATACACCCTTTTGTTAGTTCATTAATTTTTATGTTTGTATTCTATTTATTTAAAATGTCTTCAGTGCTCAGAAAATTATGCAAAAATAGGGTTAGATATCGGCTAGCATGTCCTTTCACGTTACATGATTATTTTTGCATTTTAGCATTTTGAATATTTTATAAAAAAATAAAAAAATTACATAGAAACACCCTATTTGTAGTAAAAAACCCATAAAAATATAAAAAACTTTTAAAATTTCCAAAAAAATACATTTTTTATTTTCATATTTTGTAACTCCAGACCAAAATTCTCAAGAAATAGAAAAAGAAACAGACTAAAAATTAAAAAGCTCTAAAATCCTTTATAAAAATATAAAAAATCACCTAAAAACCCAAAAATATTTATTTCTATCTCTAATTTTTTAAATTTTATATATTATATAATAAAATTGATTTGGAGAAATTTTAACACTTTTTGTTATTTTTAATCTTCAAATAAATTCATCCTATTTATTTAGTTAGTATTTTTGATATTTTCAACATTAAATATATATATATATAAGTAAAAACTTCCCAAAAATCATTAAAATAGTAAAATTAAACCACAAAATCATATTTTATTATAATTTTTTATTTTTTAGTTATAATAACAAATATCTTTCCTTATATTACCTATATGGTTATAAATAAACTATATTATTATATTAAAAAGAAAATTAAAATGAAATATCAGAAAATATAAAAAGAAGATATTAATATTAAAAATATAAATATTAAAAATTAGAAATCCATAAAAATATAAAATTAAAAACCCACAAAAATTCCAAACACCCTAAAATGTCCAAAATCATTTATTGTCTTTCTTTATCAATTATTTTATTGTCTATCCTCAGTTGTTTCATGTGTTCGACCCCTACTGTACTTGTCCACTATACAATCTACTGTAGGGTATAATAAATTTTGATTCACACTACTTGCATTGATTTTCTATACATTGTGTGGGTTGATTGTCGATTAAATACGGATGTTGAGAGGTTGTCACAGAGACTGAGTCCTCGCCTTGTGAGGCTCATTTTAGACCACTCAATATCCATGTTTATCAAGAGGAACATGTGCCTTCTTACCGCATCACAGATTCAAACACCACAACAATTTCAATGATAGAGCATGCCTCGATCCCAGACCTATATCATAAACTATATCTCATACTAAAATACTTAAGGTAGATCCACTGAAAATGATCAGTTAGCCTTAAAAATTAGAAATCTAAAAAAACCAAGGTCAACAAAAACCCTAGATCATACCTCATTCGCTCACTCCATGGATTCAAGCGATACCATGACCTCGAGGATTGAGGGAGATCTAGATCATAATCCTAAATCGCAAACCCTAAATCGTACCTTGTTCTCTCGACTTCCACGATATCGTGAGGACCTCTGATCTCTTCCTCAAGGATTCGAGCTCTGGTCTTGGGAGGATCTCTGATCTTTTCCTATAATGTGGGGTTTATTGAAGAGAAGATGAGAGGGATGGAGGGAGTACTCGGAAAAAATGATGGAGAGGGCGTTGGGGAGAGGGGCAAGAAGAATGAGGGAAGGGGTGTATTTTGTTTAGGATGGAATTAGTTGTTTTCCTCCTGAAAATGAAACTTTTATTTTGGGGGTATATTTATAAAATAATTAATTAGTATAAAAAATTATTTATTGTTACATATATAGCTTATTCCTTTTATCATATCACTCTTATGTTTATGGAGAAAATAATAAAATACATGAAAACTCCAGGTAAAAAATTTGTGAATTAAAATTCTAACGATGATTTATTCGTTGCTATAATAAAATGGCAATAAATTCACAAAACCATCATTATTTCTAATATAAATAACAACGAATAAATATAAACATTGCTATATTTATAAATTTGTAAATATAACAAAGGACTTGGTTAGCCGTTGTTATCTAATTGTCACCATAGCTAAGATATAGTAGATGTTATTCGTTGTGAAATGATTTTTTTATACTTAAAATTAGTGTGAAATACCATATACATCTCTATAATATCATTAACTGTTACTATTTTTGGAATTTCAACTAATCATCAGTAAATTTAATTTAAACTAAAAAATTAGCGATGATTAACTAAAATTTTGAAAAATAGCAACAAATAAGCGTCGTCATATGGACCATCACTAATGATATAGTGATAAATATGATATTCATTACTAATTTCAAGTAGAAAAATTACTTTATAATGATAATATTGTCATTATATATTTAATAATGGTTTATTTAATGGCGAATTTCGAAAAAAAAACATCAATATATAGCTCAAATTTATTGTAGTGTATGTTTGTGTGTGTGTGATAGTAGGTCATTCCTTAACCATATAAGACAACATCATTTTAATAAAGTTGATAAAAACTTTGTACAAAAATGACATATAATTGCTTTATGATCTTAATTCTATGTCATGTACCAAAAGCATGTTAACATAGGGAAACCAGCCTTGAGTTACTTCGGTGATTCGGAGCTATATCATTGATTGGGCTAATCTTCCATTGTAAGAAGGGAGTTAGCAATCCAAAAATTAACATTGTATTTATAGGTAAAGACACCAACACTACAAAAAAACGAGTTGTTGTTACAGAATGTGGTTATGTAAACTTATGATCATGATAATTGTGTGATCACTAGTTTCTAGTAACAACAATTGCAAGGCCAAAGTCTTCAAATATGTAAGGACATTCATGCAAGAGTTGTGGCCACGATAATTTCTGTAGTTACTTGTAGTGGCCACGACATATTCGTGGTTAGAGAACTCTTGTGACGAGACTTGTAGCTACGGGTACATGCCACGACGTGATGTGACCAGAATCCAATTCTGTGGCCACAAGCTCCACATCTGTGGGTATAATTCTGTAGCCACAACTTGTTTTCCTTGTAATGTAAGTCAAAGAATGTGCAATAATTTGAAGAAAATAACAGTAAGGTGGTTAGGTAATCGTGCAATGGGGCTTGCGGTAGAATGGGTGATGGTTCAATTCGAACGTCCATATCTGGAAGAAGGAAATTAACGTAGATCACTTTATGTGGACTAATATTGCATACAGGAACTACATTGTGTTAAATATTAGCGTTGAATATTACTCGTAAAAAAATAACTTTTATTTTTATAATTAGCAATGAATGTCATATTCGTTGCTACAGGCTCATATATAGGGATGTCAATCTGGATATATCCACTGGATACCCGACCCAAACCCCACCATTTAAGGATCCAAAATCCGTCCCATTTATTTTTGGATGGGTTTGGGTCTTGAATTTACTACCCATGCGGGTATAGGTATGGGTATGGGATTGCCTTGTGGGTACCCGAACCCGAACCTGCCCCAAACCCGAATAGATAATAAATATAAATATAGATATGTGTGTTGCATTTTAGTCAAACTTATCAAATCCACTTCTTATCTAATAGGTGTCAAGTTGTATATATAAAAATCAACTCAATTTCTCCTCTCTATCCATGTAGTCATATTCAACTATCTTTTTTATCTTCGATAAATAAAAATTACCAACCCAAAAAGAGTTAAACACCTAATATATAAAAATTTTAACATTCTCTACACAATACACATCTTTGTGTACCACCATATTACATGACCATCCAATGTTTATTCTACCTATGAAAATATTATGTACATTTGTTAGTAGCTTATAATTTTATTATGTCAAAAATGTGGGTACCCATTGGGTACATGGGTATCCATCGGGTATATGGGTACCCGCTAGAAATTACCCATTTAATAAATGGGCGGGTAAGGGTAGTGATTTATAAATGGATACGGGTTTGGGAATATTGATACCAAACCCGACCTGTTGACATCCCTACTCATATAACAGTTATTCCTTCATTGGTTTCGTTAAAATTTGTATGAATCGTTGCTAAATTTACCAACGACTAGAAGAAAACATCAACTGATAAATAGTTGTTATATGATTCGTTGCTAGAAATATAACAATGAATAAATAATCGTTCCGAATTTAAAGAAGCTAGTAACGGATATTAGTCGTTGTTATATATTTAAGTACATATGATATGTCAATGAATGTTGAAGTATTCGTTGCCATAGATTAATTTTGTTGTGGTAGTATAAATACGAATATTCATTTTTTAGGAAACAAATACGAACATGAATATGAATGTTCTAATTCTGGATGAAACTATTACTAATATGATAGACATGCAAATAAGTATGGTAAGCTTTCTTTTATTATCTAATTATTTTATTAAGTATTCTTTTATTATTTAGTTATTTGTATGTACAGATTCATTATCAAAATATTTAATATACTTTTCATATAATAGAAATTTTTGTGAACCTAAAATGCTTAGCTTTAAAGTAAATTTGGGCATGTCTAACATTCGTAAACTAATTTGTATGTGTTAGTCAAATATCTGTATTCGAATGGTCAATATCTATTTTGCATTTGTATTCGTATTTTCAGGTCATGTTTTTGCATTTTACACATTCATGTGATATCGGTATCCGCAATCATATCCATATCTTAAAAAAATAAGCATACAATAACACTTGTATCCATATCTGTACAAAAATATTTTCATCCTTAATTGATGCCTTCGTAAAGTTAATACAATCCAATTACTTTTCTTAATATAAAATGCATAAATAAATAAAAATCTACCTTTAAATATGGAATTGGGTTGTAAAGCAATATATATATATATATATATATATATATATATATAATTCAAAAACCATTTTAACCATCTTTATTTTGTTTTTCTTTAGGTCCAGCCCAAAGATTGTGCCAAAAAGGCCCACTGATAAAGAACCGAAGGGGATACGGTATTTGGGATTTAAACAGTCGCCAAAAAATACCCATCAGCAACCATAATCAAGAAAAAATGGGATTTATATGTTTTATATTATTAAAATATTTATGTGCATATAAAGAACCGAAGGGGATCCGGTATTTGGCATCACGATAATAAAGAGACGATCATAATCGTTTAATATTATGAATGAAAATTTTGGAATTTAAATTTTCTTATCTGTCTAATTGTATGCAGGTCCGTGTAGGGGCCACAGCGTCATGTTCAAATCCTTGATTTATGTTTTTATAAAAGGATCATTACGATTTTTTTTAATTATTTTTAGATAACTTTAATTAGTTTAAATTGCAAACCTGCAACTAACTTCGTGCTAATTTTCGTCTCTCCTATGATATTGTTTTATTCATTAAATATGTCAAAAATAGCAAAAAATATATAAAAGAACCCTTAAAAATAATAAATAAAATTAAAGACAACTTACTATATGTTCCACTACGTATTGACATATTAAGCACCAAAAATAAAGTTATTCTCTTATTCAGTTCTTTAGGAGCCAATTTATTAAAAAAGGGGGGGATAAGGTTTGGGGGCCTAGACATGCTGGGCACAAATAACAGGGAAGCGTAGTTTTTAAGAAAAAAACAGCGATAAGGTTGAGCTGGGTTGGGGTATCCTCATGTGAATAGTAGTTGTTTAGAGAGTTAGGAGAGTTGAAATGATAATTGTGATGTGATGTGGCATTGATTATGTGTTATATTAACTTTTTTTAATAATTGTAATATATTTTTTATGTTAATAATTTTATTTGAACATGGTTAAAAAATATTATACCAAAGAAAGTGTAGGATCAATACAAGTAATCCCAACACAGGAGTATAAGGTTGGAGCTAGAGGTATGCCGGGGTACCCCGATGTATCTTAGCAACCAAACATGTCCTAAAAGTTGCATCAATCACCCAAAGAGCTATTCAGTTCTTTGGCATGTAGTGCTCGGCACAGATCTTTTGTCGTCGGTAATAAGGGTCCAGCTAATGCACTAAGGATGTGCTCCAGCCAATGCGCTCAGGATCTCGACTATGTACCTTCATCATCTAGGTTGAGATTATTTCTAGTTAACACAATGAACTTAATCTCTCGAGCTATATATTTGATGATTAGTGGGATGTTTTTGTAGTAAGCTCTACAACGAGTCTTCCATGTGGATCAAAATAAAGCTGCTCTAAATGCAAGATAGTTTGAATCTAAACTTGTACCATTAAGTGTCGTTGGATGTGTTAAATTACAAAAGAAGGCATCAAATTTTGGGGATAAATCAAACCTCCTGGAAAAGACATTTTATGAAACCACATTCGCTAAATATGTGGTAAATGCTTTCAGAATTTTGAAGACATCAATAAGAGCGGTTCACGGATGATATATTGAACTAGTATAATAGTCCTAAGTTGGCTTTTTCTATGAGCAAGCAACTACAAAAAGTATGTCACCCTAATTTCAAATGATTTAGACCAGAAATTTTGATGAAAGGATGTAGTTATCTGTCATTAGATTATAAATTTTATTAATTGCGGGATCTCTAACGTCGATACTAAAAAATGAAACACGGTGCAATGTTTTTTGTCATTGATGATCGAAGCATGAGCCGCATTGAAGATTTTCTTATGTGAGTTCAACTTACTCCATAATCCTAAAGGTAATCTATTCATTGGACCTTTAAACCAATTGTTCTTGACTTTCCAGGATTTAAGTCCATCCTTTATCAAGATTTTGTTGTTTGACCAATAAAAAGATCTATGGGAAGATTTCATGTAGGGGTATGGTTTCATTTATTGGATCAGGTCGAAGAGAGGTTGAATCATAAGAATGTTTTCGTTTAAAGATAATTGGTAGGAGATCAGAAGAGCCTGGACGTGGGACTTTGAGGCAAGTTCTCGGATTGAAAGAGTTGTTGGTCCCCTCGCAAATGAAGAGGCACTAATGAAATTTCATAACCATGTTTTTTTTTAATCCATAATGTTGAATATTGATCTAACCAGCAATGAGTTATGAAAGAGGCGTGGATTTAAGATCTCCCAACCATCATTAGATTTTAGACAAGGATTTTGTTCCAAGCCACTTTACATTGTTGAGTCTAAGTGATACCAATTGAAATCTTGAGGAGTGAGATCATGTGGGTAGCTAACGAAGTTAGCAAAGAATTTGGTAAAGTCATCCTCGTTGGTAATCGTAGAATCTTTGCTTTCCATCCCTGTAATTTGGTCGTGAATTTTGCTATCAAAGATTCCCAATCTTTAGTCTTCAGTCTATTCGGATAAAAGGTGAAGCCAAGGTAATTCATTGGGAAACTTCGTCTAGACCAACTTAGAATAACCTTGATCCCTTCTAGCTCGGATTGGGTCAAGCCAGACCAAAAATTTTCGATTTGGCAGTATTGATCTCGAGATCTGATATTTTGCTGAAAATTATAATCGTGGATAGAACTTCTGTAATAGCCCGGATCCTCGGTGGCCAGCGGAAGCATATCAAATGCCACGTCAGATTCGAGTGTTACTCACAAATATCAATGATATCACAAATTGCATATAGGAACCATCTTAACTCTCCTTCATCCATAAAATATATACGTCTCTAATACATATCCAAGATCCTTTATTCCAGTGGCCACAATGATATCCTTCCTTCAGACCTCGCAACGAGTCTCTAACTGCAGCTAAATTTATTTTTTCAAGACCTGAAATAAAAACACAAAAATACATGGTATGAGCTAACGCTCAGTATGTGCCGAGATAAGGTCAAACCAGCTAGCGAAAAATCAAGTCTCCACTAATCTACCTTAAACACTTCATTCATAACAAAAATAATCTTAACATGGCAACTTAATATTTATCTCATTTTCTCATTTATGATAGGTATTTGCCTACATTGTCCACGAATGCAATTAACAATATTCACAATACTCTTAACTCAGTACATGGAAATGTAATTCACAACCGTAAAATAGTTTACTCATAATTAACATCATACATAAGGGTATTCATATTATACCACATGCCATATTTCATGTATACACTTGCACATTCCCTTATTTATGCATTTGTCACATAATCAATTTATAATTTTTACCATTACCATGTTAAGCTAAAGATTTGACTTGTAACATGCAATATCAGCCTATAGATCCTTAATGAACTTAATTATGCATACTAAGGGTGCTCTTTTTATATTCGTGCATTGCATATCATATTTCCATATATGCCCTTACGGTTAACCATAATTACGAAGATGCCCATAACAATAATGTAATTATACATATTCCCATAGCAATATCATAATTGCACATATACATAAGCATTTCACGTAATTGCACCTATACATTTAGCATTTCACATTTTTGCGCATATACACTTGGTATTTCACATAAATGCACACATGCACTTGGTATTTCATAAGCACTTAGCCTATTCATTAAATTTAGCTTATCGCATAATTTGTTGGGTGGCTTTGGTGGCTTTTACCGCCGGCACAAGCGGTCATTCAATCATTACATATAACATGATGACATCAGCGCTGAGTCAATATGTGGACTTTTGACTAGGTTCCACTGAAGCTGACACCCCCGGAAGGTGTTGCCCTTTAGGCCATCGATAAACGGACTCTAGAGGTGGCTCCCACCTTAGGTGTAGCACTTAGCTCCGGTTACCGTTTAAGTATCATTATTCATGTTAAGAGAATTTCAATTCTTTTAAAGCCTTTTCGTTTTCATGCAACAATGAGCAGATCATGTGAACATTTCAATTCAAATATAATCGGTCAACTTTTATGACTTGATAACTTCAACAATTACTAATCACTATTAAATGTGATATACATAACACTATTCTTTATCAATAGTAGACGATTGAACATTTATCTATTACATACATGGTTACTCGGTACTTTGATATTATCAACTCATTTAGGGTGGTAAATCAAATACACCTCCTTCCGTAATTTCATTATAACTTTATGGCTCTATTACCGCGTTTAACAATGCGAGTGATGGTAGATACATATCATTCTATGGTGCGATATTTTATTGTGATTTGTCATAGGTTAATAAACATAGCACATAACTTATAACTTATACTACATTTTTACAACACACGTCATGAAATCAACAGGGGTTAGAATGGATACAAAGTGCTAGATTATATACAAAAGGTAATTTACATCCATATTAATATTGTTATCTACGGTAATATCTCAGTGAATAGGTCATGTGCTACAGTAGCAAGTCAGATGCGGTACGAGGGAACGGGCATGCATGCATAGTAGGTGTTATGATAATATCCCCAGAGTTATAACTAAGTTTAGACACCAATTTGTTCGTATATAAAATAATATATAACTTATGACTTAGGACATATTAATAGGATATGCAGTCATCAATTACCATCTCACATCTTACAATACATATTGAGATACGATAGTTTCTATCTATTATTGTGCAAGGCCCATTTGAAAGCATACATTGTATTACAAAAAAAAATAGTGGTGAATATTATTTATTATGATAACAGGGTTTACACCATATAACCATAAAATAATATTTCGGTGTCACAAGCTCATCTGCAGATTGCATTTATCTTCTTTCTTTCATACGTTACTTGAGATTAGGATGTAGAATTGTTTTACAATTAATAAACCTACGTGATGGAAGAATCTCATGAAGCTAAAAAAAGAATATTTATCATTATCAAATATGCACTTAAGTAGTTACATGGAATAAATCCTAAGTCATTTGTATAAAATATCTTTTAAAACTAGAAGAGTATTTCAACTAGCAACTTTAGCAACTTTAACAGAGAAATGAACCATGTAGTTTTGATTCAATATGCATAACGCTTAGATTTCATAACAAAAATACCATTACGAACCTAATAGCTATAATCAAACAACCATTTGGATGTGGAGCGATATGGTCAATGATAGATCCTACGGGTTCGACACATACATTTAAAAATCATAATCTTAAACCGATACCTACATCATCTTGAGATTATATATTGTGCACATTAAGTAAATACTTATCACAAATGCATATGTCGATTCATCGAATAATACTCCTACGGTGTTCGACACATACCTTGACGACATGAGAAGTCCGTCTGTGAAAACACATCGATCCTGCATATCCGAACCGTCGCAGCCTACGTCGACGCTCCTTCGATTCTGTTGGGTCTACGAAATTAGACACCGACAAGGAAGGTTGTCGTTGCGAGATTCGGAGGCGGTACCGGCACGGAGGTTTGCCGTTTCTCATCTTCCCCTATCTCTCTATGTCTCTCTCATCCATATTTCTCCTCTCTCTTTGCAACGTGGAATTGGTTACATGCAATTAAATAGGAATGGTAAATTGTCATCAAGAATGGCACACGTCCCTTTATCTTCTCTCACGCACACTCTATGTATCTCTCCCACACACATTCTCTCACACATAATTAGATAAATTACCTAAAATAAAAACCATAACCTCCCTCATTTTGGTGAACAAATCCACTTCCTCTCATCATGCGCACACACCCTCTTTTTCTTCTTTTATTAGATATTTCTCTTGTCATTATTATCATCTCATTATTATTTTAATTTATATTATAAAATATGAGCCGTTACAACTTCATTTAATTTTGATTCATCATATCAAGGAAAACCAGTAGATCATCAACGAATTGCACATTGGTGATCGTAGAGTCCGTTCCTTTCTTGAAGAAATCCCTAAATTTTCCTATTTTCACAAGCTGGTTTAACATAGCATCCGAAGTGGAAAGGCAATGAATGAAAAGAAGAGGGGATATGGAGTCTCCTTAGCGCGCTCCTCTCTCAAGTTTTGGCCAACCCATTGATGGGTCGTTGACCTTAAAAGATACACTAGTTTTTTCAAGTAACGCTTGCACCCATGAAATGAAGCAAGTATGGTAGTTTGCTACCTGCACTAATGATAAATGCCATGTTAGAGTGTCAAAAGCTTTTCTAAAATCAATCTTGAAGACTCGTGCTTTCGTTTCTGATTCGGACCAAGCATTTATAATAGTGGAAGTCACAATGAATACATTTAATGACGAGCGATTTTAAGAAATGTGCATTCTGAGGGGGGATGGTATCCGCAAGCCAGCGATTAGCAATCAATTTATAGATGATTCTGTCAGAAGATTTATTAGACTTATGGGCATGTAATTTTCAATGTCTAAAAGATCTTCTCTCTTGTGTAATTCACGATTATACGGAGTTATGATTGTAATCACAAAATTACACAGGATTATGAGTGTAAAAAATTCATTTAACCGAACCTCCAGCTCCTCTAACAGTCCACATCTGAAGATTGCACTCCATCTGTAATCAATCCAACAGATGAGTGATAGTCAACTCTAAATATTCCGTTCATCAGTAATCGAAGATTTATTTAAACGTAAAAGTCTTTTATAAACTCCACTTTTCCTTCAAAATTGTCAAAACCAAACTCAAAGAAATCTAAATGGTTTTTGGTATATATGAGCGAGCTTGGTGATGTAAAATCATTAAATTCAAGAGAAAATGATTGTGTAAATTTGATACCTTATTCTTTGGAGTCCTTAGTAACCGGAGTTGTGAGATGTTCTGCTTTAGGGGTCGAAAAAAGTGGAGCTCAATCGATCTATTTGAATTCATTCCTCCCTTGCCTAATGTATATTCTATACTAGTATTGAAGCTTATCGAAACAATCATTTATTTTTATTCACAATGACGTTGATATGAAAATTAACTCTTAAATCGCACAAACATGCCAATATTTTAGTTCCTTGGAAATGTTTTAGGATTTTATTATGTCATTATAACATCTCAATTATAATATAAAATATATTTTTATGTCTAAATGATTATGTATTGTTTTTTATATTTTCGATATTTTTATGCTTTTTTTAAAATTGTATTTTGATTTTCTATTTTATTTTTAGATTTCTAATATAGTTATAGTTGACAATAAAAAAACAATATCTATATATCTAGAACTATTTTTAAATTTCATAATGTTAAAATCCTTTTAATTTAAACTATTTTTTGTGTTAGTTTGTATTTTTATTTTTATTAAATTTTGTATGCGTTTATGGTATTTTAATAAGTTGGGATGTTATAAGATAAAACTGGTGTTTTATATGATGGAATTTTATAATATACCATTAATGTGATTTTTCGTTGTTTTAGTGCTTACATTTGTTTGCAAAAGTTGTAAGTAGATAATGTCTTATACATGGTTTTATATTTTTAGACACTAAATACTGAACATTATATTAAACTATTTTAAAAGTATATTAGATTAAAATAGTATTTTTGAAAAAAATATTAAGTTAATGATGGTATATGAAGGATCCATTTTTATCTTAAAAATATAGAATCTTTTTAGTTTTCATAAAAAAAGTAGTACACGCTTGTGCGCACACACATCGTGTGTGTGTGTGTGTGTGTGTGTGTGTGTGTGTGTGTGTGTGTGTGTGTGTGTGTGTGTGTGTGTGTGTGTGTGTGTGTGTGTGTGTGTGTGTGTGTGTGTGTGTGTGTGTGTGTGTGTGTGTGTGTGTGTGTGTGTGTGTGTGTGTGTGTGTGTGCGTGTGCGTGTGCGTGTGCGTGTGCGTGTGCGTGTGCGTGTGCGTGTGCGTGTGCGTGTGCGTGTGCGTGTGCGTGTGCGTGTGCGTGCGTGCGTGCGTGCGTGCGTGCGTGCACGCGCGCAGGGCGCGCGCGCGCGCGTGCGCGCGTGCGCGCGCGCGTGCGCGTGTGCGGGCGCGCGCGCGTGCGGGCGTGCGTGCGTGCGTGTGAGTGTGTGTGTGTGTGTGTGTGCGCGCGTGTGTGTGAAATGAGCCCAGTTCCTCTAACATTAACCCTATATATATATGAGAAAAGGGATCATACACCGGCGGGTGCAGGAAATTACCTACACCCGGCCTAATTTTTCATTATTTTTTTATTTTTTTGAAATGGAACCTTGGGGGATTCCATGTTGTCATTCCAAATTCAATTTAATCCGAGACTTCTATCATCTCCATCAAGACTACCTAATTTTAACGGTCGCAGAATTGCTGGAATTGACCCAATTTAGATGAACATGTTAGGAGTGTTTGTTTTGCATGAAACTTGAATCACATATTCCACTAACTATATTAAGTATAGGGTAAAATGGGGCTGCCCCCAGGGAGTAGCCAACTTGGCTACTCCCACCCCTATTTTTCCCTCATTTTTTTATTTTTTTGGAAAATAAAATTTTGTATATTCATCATTATATCCCTCTCACATTCTATTAAAATTTCGTCAGAAACAGAGACTCCTAAGCCCTCCATCCAGACGCTATTTTTTTAACGGTCGCAGGATTTTTTAAATCGACCATGTTTGGATGGAGGCCGTAGGAGTCTCTATTTCTGACGAAATTTTAATACAATGTGAGAGGGATGTAATGATGAATATACAAATTTTTATTTTCTAAAAAAATAAAAAAATGAGGGAAAAATAGGGGTGGGAGTAGCCAAGTTGGCTACTCCCTGGGGGCAGCCCCATTTACCTCTTAAGTATATCCCCCAAAGATTTCTTTTAAAAAAAACTAAAAATAATGAAAAAAATGACCGGGTGCAGGAACTTACCTACACCCCCCGGTGCAGGCTCCCCAAACCCTATATATATATATATATATATATATATATATATAGGGAAAAAGGAGTATGCTCCCTGGGTGTAGCTAACTTACATGCTCCCACCTCTTTTCCCCTGTATTTTTTTATTTTTCCGAAATGAAATCTATTGGAATTTAGATCACAATATGTCACCATGATGTCATTCAAATTTCGACTTAATTCGATACTTCTATCCCCTCCATCAAGACTGTCAAATTTTAACGGTCTCAGAATTGCTGAAAATGACCCCCTTCAGATGGAGGGCATAAGAGTCTCTGTTTCTGACGAAATTTGAATGACATGTTAGAGGGATATAGTGATGAATATATAAATTTTTTATTTTCCAAAAAATAAAAAAATAGGAGAAAATGAGGGTGGGAGTAGCCAATTGGCTACACCCAGGGTGTAGCCTCATTTAACCCATATATATATATATATATATATATATATATGGCTTATCCAATGAGCCCAGTTCCCATTAGCAGCTTGGTAAGTACTTATTCTGGACCATACACATGTATTAGTCATGACTATATTTCTAATTATAGGCTAATACGTATTTAACAATAGCTATATTTCCAATTATACAGTGTCCTTAAAAAAGGAATGTCGGTTTTGGAAAGAAAAGATTCAAATAAATGATTTCGTGCGGATGATTAAGATCCAAATAACGAGATAGTAATAAATATACTCCGGTCAAGTAAATGCTTGTTATGAGACCGGTAATATCAAGACAATGATCAGTAATTTACATCCAAATAGTTACCTTGTGCAGAATTTAGTAATATGTATACAACGATCAAGTAAATGTGTGCTGCGAGATCAGTAATAATATAACAAATGATTAGTAATACCGTTGTGTATGTAATGCGCATTGCATTCATTTCTCTACTATTTTTTCCTTTTCTGTCAACGAAGCATTCTATTTATTTCACAAATTCATTTTTCCTTATGTGCATGTATTTAATAACTTATTTTTCAAAGTACTATTTCCATATTTAATCGTATAGAAGGCGAATATGTTAATGATTATATGTTACTTTCTTACTTAAGCAATGTCTGTGACTTACTAACCATTTATTTTATTATTATTGATCTCCTAGTAGCCATTACTTGAGAATTGTATAAATATTATTGAACATGTGATATAAGATATAAATATATACATTACTGAACACACAACAAAATTTTATTTGAGAACAGTATATATTACTTGAGTATTTCTCTAAATTACTAAATTTTGTTCAAAGTAATAATACATATGGAAATTACTGACCATTTGTTATGCTTTTACTGACTCCACAACAAGCACTTACTTGACCAATGTATACATATTACTGAAATCTGTATTATATAATAAAATGAATGTAAATTACTAACTATTGTTTAGATAGTACCGATCTCACAGTAACTATTTACTTGACTATTGTGTATATATTACTGACATGAATATTTGGATCTCAATTTTCTGCAAGAAATCATTGATTCGAATGTTTTCTTTCCAAAATAATCTTTCTTTTTTAGGACACGATATAATTGGAATACGATGTATTGTTAAGTCGCTTTGCATTTTAATATCCTTCCAAAAATGATATCCTTCGAAATAGGTAAACATACAATTGGTAATACACGTGTGTGGCCTACAAATGGTGCCCACCGAAACGCTAATGGACCATGTGTGCATTGAATAAAAATCCTATATATATATATATATATATATATATATATATATATATGTATGTATGTATGTATCATAATTAGAGTTTTATGTAGTATTTAGCTTTGACCCTAAAATGATCTAGAGCCCCTAACAAAAAATGCTAAGGATTACTGCAAGAAATTATTCTTAGACATACACACATGTTTATACATGTAAATATGCAAGTTTTTATGTGTGCATATGTGCATACAAGCATATACATAAACATGCATATATACATAAACACTTATACACATATAAAGAGAGAGAGGGAGGGAGACTTGTATAGACATGCGCACATGTATATAGTTTAATAACTCTAAACATAGTGCCACATCTAAAACTCACATAATGTCAGGGTGGGTTAAAGAATGAGGGATTACTACCTTGAGGTTAACGAGTTCAATTAATCAAGGACTTGTCAAGATCAGTTTTCCTCAATAACAATTCGGGATTTAATCATGGAATGTTACAAATGATGTCAGAGCGGGCTCTGTCTAATACGGGAAAGGTCTACCCGAGAGAAAGAACTACACATACAAAGATATGGGAGGAAAAGGCTAATCAAAGTGTGCAACTGTCATTATTTGGGAACTAAGTGATGGATCATGTCACAACGAGGATATTGAGAATACAAGTGGTGGAAATTATAACAATCTGAAACATAGCCTCTCACATCTAAAATCACAATCTGAGAGCGTATTATAAAAGTGGATGATTTCTATTTTACAACTTGGTCTTGAGCATTTTTTAGTGATTGTTAAGGGGCTCACTGGGGAGGAGGGTTGGAAGTAGGGATGCAAACAGATACGGATATATCCGTATCCGACCATAACCGTATCCGTTTTATACAGATTTTGACATCTGTATCTGTATCCATTTTAAAATGGATACGGATATGGATATCATTTTGATATCCGCTAATATCCGTATCCATATCCGTATATCTGTTTTCGTTTATAAATATAGTCATAGATTTATTTTTAACCATATATAACATAATTCCCTACCTCCTTTTACTATATTTATACAATTTTTATGATACAAACGCATTTAGTAAATTAATATCATGTTTTTCCATCTAATTCGTATATATTATTATATTTAAGTCGATTCTATAGAGTATTTCTAACATTACTCGTATGTGATCAATATCCGTTTTACATCAGTATCCGTTTTTTAAGGATATGGTAAGGTAGTTTTAATATCCGTCAATATCCGTATCCGCATCCGTATTTGTATTTAAAAATGAATAAGAATATGATAATACCTATATCTGTATCCGACCGTCCCTAACTGGAAGTTGTCACATGCTAATTTCGTGTTTGCTGCGGGCTTCACTTGACGAGTCGGATCAATTAATCTATTCGATGAACTTGAAATCAGATGGTTGGAATCAAATTGGATTCATATGCTTTGGAGTCCAATCGTTTCTTGAACATTCGGACTTCCAGGAGATGCACTTTCATTGGGAGGATACAACTTGATGCGTACATTTGTTTGCAAAAGTTGTAAGTAGATAATGTCTTATACATGGTTTTATATTTTTAGACACTAAATACTGAACATTATATTAAACTATTTTAAAAGTACATTAGATTCAAATAGTATTTTTGAAAAAAATATTAAGTTAATGATGGTATATGAAGGATCCATTTTTATCTTAAAAATATAGAATCTTTTTAGGTTTCATAAAAAAAGTAGTACACGCTTGTGCGTACACACATTATATATATATATATATATATATATATATATATATATATATATATATATATATATATATATATATATATATATGGGATTGGGGAGCCTACACCCATGTGTAGGTAACTTTCCTACACCCACATCTTATTTCCTAATTTTTTTGATTTTTTTGAAATGGATCTTTAGGAGGATTTACTTAGAATATTAAATGAAAATTGTGTTTCAAATTTCATGTAAAACAGACATTCCTAACAGCTCCATCGGAAGGGGACGATTTCAGCAAATCTCAGACCGTTAAAATTTGACTGTCATGATGGATCAGTTAGAAGTCTCGAAATAAGTTGAAATTTGAATGAGAACATGGTGACATATTGTGATCTAAATTCCACAAGGAATTATCTCAAAAAATAAAAAATTTTGAGGGAACAAGAGGTAGGTGTAGGAAAGTTACCTACACATGGGTGTAGGCTCCCTTTTCCCTATATATATATATATATATATATATATATATATATATATGTATAGTGTGTGTGTGTGTGTGTGTGTGTGTGTGTGTGTGTGTGTGTGTGGGTAAAATGAGCCCAGTTCCTCTAACATTAACCCTATATATATATGGGAAAAGGAATCCTACATTGGCGGGTGCAGGAAATTACCTACACTCGGCCTAATTTTTCATTATTTTTTTAGTTTTTTGAAATGAAACCTTGGGGGATTTAGATCACAATGTATCACCATGTTGTCATTCCAAATTCAACTTAATCCGAGACTTCTATCATCTCCATCAAGACTACCTAATTTTAACGGTCGCAGAATTGCTGGAATTGACCCAATTTAGATGAACATGTTAGGAGTGTTTGTTTTGCATGAAACTTGAATCACATATTCCACTCACTATATTAAGTATATCCCCCAAAGATTTCTTTTAAAAAAAATAAAAATAATGGAAAAAATGACCGGGTGCAGGAACTTACCTACACCCCCCCCCCCCCCCGGTGCAGGCTCCCCAACCCCTATATATATATATATATAATATGTATATAGGGAAAAGGAGTATGCTCCCTGGGTGTAGCTAACTTACATGCTCCCACCTCTTTTCCCCTGTATTTTTTTTATTTTTCCGAAATGAAACCTATTGGAATTTAGATCACAATATGTCACCATGATGTCATTCAAATTTCGACTTAATTCGATACTTCTATCCCCTCCATCAAGACTGTCAAATTTTAACGGTCTCAGAATTGCTGAAAATGACCCCCTTCAGATGGAGGGCATAGGAGTCTCTGTTTCTGACGAAATTTGAATGACATGTTAGAGGGATATAGTGATGAATATACAAATTTTTTATTTTCCAAAAAAATAGAAAAATAGGGGAAAATGAGGGTGGGAGTAGCCAATTGGCTACACCCAGGGTGTAGCCTCATTTAACCATATATATATATATATATATATATATATATATATATATATATATATGGCTTATCCAATGAGCACAGTTCCCATTAGCAGCTTGGTAAGTACTTATTCTGGACCATACACATGTATTAGTCATAACTATATTTCTAACTATAGGCTAACACGTATTTAACAATAGCTATATTTCCAATTATACAGTGTCCTTAAAAAAGGAATGTCGGTTTTGGAAAGAAAAGATTCAAATAAATGATTTCGTACGGATGGTTAAGATCCAAACAACGAGATAGTAATAAATATATTTCGGTCAAGTAAATGCTTGTTATGAGACCGGTAATATCAAGACAATGATCAGTAATTTACATCCAAATAGTTACCTTATGCAGAATTTAGTAATATGTATACAATGATCAAGTAAATGTGTGTTGCGAGATCAGTAACAACATAACAAATGATTAGTAATACCGTTGTGTATGTAATGCGCATTGCATTCATTTCTGTATTATTTTTTCCTTTTCTGTCAACGAAGCATTCTATTTATTTCACAAATTCATTTTTCCTTATGTGCATGTATTTAATAACTTCTTTTTCAAAGTACTATTTCCATATTTAATCGTATAGAAGGCGAATATGTTAATGATTATATGTTACTTTCTTACTTGAGAAATGTCTGTGACTTACTAACCATTTATTTTATTATTATTGATCTCCTAGTAGTCATTACTTGAGAATTGTATAAATATTACTGAACATGTGATATAAGATATAAATATATACATTACTGAACACACAACAAAAATTTATTTGAGAACAGTATATATATTACTTGAGTATTTCTCTAAATTACTAAATTCTGTTCAAAGTAATAATACATATGGAAATTACTGACCATTTGTTATGCTTTTACTGACTTCACAACAAGCACTTACTTGACCAATGTATACATATTACTGGAATCTGTATTATATAATAAAATGAATGTAAATTACTAACTATTGTTTAGATAGTACCGATCTCATAGTAACTATTTACTTGACTATTGTGTATATATTACTGGCATGAATATTTGGATCTCAATTTTCTGCAAGAAATCATTTATTCGAATGTTTTCTTTCCAAAATGATCTTTCTTTTTTTAGGACACGATATAATTGGAATACCATGTATTGTTAAGTCGCTTTGCATTTTAATATCCTTCCAAAAATGATATCCTTCGAAATAGGTAAACATACAATTGGTAATACACGTGTGTGGCCTACAAATGGTGCCCACCAAAATGCTAATGGACCATGTGTGCATTGAATAAAAATCATATTTATATATATATATATATATATATATATATGTATGTATGTATGTATCATAATTAGAGTTTTATGTAGTATTTAGCTTTAACCCTAAAATGATCTAGAGCCCCTAACAAAAAATGCTAAGAATTACTGCAAGAAATTATTCTTAGACATACACACATGTTTATACATGTAAATATGCAAGTTTTTATGTGTGCATATGTGCATACAAGCATATACATAAACATGCATATATACATAAACACTTATACACATATAAAGAGAGAGAGGGAGGGAGACTTGTATAGACATGCGCACATGTATATAGTTTAATAACTCTAAACATAGTGCCACATCTAAAACTCACATAATGTCAGGGTGGGTTAAAGAATGAGGGATTACTGCTTTGCAACTTGAGGTTAACGAGTTCAATTAATCAAGGACTTGTCAAGATCAGTTTTCCTCGATAACAATTCGGGATTTAATCATGGAATGTTACAAATGATGTCAGAGCGGGCTCTGTCTAATACGGGAAAGGTCTACCCGAGAGAAAGAACTACACATACAAAGATATGGGAGGAAAAGGCTAATCAAAGTGTGCAACTGTCATTATTTGGGGACTAAGTGATGGATCATGTCACAACGAGGATATTGAGAATACAAGTGGTGGAAATTATAACAATCTGAAACATAGCCTCTCACATCTAAAATCACAATCTGAGAGCGTATTATAAAAGTGGATGATTTCTATTTTACAACTTGGTCTTGAGCATTTTTTAGTGATTGTTAAGGGGCTCACTGGGGAGGAGGGTTGGAAGTAGGGATGCAAACAGATACGGATATATCCGTATCCGACCATCACCGTATCCGTTTTATACAGATTTTGACATCTGTATCTGTATCCATTTTAAAATGGATACGGATATGGATATCATTTTGATATCCGCAAATATCCGTATCCATATCCGTATATCTGTTTTCGTTTATAAATACAGTCATAGATTTATTTTTAACCATATATAACATAATTCCCTACCTCCTTTTACTATATTTATACAATTTTTATGATACAAATGCATTTAATAAATTAATATCATGTTTTTCCATCTAATTCGTATATATTTAAGTCGATTCTATAGAGTATTTCTAACATTACTCGTATGTGATCAATATCCGTTTTACATCAGTATCCGTTTTTTAAGGATATGGTAAGGTAGTTATAATATCCGTCAATATCCGTATCCGCATCCGTATTTGTATTTAAAAATGGATAAGAATATGATAATACCTATATTTGTATCCGACCGTCCCTAGCTGGAAGTTGTCACATGCTAATTTCGTGCTTGCTGCGGGCTTCACTTGACGAGTCGGATCAATTAATCTATTCGATGAACTTGAAATCAGATGGTTGGAATCAAATTGGATTCATATGCTTTGGAGTCCAATCGTTTCTTGAACATTCGGACTTCCAGGAGATGCACTTTCATTGGGAGGATACAAATTCGAAGCAACGCCCACAACTTCTAGGGCATGTTTGGTTGCAGGTTGGGCAGGGTTGGGTTGGGTTGGGTTGGGCTGGGCTGGGTGAATAGTAATCTGTGAGGAGGAAGTACCCTTGTGAATAGTAATCAGGGTTGGGCCAACCCTGCCCAACCCTGCAACCAAACAGGCCCCTAGTTTTTCGTTCTCTGATATGCTTTGAGGATGGCTTCATCTAGGGCTGTCAGAAAGCTCGAGCTCGATGAGCTCAACTCGAGCTCGGCTCGTTAAGGGCTCGCGAGCCGGACTTGAAACCTTAACGAGTCTGAGCCCGAGTTGAATTGTATGGCTCGTTAGCTTATCGAGTCGAATCCGAGTTGGGCATTGTTCAACTCGGAAACTCGACTCCATAACTCGTTTTTCCTCTTGATAAAAAATTAAAAACATATATACCGAAACTTCCACATTGAGTTTGATATAAAATAGAGGTTACCATTTTTCTTGCTGAAAAAGCTACAGAAAAGAGTATAAAAATCAAAATTACAAATGTCATTTGTATAATTTAAAGTATAAAATGGAACAATGACTCATTAAGAGGTTCATGAGCCTGCTCATTTTGAGGCTCATGAGCCCGCTCAAAAACTCATGACTCGATAAGAGGCTCATTAGCCAGCTCATTTTGAGGCTCGTGAGCTGGCTCAGAAACTCGTGGCTCAATAAGAGGCTCGTGAGTCAACTCGAACTTGACGAGTTCGAGTTGGTGATCCATAGCTCGATCCTTATCGATCTCGAGTTCGAGCCTTAGGTTTCTTATCGAGTTCGAGTCCGAGTTGAGGCCAACTTGGCTCGTTGAACTCGATAGACACCGTTAGCTTCATCAGAGTGCGTCAATATCTACCTTGTTGTCATCA
Organism: Ottelia alismoides; assembly: GCA_037367405.1. Lineage (NCBI taxonomy): Eukaryota > Viridiplantae > Streptophyta > Magnoliopsida > Alismatales > Hydrocharitaceae > Ottelia > Ottelia alismoides. The sequence continues at coordinate 614,192 of JAZKJV010007704.1, forward strand.
TATTATATTATAGGAGTGGATTGTCAAACCATGTGCAATTATATTGTGGGGGTGAAATTTCTCTAACAATAATCATCTAATGGGTGCTTCAGTGATCTCTAAATTAATTTCTATATTATATATCTCTTTCTTAACCTTGCCTAATGTTATTGTTTCTATTATTAACTGATTGATTCATATATCACACAATTAGTGTTTGTAATTGAATTGTGACTTATGAATGCTTGATTATATTCAAAATAAATTGTGTTACCATTAAACTGTAGCATGAATATTATTGTTTAATTGTTGTATTTAGAATTGTAATTAAACTTTTTATTGGAAAGTCTATATAATTACAATTGGAGTTAATTTGGTTTTAATTGGGAAACCAAATGGCTTGGACGGAAAGTTGGGAATTCCCAAATTTGAAACATTGAATTTGTAATGTCTCGGGCTTAGGTCCCCGGTCCGTTATCGAGGAAAAGTGGCCCCAACAACTTGTTGGATACGGGCTCAAATGGATCCGTTGACAACCACCCAAAATGCTTAAGCCCAAGTTGTCAAGTAGTAGTCCCCACAATTTATATACCACACACACACTTTGTGAGTTTTCCATGTGATGCTATGTTTGGGGTTAGGGTATTATAACCTCTCCCACTTATATTTGTAACGTCCTCGTTGTGACATGGCCCGTCACTTATTCCCAGTGATAGTGACGGTTGCATGCTCCGTGTAGTAGCCTTTTCCTCCAACCTCTTTGTAGGGGTGGCTCCACCTCTCGGATAGCACTTTCCACTATCAGAGAGAATTTGGCTCCGAACCATTTGTAACGTCCCGGGTTTAGGTCCACGGTCCGTTATCGAGGAAAACTGGCCCTGACAACTTGTTGGATACGGGCCCAAATGGATCCGTTGAAAACTACCCAAAATGCTTAAGCCCAAGTTATCAAGTAGTAATCCCCACCACTTATATACCACACCCACACTTTGTGAGTTTTCCATGTGGTACTATGTTTGGGGTTAGGGTGTTACAGATTAAGCTTGGGTGTAAGTTTAGTATCATACCTAATATCTCTAAACTTTCGGTGGGCTCATATATGAGTTCACACCCTAAGCTCGTGTAGTAACAGTAGATAGGAGGAATGGAGGGCCACACACACGCGCTCCGCTCCAGCTCGGGAGAGTCAATTCGGATCTCGGCTTGAAATCGAATGTCCCACATTCTGAAAAAATACCCACACCTAAAAGTCAGATGATAAATATGTGTAAAAGGAGTGTGATCGTATATGCCATGCTTGCATCTTGTTGACTCTAACATGTTGTCTGAAGCATATTGTTTATCTACATATATACTGTGAATAAGATTTGGGAGAACTCGCTAATAAGTGTAATATTCATGATCTTAGTATTGAGAAAACTCAATCGTGGAGTTCGTTAAGTTTTCTATAGGCATGGAGAAATCAAATGTAATCTGTGGATGAATGATAAGGAAATAACACTTCCAAAGAAGTTTCACCTTATGTCAATTATAGAAAAGTTCCTCAAATCCTGAAATAGCTTTAATATTTCCTTAGAACGTAAGAAGAGAAAATTTTCTATGATAATATAACAGTGACAATCTCCACTAAGGTGAAACAAAGGAAGCTAAACATAATATTTTTATGGATGTTCAAGCTAAGCTTAATTGCATGACCTCGAAAGGTAAAAGAAAATGAGAAAGGGTGGAAATAATAAGGATAAAATCAAACTTAAAGACAAGATCAAAAAAAGACAATCAATAAACTCTACATGTACTGTCATCAGGTTGGGCATTAGAAAAAGGATTTTCTATCCTTAAAAAGTCCAACATAAGCCTATAGAAAATGAACACTGAGTGATTGAAAGCTAGCAATTGTTTTGTCTCTATAAACATGAACTACATCGTATTTCATGATCTAATGAGTGGCTCATGGATATGGTAGTCAATGAGTATATCTTTTATGATAGATCTTTATTTTCTTTCTTATTATACATGCATTGGCATGACAATGGAGATGGGGATGACTCTATGGATGTTAGATTTGAGACAAGTCAAAATGGCATTCTCTTTCAAATGAGTATGAACTTTGTACAATGTGTTGTATGTCGTCGACGTTGGAAGAATGTTTTGTCCGGATTAATTTTAGTTAGAAGTTGTTTTGAATCTAATTTCAAATGTAATTAACTTATAATTCTCAGACATGATATTTTTCATTGAAAATGCTAATTGGCAGTCTCATTACACAAGATAAAGAAGCTAGATCTAAAAATCGTTGATTCCTTCCGTATATGACATTTCTTTCCATTCGACTTATGTTAAGACTGTCTTCTTTATGGCGATCTTGAGGAGGATATTTCTATGGGTCATCCTGATGGATTTGTAACACCTAGGAATGGGAGTTTGTAAGTGTGTTATATCTCTTTTATAATTGAAATAAACATGAAAGGAATGACATCAAAAATTTGACAAAACTATTTTCCACGTGCCTTTAAGGTTCACGAATCGGATAAGTGTATATGTTCTAAGGTGAAAGACGATGAGTGTATTGTCTTATACTTGTGATGGCATAAGACTAAGATGTTGTTAAGTTGTAAGTTTGAGATAAAGGACATGGATGTTTCTCATTTAATCTTGGATCTCAAACAGATGAGGTTAGTTTATGTGATGGTAGTATCTCAATCTAACAACATTGAGAAGGTACTTGAGAAATTTGGATACAAAGATAGTAAGGATGCAGACACCCCTTTCGATTCATCCTATTTATAAGAACAATTGTGGAGTTGATATATCCCAACTTAAGTACCCACATATCATAAGAAGCATAATATATCTTGCAAATGGCATGATGTTTGATATTTCATTCTCGATTACAAATCTAACTAAATACACGAGATGTCCTAGCTTTACTCATTGGGAGTATATGAATCGAGTATTGTGGTACCTAGGAACTATTTTAATTACTTTGCATAATGATATAGATCCTTTTATGCTACAAAGGTATATATTTAGAGGTTAATGCGGCTGCCCCCAAGGAGTAGCCAACTTGGCTACTCCCACCCCTATTTTTTCCTCATTTTTTTATTTCTTTAGAAAATAAAAATTTGTAAATTCATCATTATATCCCTCTAACATTATATTAAAATTTCGTCAAAAACAGAGACTCCTACGACCTCCATCCAAACATGGTCGATTTAAAAAATCCTGCGACCGTTAAAAAAATGACGTCTGGATGGAGGGCCTAGGAGTTGATGAGCCGCCCGAACGACTAAGGTAAAGTATCACTAAGGTCGTTGTGACTTCATTCACTCGGGACTATGAGCTCAAAAAGAAAAAATATTCGGACCACCAAATAAAGATAAAACACGAGAAAGCCAACTAGCAGTCCTAGCTATGGGATTGACCTGGTATAGCTCCCAGGGTCGAACTCGAGGAGCACGGATTGGCTTTGCAGCCTATGAAGTAGTCTAAAAATAGATAAAAATATAAACAAATGATGTTTGGTGCATTTTTAATATTTTTAGATTTTTTTAGATTTTTAAATGATAAAGAAAATAAGAAAACAATATAAACAAGCACAAACAACAAATTATTTAACTACTCTAAAAAGCTCCAAAAATTCCAATAAAAATTTTTTTGGATTTTAGATATTTTTTTCTGTTTTTGGTGATTTTTTGATAATTTTCTGATTTTTATAGAATTTTCTAAAAATAAAATAAAGAAGCAAAACAGTGTTGCTATCCATCCAGGCTTTAAGGACCAAAATAAAATATATAATGGTCCTAAAATATCCTGGAGGTATTTTTCCTGTAACGTATGAACAACAAGGAATAATAAGGAAAAAGAGATTTTTTGATTTTTCTATGATTTATTAGATTTTTTATGAGGTTTTCAAGGTTTTTCAATTTTTATAATTTTTATAAATCCAAAAATGACCAAAATTGGTCAGAAAATCAAATACACCAAAACAAACAATATCTGAATTTTTGATAATTTTTAAAGAGGTTTTGATATTTTTTATGAATTTTAGAGATGAACAGGCAGAAAAAGAGATGTTTTTGAATTTTTAAAAAATAATAAAAGGGCTCCAAAAATTTCCCAAAAATTAGTGGAACTTCTCCACAGTGGAAGGAGCCACATATCAAATTTTCACTTAGTTTGGATGAGATTTGGTATTTTATTTAAATCCAACAAGAGGGTATAGTGTACAGGGACCCAAATGCAAAGAAAATAAGTTCCAAGGGCTGAAACGTAACAAATACAATGAACTGGGGGTCCCTCGTGCAAATTTTCCAAGTTCTCACGCGCAAAGCGCGTGACCTGGGCATGGAGGGACCTATGTGCAATAAAAAATACTTCCCAAGACTTATTAGCAACAGGTGTTAAAAGTCCGGGGAGGAAATTGCAAAATGACCAAGAAATTCAGCACATGTTCAATAAAATCACGCACAGGGGTATGGATGCAAATAATGAAAAATAAATTTCATTCCATAACTCCTCAAAACAATATCCCAAGTATTGCAAATACACCACAAAAATCACGTGACGATGCACGTGTTCCACGTAGACAGGGGTACAAATGCAAATAAAATAAGCATGAGGTCCTAAGTGCAAAATATCCAAAATAAAAACAACTTAACTAAATATTTACAGTACTAGAACGTAAATGACAAACTAAGAGGGGCCTAAGAGATATTTACCCCTATTATTTATCCGAGGGCTGAGATGGCGCCGCGTGTCTGATCTGACGGCTGCGGATGACGACGCCTCAACGAAGAAGCCCTGGCTCTGATCCAACGGTGGAGGGTGCGCCACGTGGGGGGATCAACGGTCGAGAATAGCTGGTGTTGACCCTCGCTGGATGGAGGGTTAAGAAGGGGCCACGTGTCTGATCTGATGGTGGTTGTTGGCCTCTTCTTCACCCCTAATCGAAGGGTCCACAAGTAATCTGGGCCTCCGGGGTCGAACGGACGACAGAGGGGGGTCCTGGAGGAACTCCTCGCCGACGAACTCCGCCGGAGGACTGGAAGTATGCTGGACCTCCGCAGGAGCTGCTGATGATCGGAAAAGATTCGCCGGAGCCTCCCGCGTTTGAAGAACCCCTCCGATGACGCAAAGGAGCTCCGGAGAGCCCAGGCGACAACGGCGGAGCTGAAGCTCCTGTGCTGAATAGGGAGGGCCTCATATGGTCCTCCTCAGGCCAGCAAAATGGCACAGAGAGACTACTAGGTCGAGGGCAAAATGCCTCGACCCAGTTAGGAGCGTAGTGGGTGGTTAGTGGTGCGTGATACGAAAGAGCTCCGGCGAAGCGACGGCGAGGGAGCTCGACTCCCAGTTCTGTGACGAACTGGGTTGGATGAAGGGGCGAAGAATGTGCGGGGGAGAAGGGTGAAGATGATGGTCGGTTCTGATGATCGAGATGTCAATGGATGTGGTCGGAATCGAAGGTCGACGGCAAAGGGGCGATTTGGGGGTAAACGGAAATTACAGAAATAAAGAAGGAACTAAGGTTACCTGATGGTCGAGGTCGACTGTGGTTGAGCTGCTGAAGCTCTAGGTCCTTGCCTCGAGGGTCGTCGATGCCCGAGGCTCGAGCACCACACAGAGGGCGGCGCACGGCGGCGCAAGGCTACCGGATCGATGGTCGGGACTCCTCCTCCTCGCTGCGACACCGCCAATCGCTTGCTGTCACTCAGATGATAGTGGTGGAGGTCCTGGGATGGAAAGAGTGGAGCCAAAGATGAGAGAATCGTGCGGCGGAGCAGATGTTATATATGTTTAGGGGTCCGGCTTGAAGATGATCGGGCGAGACACTCGGAGCACGAACCCCGATAACCCACCCCGGGCGAAGGTATCGGATCTGCAAGGAAGAGATGGATCTCGGGGTTTGTGGATTTGGGTGTCGGATCGAGTGGCGAAAATATCGAGAAATCGGGTCGGGCGCACTTGATCCGCGGGTTGTGGTCCAAGGGGGGAGTTGACCGGGGGGTCAACATCCCCCGTAGACCAATCAGGAGCGGCCACGTCAAAAAGATTTGGAAATTCAATTTAAAATAATAAAATGGCTGATTTTGGAAAAAGTTAAAATACGAAAAATGTTTATTTATTTATAAACTATTTTTTTGTGATTTTTATTTATTTTTTTGAAATAAAAATTAGGTATTTACAATATAGAATATTATATATAGGTATATACAGTATTAAATTTTTATTTTTAATTATTTATTTATGTACATCATTCTGATAACCGCCCGAACGACTAAGGTAAAGGTAAAGAAATGGTCGTCGCGACCTCAATCACTCGGGCTAGGTATATCAAGAAAAAAATCAACCACTCAGAACATGTAAGACTAATCGAGCACAAAAGAGAGCGGTCCTGCTATGAGATTAACCTGGTATAGCACCCAGGGTCGAACACGAGGAGCACAGATTGGGCCTTGCTGCCTACGATGTAGTCAGAAATCCGAGAGAGTATTTTTTAGTGTTTTTAAGGGTTTTTATATTTTTTTAGGATTTTTGGAATATAAAGAAAACAGGAAAAGCACACAAACAATTAACTTGAACAATTTATTTAATGCATTAAAAAGCAAGCAAAAATTCAGACAAAAATATTTTTATGTGTTTTATATTTTTATGTTTTTGGTGAATTTTTGAGATTTTTCTGATGTTTATTTTATTTCCTAAAAATCAAACAGTGCGAAAAGCAAGGGGTACTGTCCAGCCAGGCCCAAAACCCAAAAGATAAAATATCTAAGGATCTCAAAGGGACCTGGAGGTAATTTTCCTGTATCCTAGAGAAAACAAGGAAAATTTGAGCACCAAAATTATTGTTTTGAGTTTTTAAATTATTTATTATGATTTTTAGGAGTTTTGAGGTGTTTTTAAGTTTTTAGGGTTTTTACTCAATGAAAAATAGCCAAAATTGGCTAGAAAATCAAGGAACACAAAATAAACAGTAACTAATTTTTATGGAATTTTTAAAAGGGTTTTGATATTTTTTTGGGTTTTTGACTCTAAACAGTAGCAAAAATAAGGGTTTTTGAATTTTTAAAAATATCGAATGAAATCAAAAATGTCCTCAAAAATTCACAAAAATTCTACACCATGGCAGGAGTCATGTTTCTAATTTTCATCGAATTTGGAGGTGATTTGATATTTTATTCAAAAATAAAGGAGGGGCACTGTGCAAAGGGACCAAAGTGCAAATACCCAAAGTTCTGGGGGGTCTAGTGCAAAATACCCAGCAAAACACGTGCCAAGCACGTGCCTGGGGCACTCAGGGACCCAAATGTAAGAAAAATAAGTTCCGAGGGCTTATTGGTAACAAGTACCAAAAGTCCAGGGGCTTATCTGCAAATAACCCAAAAAATATCGCACATGGGGAATTAAATCACGCAACAGGGGCATAAATGCAAATAAAGAAAACTTTTATCCTATCCGTAACATCCAGAACTACAGGGTTTATATTGCAAATAACCCAATAAAGTTCACGTGACGAAGCACGTGGTCCACGTAGACGGGGGTATAAGTGCAAATAAAGTAAGTACGAGGTCCTTAATGCAAATATCCCAAAAAATAAACAACTTAATTTAAAAATTACAGGACTAAAATGAAATAAAACAAACAGAGGGGCCTAAGATGAATTTACCCCTTTTATTATTATCGACGGCCTGATGTGCGCCACGTGGCTGATCGGACGGTGGAGAACGGGTGCGACTTTAACTCTGAAAGGGCTGGCCTGATCGAACGGTGGAAAGTATTCCACGTGGCAGATCTGACGGTGACGAAGCGTGGTGGAGATACTCTTGGTGAATCGACGGCTGAGAGGAGGACGCGCGGCGAATCTGACGGTTGAGGCTAGCTGGTGCCTCTCTCTCTGCGCGAGCGGTCAAGATCGACCCTCGGGATGATCGGACGGTGGCAGTACTCCGCAGATGAATGGTTCAGATCAGATCTGGAGCGAGGAGGATGATCTGACGGTTCTGGAGAATCCCTGGAAGAACTGATCGCCGGCGAGATTCGCCGGGCTCGTGCGTGCGCTAGGGTCCTCTGGAGAGCCTTCTGGAGGTCGGAGAAGAATCGCGGAAGGCTCCCGCGTCTGCTGGTGGTCTCCGACGAGCACACCGAACTCCGAGGAGCTTGAGCGAAGGCGGCGGAGCCGGGTCTCCTGGCTGGATGGCGAAGGGTCTCAGATGACCCTTGTCTTGACCTGAAAAGCGAACCAGAAGACTCACGGGTCGAGGGCAAATTGCCTCGACCCGGTTAGGCGGTGTGAAGGTGCATGGTGCGTCGGAATGGAGAGCTCCGGCGAAGGTGGTCGGCGGAGGAGCTCGATTCCCAGATCCTGTGCGATCTGGGTTGGGTGAATGGGTGAAGAAGATGCGGAGAGGTCTGGCGAAGATGATGGTCGGGTCGGAATGGCAGATGGGAGATCGGAGGTGGCTGGCGACGGCGGCGGAGCTACGCTACCAGTAAGCTAAAAATCGAAACCTACGCTAATCTACGGCCTAAGTGATCTACCTGGGTGGTCGGAGAGACTGGGGAAGAGCGGGGGGTGCTCCTGGTCGTAGCCTCAAGGGTTGTCTCGCCCGAGGCTCGGTGCTCACGCTGGTGGCGGAGCAACGACGGCGAAGAACGCCGGATCAGTGGATTCACCTCCTCGCCTCGCTGCAACAGGGGCGATCGCTTGCTGTCAGTCTCGCGGTGCCTCTGGAGGTCACTGGGAAGAAGGAGAAGGTCCAAAGATAAGGCGCAGAGGCGGCGGAGGTCGAGATATATATGGAGGCAGGGCCGATTAGGGTTGGGTGGAGACGGCTATGGAAGGCGTGGATCCTTCGGCGAAGGATCTGGCGAGGATGGCGGATGATTGGCGAAGGATCCGGGCACGGGTTTGCGGAGGCGACAGGCTGGAGACGCGTGGAGAAATCGGCGAAGTCGGGTCGGGCGCGGGTCTCCCCAAAAGGAAAGAGTCCGCGGGGGAGTTGACCGGGGTCAACAATCCCCCGTGGACCAATCAGGAGCTGCCAATTATTGATTTCTTTGTTTATTTATTTTAAGGTAGAAAATGGCCGAATTAAGAAAAACTTAAAACATGAAATATTTTTCTTTTATTTTTTTTCTATTTTTTGGTGATTTTTAATTAATTTTTGGAAATAAGAATAATGTATGTACATGATATAGGAATATATACACTATGTAGGCTTTTTATTTTTGATTTTTTTATTGTTATTTTTATACAATTTTATTCCTATTTTATATCTTATTTATTTATAGAATAAAATGAGGAATAAAAGGATATTTTTATTTTATTTTTATCACTTATATACATGGTGGAATAAATAGTTATATATATTTATATACATAGTATATATACACTGTATTTTTGTATTTTAATTTTTGTTCTTTTATTTGATTTTTGTTGTGTTTCTTTTTATTGCTTTATTTACAAAATATACCATAGAATATTCACGAAAAGTTTTGAAAATAAATACATTTATTTATAGGGTTAAATAAATAAAGGATGATGGTCTATGTACATGGTGAAAGGGCATTTTTGGAATTTTGATTTTTAAATTTTTATTTTGTTTTTAATAGTTTTCTAAATATATACAAAATGTATACAAGCATATTTTCTTGGGTGAGGGAAATATAATTTTATTTACTTACAAAAGTATGTACACATGAGCTCCTATCTCCCTCTACTTTGGCTTTTATGCGGTCAGGCCCATGCTGAGCCCTCCCTTGGGTTAGGTTGCTCAATATTTATTCTAAATATTTCCTCTTTTTCTTTTTACTCTTTATTCTTTTATTTTTGCACAAAACATGCTAATTATATCTTTTTACACAATGCATGCTTTTGGTAATTATTTGTATTTACACATGTTTACATGTATTTGCAAAGTTTTTTTGTAGCTAAAATAGAAGAATAAAGAGTGATGAATGGGTATTCATCACCCCCCTATGCTTAACTTTGCTAGTCCCTTAGCAAACACTTATTTGAAAAAGAAGTGAAAAAGAAAGAAAAAGAAAAAGAAAAAAGAGGATGTACATGGATCAAGGTTGAATTATTAAACTTTCCTTTATTAACTTGAAATATGGAGCTCGATCAGATCTTTGGATTATTAATGTGTCGGAACCTTATTTGGACTTAAGCTTAAAACTCAACAGTCTCCAAGTTCCACCAATCTATGGGCAAGACTCCTTAATAAACCAGATCAGAACAAGTCTACATACACAAATTCTAATGACCATGAATCTTTCCATGCGGTGTAAGTGATATGTGGCTCCCCACCTCAGAAGTAACAAAAAAACAACCTCCCTCAACCTGGTAACTCTAATGCCTCAGTCTAGCAACTCTTTCCCCGAGAAGCGGGGTATTCCCTTCTAAGTTCAAGTGCAACCAGCTCAAGAAGAGGGGGTAGAAGTATAAAGTTTTGGAAGCTTAGCCAGTGTAGCTAAATCTTCCGCTGCAAGCTTCATGAGATGTAACATTGATACCGTAAGCTTTTGCTTTATTTGACTATGTACACTCCGGTGGGGTTATTAAATTTTCAATCCGACCCACCACTTTTTTTTTGGAGTTCTTTTTGCATTTTTGCATTTTTTTTCAAGAACTTCTGTACAACATATCTACATGGTGCAGCATATAAGAAATTTCCTCTTGAGCCAGTAGACTATCCCTCTTTTGAAGCTTTATTGCAACCCACAGTTTCTGTCTTTAGCCTTCATCACCACTAGACCAAGTTGAGGTGCACTTCCTTCACTATAAGAAGAAGAGAGGTTCCGCCTAGAAGTACTACCCTCATATGCTACCCCAAGCCAAAGGAAACTGCCTCCCCACCACCTCATCCGTGGAGAGCCATGTGTAAGTGCAGGTGCAAGTCAAGCCATTGTCTCTGAGAGTCATGCGTGTGTTGTTAAGTGCTCTACTTAGGCTCATCAAGATGACATATGCTCATAGCCTAGTGGACTCAAAGAATTAAGTCCTTATGGACCTGAAAAGCCTTAACCCTAAGTCCTATAAGGTTCCTCTTAAAGTTAGATGGATTAAGATCTTTTCAAGCTCCATTTCTCAATTTAATTCCAGGCTTAGTTTAAATGTCAACTCTCATCCAGGAAAAAGTATATACATATATGTACACAAGATGCTATTTACAAATATTTTACAATCATGCAAAATTTTTGAAAAAAAATGTTTTGAAATCATGAATGATGCATGAGGTGCTAGTTTTGCAAAAAGATATTTACAAACATTTACACAAGATTTTTGCAAACTTTTGATTTTCAAAACATTTTGGAAAAATTTTGTACTATATACATAATTTTGATACAAAAATATTTACACAAGCTTTACACAAAAGATTTTTGAAATCATTTTTACAAAAATACTTTGTACACTAGCTATGTATGTGCAAGATAAAAGAGGTTTATGTACATGAAAAAAATTTTTAAATTTTTGTGATTTTTAGCCATTTTATTTATTAACACACTCACACAAAGTACGAGTTATGGCTAAAGTATATATGAAATATATACACACCCCCCTATACTTAGCTCGAACGATGTCCTCAGAGTGATCAAGAGCGATGAAGAAGACATAACTCGTTCTTAGCAAAAGGGAAGTGAAAAGGAATGGCTAGGTACAGAAACGAATAAATGAATAGAATGAGAGGGACTCGGTGGTTTCCCCCTATACTTAGGATTAACTAATCCTAAGTATAGCAAGTTGTACATGAAGGGAAAGCCGAGTGAAGAAGATACAGAATCTGCCCCCCCTATACTTAGGGTAAAATATCCCTAAGTATAGGCAGCAAAAACAGGAGCAGAAAGAATGAAAAGAATACTCGCAGGTCCGACATTTCCCCCTATACTTAGGGTAAAGTACACCCTAAGTATAGCATAATCACAGGATGAGAAAAGGGATGTGGGACTGAAGAATAGAATGATATGGACAACTGGATCTATACAGGCGGAGGAACAGTGGAAATCAGGCGTGAGATGCAAAAGATGTGAGTCAAGAGACCACATCTCACGCAAAATGAATCGGACCAACAATAACGTCCCGCGGCTCATGATCTAGAAATGGCTTAAGCCGCTGGCCGTTCACTCGAAAGGTACTCTCAGAAGATAACTCAGATATATCAATGCTACCGTTATCGTGTACCTTTCTGACCAAGTAAGGTCCCTTCCATTTGCTCTGTAGCTTCCCTGGAAATAATCGTAGCCTTGCATCAAACAACCATACTTTCTGTCCAATCTCAAAATGCTTGTGGCTGATATGAGAATCATGCCACTCCTTCACTTTCTCCTTATAATGTAGACTGTTTGAGAAAGCTGTATCTCTAAGCTCTTCCAAGGCGGCTAACTCTGCCCTCCTCTGGTCTCCTACACCATCTGGATCCATAAGAATATCTGTAACTGCCCAAAGTGACTTGTGCCTCAGCTCAACAGGTAGATGGCACGGCTTGCCGTAAACGAGGCGAAAGGGAGATGTGCCCAATGGAGTCTTGAAAGACGTCCGATATGCCCACAAGACCGAGTCCAAAAGCTGTGACCAATTCTTTCGGTCAGGGCGGACGACTTTCTGTAAAATATTCTTGATCTCCCTATTCGACACCTCAGCTAGACCATTCGTCTGTGGATGGTAAGGTGTGGCAACACGATGGTCTATACTGAACTCGCTAGCAAGGGCCTTCACCTGGTCGTTGACGAAATGAGACCCCCCATCAGAAATCAAAACTCGTGGAACCCCGAACCGCGTGATGATGTGCTTTCTCAAAAATCTGCAAACTGTCCTCGCATCAGCGGCTCGGGCGGGGATAGCCTCAACCCAACGACTCACATAATCAACGGCCAGCAGAATGTACTCAAATCCCTGACTCTTAGGGAATGGACCCATGAAATCGATGCCCCATGCGTCAAAGACCTCACAGAAGTGAATGGGCTGCATCGGCATCATATCACGCTGTCCACAAGTGCCCATCCTCTGACAGTCAGTACACCTCTTTACGAACTCATCAGAGTCCTTGAAGAGGGTAGGCCACCACAAGCCGGATTGGAGCACTTTCTGTGCCGTTCTTCTCCCAGAATGATGTCCTCCTGCCTCAAGCTTGTGGCAGTAAGTGAGGACACTATGATGCTCCTCCTGAGGAATACACCGACGCCAGACGCTATCCCCTCCTTCGTGGTAAAGGATGGGATCCTCCCAGTGGTAGGACTTGGCCTTCGCAAGGAAGGTCTCACGCCTCTGCCTGGGCCGATCTTGTGGGACTTTCCCAGCAACGAGAAAGTTCACAATATCGGCATACCACGGGAGTGAGGTGATAGCAAGGATCGCCTCATCTGGGAAGGTATCTCGAATAGGATCAATCTGCTCAGAATCCTCAGGCTGCTCTAGTCGGGAAAGATGATCCGCCACCACATTCTTGACTCCAGGCTTATCCTTGATCTCAATGTCGAACTCCTGGAGTAGAAGGATCCATCTAGTAAGTCTGGCCTTGGCATCCTTCTTTGACATGAGGTACCTGATGGCGGTGTGGTCAGTATACAAAGTCACTCTAGATCCAATGATATACGATCTGAACTTATCTAGGGCGAACACTACTGCTAGCATCTCCTTTTCTGTGACCGTATAATTCCGCTGGGCGGAATCCAATGTGCGGCTAGCATAGTGTATGGCAAACGGAACTCCGTCCCTCCTCTGTCCTAGCACGGCCCCTACGGCAAAATCAGAGGCGTCCGTCATGATCTCGAATGGGAGAGACCAATCGGGTGGCTGAAGGACAGGAGCCTCAATAACACACTGCTGGAGAGTCTCAAAGGACGAAAGACACTTGTCATCGATAAGGAACTCGGTGTTTTTCGTCAAGAGGTCAGTCAATGGTCGGGCAATCTTGCTGAAATCATGAATGAATCTCCTATAAAAACCAACGTGCCCCAGAAATGACCGTAGCTGCTTCAAATTGGACGGCGGTGCGAGTTTTCTAATGACGTCAACCTTGGCCGGATCAACCTCCATGCCTCTGTTGGAGATGATGTGGCCAAGCACTGTCCCTTGAGTCACCATGAAGTGACTCTTCTCCCAAGACAGAACCAAGCGGGTAGCAATACATCGCTGGAGCACTCGGTCTAGGCAGTCAAGACAGGAATCGAATCCGTCGCCGTAAACCGAGAAGTCGTCCATGAAGACCTCCAAACACTCCCCTACCATGTCCGAAAAGATCGACAGCATGCATCTCTGAAAAGTTGCAGGGGCGTTGCATAGCCCAAATGGCATGCGTCGAAAGGCGTATGTACCGAAGGGACAGGTAAAGGTGGTCTTCTCCTGATCCTCAGGAGCGATGGCCACCTGATTGTAGCCCGAGTACCCATCCAGGAAGCAATAATGGCTCTTCCCTGCCAGTCTCTCTATGATCTGATCAATAAAAGGCAGGGGGAAATGGTCCTTCTTGGTGGCCTGATTGAGTCTCCTGTAGTCAACGCAGACCCGCCAAGAGGTGGGTACTCGTGTAGCAATCTCCTCTCCCGACTCATTGATCACAGTCGTGATGCCCGTCTTCTTGGGCACCACATGCAAGGGGCTAACCCACTTGGAGTCGGAAATGGGATAAATAAAATCTGCACTCCACCATTTTGATATTTCCTTCATGACAACCTCTCGTAGGTTGGGGTTCAGTCGCCGCTGGAACTCACGCGACGGCTTTGCCCCTTCCTCGAGATAGATATGGTGGGAGCACAACGAGGGACTAATCCCATGGAGATCTGCTACGCTCCATCCAATTGCCTTGCGGTTCTTTTCAAGAACCCCCATCAGACGGGATTCTTGTTCTCCAGTCAGATCGGCAGAGATGATGACTGGGTACATCTCAGACTCTCCCGCAAGGAATCGATACTTCAGCGAAGTAGGGAGCGGCTTTAGCTCTGGACAGCTGGGTGCTGGCAAATCTGGCTTCTGAAGAAGATGTGTGTATGCTGACAATTCTGCCAGATCTGCCTGGGAAAATGATAAAGAACTCTCACAAGCTGGATCTGGAGAAGGCGGGTCCTCTGCATTGTCTCTGATCTGCTCTACCTCTACCTCCTCCTCATCTATAGGCTCAGGTGGATCCAGGTCTGGCATCTGATCATCACAATCTGCCCAATCAGATTCTGAATCCGAGGGATCTGTATCAACTGCGGTGGCATCAGTACCACCGTAGAGCAGGGTGGCCTCAGTACCACCATCACTGATAATCGTGTCGCGATCAAGGTCCGACTCTGCTGACTCAATAGTATCCTGAACCAGGGCTGTGCTCTCCAGACTATCCTCTGCTATCATCTCTGCATCAGCTGTATCTGAATATGAGAGGATGGTCTGTGCTGCAGGATCTGCCCAAGCTGCCTCATCATCTGTGATCACAAAATCACAGTCCTGGTGTATGTCTGGCTCAGTATCTGTCAGCTGTTCTGAATCTGTACTGCCCTCTGAGCGGGATCTACCTCTGGCTCTGTGGTCCTTAACTATCTCTATTTGTATACTCTCGCCCTGGACGCGAAAGAATACCTTCCCACTGTCATGGTCAGTCACCGCCTTGGCTGTGGCCAAGAACGGGCGACCGAGGATGATGGGGGAATCGGTCAACGAGTCAGGGGTCTCCATGTCCAGCACTACGAAGTCCACGGGGAATTGCAACCCCTGAATCGTGACGACAACGTCTCGCAACAACCCTTTTGGCCTCTTGACAGACCGATCAGCAAACTGAAGGTATGTCCTGCTCTGTCTAAGAGTGCCCAACTCTAAGTGGTCGAGAAGGGCTGCCGGAAGAAGGTTGATCGACGATCCGCTATCTAATAGAGTACGGTCGAACCTCTGCTCACTAATATGACATCTGACATACGGGGCTCCTAAATCTGGCCTCTTGGTCGGCAGATGGTTCTGGATCGCGTAACACGTGGCTTTTGTCAACACATGAATTTCTGCGTTGTTGTTCCTCTTCTTCCTCCTGACTGTGGTCCTGTCTCTCAAGGATCGCTGAAGAAGAGGGATGTGCTGCAAAGCCTCATGGAGGGTCAGCTGGATGTGAAATCGGTCTATCATGCTCTGGCTGAACTCCTCCTGCTCTCTCTTTTTTGGATCTTTTTCTCTTTTCTTCCCCTTCCCCAACTCAAGGGCTCTAGGAAAGGGGATCACAGGGTCCTTCTCAGATGAAGGACTAGGAATAGGCCTAGACGGTTCGATGACCGGATCCTCACATACATCATTCACCACAGTGGGATCAGAAGAAACTAAACCTTTTCCTTTATTCAAAATAGAGTTCTGAGATACATCCACACGAGGAAAAACAACATCTCTATCAGAATGAATATTGGTGGCCTTAGTACCACCTCTAGCTGGCTCTATAACTAGACGTCTTGCGTCCTCAGTACCGCGGGCTGGCTCGGCTCTGCTGGTGGCGTCAGTACCACCTCCTCGATATGGTGAAGCGGCGGCCTCAGTACCGCCGGTGGAATCAGCATCTCGGGTGGCATTAGTACCACCGTCATTATCATGTGCGGCTTCAGTACCGCTCTCCTCTTCCTCATCTGGCGCTCTAGATGAATCCTCGCGTTGTCGCTCAGATGAGGCGCCGCCTGCTGGTCTTCTACCGCTCCTAAGTGTAACAAAATCAGCATCAAATAGATCCGACGACATATCATCAAATGAGTCACTAGGAGTGGTAGGCTCAGTGTGAACTACCTGCTCAGACTTCCTCTTCAAGTTATTCGGATTAGGTTCGATCTGTGCAGGGATGGCGGCCTTCCCTCTCATCAGGTCCCGCATCTCCTGGCGGAACTCGTCCATCTCCCGTTGAAATGTAGCCTGCTGCTCTGTGAAGATGCGGGCTAGATCATCCAAGGCGGGGCTCTCATGGGAGCCCGACGGGTTGCCTCTCTGGTAATGAGGCTGCTGGACCTGATGCTGCTGCGGCTGAGAGGGGTAAGAGGAAGGATGCTGCTGCTGGTGAGCCTGCTGCTCACGTCTCCAAGTTTGTCCCTGCTGCTGGTAGGGACGAGGTACGAAGGATGATGGCTGGTGTGGCTGGTATGCTGGGGGCTGCTGGTGATCTCTCTGCTGGGAGTACTGCCCTCCCTGACCGGCTGGCTGCTGCTGGGACTGGTTACCCCCATTCCCCCACCTGAATCCGGGATGGTCTCGTCGGATCCCCGGCTGGGGACGGTCATACCAAATCCCGTTGACATCCATCAACGGCTCTGCATCGAAGGGGTCTGGCGGCAGTACTGCCAGAGGCTGATCCGGCTGATATACCACCATCTGTAAGTCTGGAGATGGTGGTGACTGGTAAGAGGGCTGCTGCTGCTGGTACGGCTCCGCCTGTACAAGGTGAACTTGTCTAGGCTGCTGCAAGGAGCTGGAGCGCTGGGACGAGCTGCGACTGCCACCGGAATCGCCTCGCGACTGAAGATGGGGCTGAGAAGTCGTCTGTGCCTCCTGAAGACACAAGAGATGGGTCTTCACGTCGCTCAGAGTTTGTGCCATCTGCTCCATCTGAGTTATGCCCTGGCACTGCTTCTTCTCTATTATTTCCATGCGGTCCAACTTCTCGCTGATAATCCCCATGTCCGCAGCGGCCGACTCTGCCTGTGCGGCTGCAACTGCGGACGAACTGGATGGACCTGCATCAACCCGTGATATCCGCTGGTATTGCACGGGTCCTGGCGGCTGCTGAGATCTCTGTGTGTACAACCGAGTCTGAGACATCACCATATAATTTTCGGCCATCTCCTCGTAAATAGCCCAGACTTGGTTGTGGTCCTTGGCAAAGTAGGACCCGCCGCAAGAAGCATTCACCAGACCCTGAAGCTCTGGCGTCATCCCACTAAAGAAGCTCTGAACTAGGTTCGGCTTGGAAATGTCGTGGTGTGGGCATCTATCCAGAAGCTCTCTGAACCTCTCCCATGCCTCGTGAAACTGCTCGTTAGGGAGCATGGAGAAGTTGTTGATCAGGGCCCTCGCTGCATTCGTCCGCCCGAGTGGATAGTACTTGTTTAAGTACTCGGTGCGGAGCTGCTCCCAGGTGTAAACAAACTTCCCTAAATGCTTCAGCCAGGCGGCTGCTCTATCTGCCAGTGAAAAAGGGAAGGCCATCATCCGAATCGTATCCTGGTCCACATGACGGTCGTGGACAGTGCTGCAGATCATCAAAAACTCCTGGAGATGGAGGTGGGGCTCCTCGGTGGCAAGTCCGTGAAAATGAGGAAGCATCTGCAGGGTATTCGGAGGGAACTTGAAATCCCCCACGATAGCAGGTACCACCACCCAATGGTGCATCAGTGTAGATCCGGGGTTGTGTAACTCCTGCATCGTTCTCGGTGGTCCTGCTCCGGCGGCGGCTGCCGCTGCGGCAGCCGCTGCTGCGGCTGCTGCCTCTGCATCAGCATCAGGAATGTCCTCAGGCTCGCTCTGATCTCTCTCTTCTCTGAGTCGCTCCAACTCCCTTCTCATCTCAATCATGAAAGCTCCCTGATCGCGTAGCTGCTTCTGTACTGTTTCTAATGATGCGATCAGGGTGGAGTTGATCGCTCCCTGGTCTAGTACAAAATGTTCGGGTTGGCGATCATCTGAACTGCCGGCTCCGGCCATAGTGACGTCTGCAAAATCAGATAAGCCCAACTCAGGTTCTGTCAAATCAATTCGTCTTTCCTCGGGCTCATGTCTCTCAGTAGCAAAAGAAAGGGGATCGAGGGAGAACAGGGTGGAATCGTACTCGGGCCCGGAGAGCTGGTCTCGACTCTCACGGGCCAACCTAGATGGTGAAGTAGACACGCCTGAAAGCGGTGCAGCCAGAGGCTGCCTAAGAGATCGTCTACCCATCATCTTGATCTGGCGAGTTGGGCGGATGGGATCTGGAGAAAATATGATCGCAAAGCAAACCCCCGGTTCACCAACGCAACACAATCTGAAGACCGTGAAAGCTCGGTCAATTTATCTTGTCAATTTTATTGGGTGAACACACAAAATATCAGAGCGCTTACGTGACCTGTTAGGATACCCGATGTTACTCCAACCGACTGGCCCGCACGGAAGAGTCGGTAGTCAGCTAGAAATAGCACCGGAGGGCTCTACCTAGGGTGCGGGTCACTCTCTCGCGCATCCAAACCATACAAGGAGGGGGTTGCTCTCCCCAAGACAAATTTTTAATGTGAGTGTCTTTTAGGGTCAATAGTGTTATCCAGTCCCAATTTTTTTGTTTTTCTTTTTAATTTTTTTTCAAAATAAATACAAGCGGCCTAACGAATTTTCCGATTCTCCTGATGATTAAGCCAAAAACAGAGGGAGAAGACGAAAAAGCCGATGCGCGAAGAAATCAATGATGCATGCAGAGAAAGAAATGCGTACCTTGTCTCCAACACTCTACATGCAAGTGATCCGCGCAGAATTTAAAGACAGAATTAAACTACCTAAATGGTGCAGCGAGGAAAAATCGAGTCCTAGATGAGCAATTCCTAGCGCAGAACCGTTTAACTTAGTCACTCGTCCTTGATCCAAAGAGTCCGGTCTTGGCCCACCCCTCCTCTTCTCGACAGGTCGAGTTCAGGAGTAGCGCTTCCGGGGTAGGCTCGCGGCGCGTAGGCTCTCAGGAAAGCGACCAAGTTATTTTTATTATTTATTATTAGTAGGTCCAATTAACGATCTATAGGAACAGATAAGCAATTAAGTGTGGGGACCCTACTAATTACGGTACAAGCAAGAGAAATTCCTAAATCTAGGGGCTCGAGAAAAACCGCGTAAACACCCGAAAGGGCAGCTAGCTATCAAAACCGCAGAAAAAGCCGCGAAAATCCAAATGGGTCCCCCGAGCACACCGGTACTCGGCGAAACAGACCCGCTAAGTTACAAGTGTCCACAAATGTCCAAGTTCTAAATTATTACAAACAATATTGTTCTCTCTCAAAATAAAATTCTTCTTCTTCCTCTCCCTGCTCTTCCTCCTATGCGGGTCCTCGAAAATAAACTCCAAGTTGTCCACGCAGTACCTTGCACAAAAATCAAAGAGAGAGTGTCAGAAAACAATGGTAATATAGAGAGATAATATGGAAAAATGACTACAAAGCCGTGCTCCCCGGCAACGGCGCCATTCTGATAACCGCCCGAACGACTAAGGTAAAGGTAAAGAAATGGTCGTCGCGACCTCAATCACTCGGGCTAGGTATATCAAGAAAAAAATCAACCACTCAGAACATGTAAGACTAATCGAGCACAAAAGAGAGCGGTCCTGCTATGAGATTAACCTGGTATAGCACCCAGGGTCGAACACGAGGAGCACAGATTGGCCTTGCTGCCTACGATGTAGTCAGAAATCCGAGAGAGTATTTTTTAGTGTTTTTAAGGGTTTTTATATTTTTTTAGGATTTTTGGAATATAAAGAAAACAGGAAAAGCACACAAACAATTAACTTGAACAATTTATTTAATGCACTAAAAAGCAAGCAAAAATTCAGACAAAAATATTTTTATGTGTTTTATATTTTTTTATGTTTTTGGTAAATTTTTGAGATTTTTCTGATGTTTATTTTATTTCCTAAAAATCAAACAGTGCGAAAAGCAAGGGGTACTGTCCAGCCAGGCCCAAAACCCAAAGATAAAATATCTAAGGATCTCAAAGGGATCTGGAGGTAATTTTCCTGTATCCTAGAGAAAACAAGGAAAATATGAGCACCAAAATTATTGTTTTTGAGTTTTTAAATTATTTATTATGATTTTTAGGAGTTTTGAGGTGTTTTTAAGTTTTTAGGGTTTTTACTCAATGAAAAATAGCCAAAATTGGCTAGAAAATCAAGGAACACAAAATAAACAGTAACTAATGTTTATGGAATTTTTAAAAGGGTTTTGATATTTTTTTGGGGTTTTTTACTCTAAACAGTAGCAAAAATAAGGGTTTTTGAATTTTTAAAAATATCAAATGAAATCAAAAATGTCCTCAAAAATTCACAAAAATTCTACACCATGGCAGGAGCCATGTGTCTAATTTTCATCGAATTTGGAGGTGATTTGATATTTTATTCAAAAATAAAGGAGGGGCACTGTGCACAGGGACCAAAGTGCAAATACCCAAAGTTTTGGGGGGTCTGGTGCAAAATACCCAGCAAAACACGTGCCAAGCACGTGCCTGGGGCACTCAGGGACCCAAATGTAAGAAAAATAAGTTCCGAGGGCTTATTGGTAACAAGTACCAAAAGTCCAGGGGCTTATCTGCAAATAACCCAAAAAATATCGCACATGGGGAATTAAATCACGCACAGGGGCATAAATGCAAATAAAGAAAACTTTTTATCCTATCCGTAACATCCAGAACTACAGGGTTTATATTGCAAATAACCCAATAAAGTTCACGTGACGAAGCACGTGGTCCACGTAGACAGGGGTATAAGTGCAAATAAAGTAAGTACGAGGTCCTTAATGCAAATATCCCAGAAAATAAACAACTTAATTTAAAAATTACAGGACTAAAATGAAATAAAACAAACAGAGGGGCCTAAGATGAATTTACCCCTTTTATTATTATCGACGGCCTGATGTGCGCCACGTGGCTGATCGGACGGTGGAGAACGGGTGCGACTTTAACTCTGAAAGGGCTGGCCTGATCGAACGGTGGAAAGTATTCCACGTGGCAGATCTGACGGTGACGAAGCGTGGTGGAGATACTCTTGGTGAATCGACGGCTGAGAGGAGGACGCGTGGCGAATCTGACGGTTGAGGCTAGTTGGTGCCTCTCTCTCTGCGCGAGCGGTCAAGATCGACCCTCGGGATGATCGGACGGTGGCAGTACTCCGCAGATGAATGGTTCAGATCAGATCTGGAGCGAGGAGGATGATCTGACGGTTCTGGAGAATCCTGGAAGAACTGATCGCCGGCGAGATTCGCCGGGCTCGTGCGTGCGCTAGGGTCCTCTGGAGAGCCTTCTGGAGGTCGGAGAAGAATCGCGGAAGGCTCCCGCGTCTGCTGGTGGTCTCCGACGAGCACACCGAGCTCCGAGGAGCTCGAGCGAAGGCGGCGGAGCCGGGTCTCCTGGCTGGATGGCGAAGGGTCTCAGATGACCCTTGTCTTGACCTGAAAAGCGAACCAGAAGACTCACGGGTCGAGGGCAAATTGCCTCGACCCGGTTAGGCGGCGTGAAGGTGCATGGTGCGTCGGAATGGAGAGCTCCGGCGAAGGTGGTCGGCGGAGGAGCTCGATTCCCAGATCCTGTGCGATCTGGGTTGGGTGAATGGGTGAAGAAGATGCGGAGAGGTCTGGCGAAGATGATGGTCGGGTCGGAATGGCAGATGGGAGATCGGAGGTGGCTGGCGACGGCGGCGGAGCTACGCTACCAGTAAGCTAAAAATCGAAACATACGCTAATCTACGGCCTAAGTGATCTACCTGGGTGGTCGGAGAGACTGGGGAAGAGCAGGGGGTGCTCCTGGTCGTAGCCTCAAGGGTTGTCTCGGCCCGAGGCTCGGTGCTCACGCTGGTGGCGGAGCAACGGCGGCGAAGAACGCCGGATCAGTGGATTCACCTCCTCGCCTCGCTGCAACAGGGGCGATCGCTTGCTGTCACTCTCGCGGTGCCTCTGGAGGTCACTGGGAAGAAGGAGAAGGTCCAAAGATAAGGCGCAGAGGCGGCGGAGGTCGAGATATATATGGAGGCAGGGCCGATTAGGGTTGGGTGGAGACGGCTATGGAAGGCGTGGATCCTTCGGCGAAGGATCTGGCGAGGATGGCGGATGATTGGCGAAGGATCCGGGCACGGGGTTTGCGGAGGCGACAGGCTGGAGACGCGTGGAGAAATCGGCGAAGTCGGGTCGGGCGCGGGTCTCCCCAAAAGGAAAGAGTCCGCGGGGGAGTTGACCGGGGTCAACAATCCCCCGTGGACCAATCAGGAGCTGCCAATTATTGATTTCTTTGTTTATTTATTTTAAGGTAGAAAAATGGCCGAATTAAGAAAAACTTAAAACATGAAATATTTTTCTTTTATTTTTTTCTATTTTTTGGTGATTTTTAATTAATTTTTGGAAATAAGAATAATGTATGTACATGATATATATACACTATGTAGGCTTTTTATTTTTGATTTTTTTATTGTTATTTTTATACAATTTTATTCCTATTTTATATCTTATTTATTTATAGAATAAAATGAGGAATAAAAGGATATTTTTATTTTATTTTTATCTCTTATATACATGGGTGGAATAAATAGTTATATATATTTATATACATAGTATATATACACTGTATTTTTGTATTTTTAATTTTTGTTCTTTTTATTTGATTTTTGTTGTGTTTCTTTTTATTTGCTTTATTTACAAAATATACCATAGAATATTCACGAAAAGTTTTGAAAATAAATACATTTATTTATAGGGTTAAATAAATAAAGGATGATGGTCTATGTACATGGTGAAAGGGCATTTTTGGAATTTTGATTTTTAAATTTTTATTTTGTTTTTAATAGTTTCTAAATATATACAAAATGTATACAAGCATATTTTTTTGGGTGAGGAAAATATAATTTTATTTACTTACAAAAGTATGTACACATGAGCTCCTATCTCCCTCTACTTTGGCTTTTATGCGGTCAGGCCCATGCTGAGCCCTCCCTTGGGTTAGGTTGCTCAATATTTATTCTAAATATTTCCCTCTTTTTCTTTTTACTCTTTATTCTTTTATTTTTGCACAAAAACATGCTAATTATATCTTTTTACACAATGCATGCTTTTGGTAATTATTTGTATTTACACATATTTACATGTATTTGCAAAGTTTTTTTGTAGCTAAAATAGAAGAATAAAGAGTGATGAATGGGTATTCATCAATTTTATTCCAATTTTATATTTTATTTATTTATAGAATAAAATTTGTAATATTTTGGTATTTTTATTTTATTTTTATTAATTATTTACGAGGGTTAAATAAATAGATATATACAAGTATGTACATGGTATATATACAATAGTTATTTTGATTTTTATTTTTGTTCTTTTTATTTTATTTTTGTTTTTATGAATTTTATTTTATTTATTTACACCCTAGAATATAGAATATATATAATTTTTATGGGATTTTTATATATTTATTTATAGGGATAAATAAATAAAAGAGTGGTTCTATGTACATGGTGAATATACAAGGGTGAATGCATTTTTATTTTCTTTTTAATTTTCTCATTTTTATTTTAATTTTAGATTTATAAATATTTAAAAATAAATAGAAACCCACTTTTTCTATTTAGAGGAAAATATTTTTATTTTATTTACAAGTATATATACACAATGTGAGCTTCCTTATCTCTCTCTACTTTGGCTTTTATGCGATCAGGCCCATGCTGAGCCCTCCCTTGGGATTAGGTCGTTCAATATTTATTCTAAATATCTCCCTCTTTTTCTTTTGTTTCTTTATTCTTTTATTTATGCACAAAAACATGCTAATTATGCATATTTACAAAATGCATGCTTTTTAATAATTATTTGTATTTACAGGAATATACATGTGTTTGGCAAAGGTTTTGTAGCAAAAATAAAAGAATAAAGAGTGATGAATGGGTATTCATCAGAAGTCTCTGTTTCTGACGAAATTTTAATAGAATGTTAGAGGGATATAGTGATGAATATACAAATTTTTATTTTCCAAAGAAATAAAAAAATGAGGGAAAAATAGGGGTGGGAGTAGCCAAGTTGGCTACTCCCTGGGGGCAGCCCCATTTTACCCATATATTTATACAAGTTGGATAGCGAAAATAGAGGAATCTGTTTTTACCCTTAGGAGCAGTGCAGTCCCTTAGAGGTCTATGAAGTATAATATACCATTTTAGCTTGGTCTAGGCTAAATTGTGTGCTTTGAACACAACTAGAACTAAATCTATATAGCTTACATAACTTCTTTCTAAGATTCTCTCGGTAGGAAAATCGATTCATGCAATCTTCATGTATTGTGATAATATGATCATGGTTGTCAAGATTAAAAGTATAAAGTTCAATAAAAATACAACTTAAAATCTTAAACGATTTAGTCTCTCGAGTTGTCATAGTTATGGATTTCATTGAGTAAAATGGACTTGATATATCTGATGATTGCACAAGAACAACACTTTGATGTTGCTATTGTATATAAACACTAAGAACTGAAGTTCATGATATAGTTCACTTCATTCATGTTAAGGAAAAAGTAGTAAACTCGAGTAGAGACTTGAATCAAAAGGTACCATTACTAAAAGTAAAGTGTAAAAAATGTCCCTTGATATGTATCTCTTGATTTATGTATAGTTTATTTTCAAATGAATTTATGGGGGTTCATTTTATATGGAAGTAATGAAAATTAATTCGCTCCAATTGGGAAGTTGGTTAATTGGTCAATTGCAAATTCAAAATTGAAACTTGAACGAGTAAAAGTTGAGGACTACAATGCTTGGTTATAAACTTTGGAGGGGCTTACATTTCATCTCCTCAAGATCTTGTAAGAAAGATCTTTCTTCTCTGGTAGTCATGAACGGAGAGAGTTGTACTCGTCTTCTTATAGTAATCTTTCTTCTCCGACGATAGTGAGAGGTGACCGACCATCATTATATCTGGTGTTCTTTCTTTCACATACTTCTGTGGTGTCGGTGGTCGTTTGTGTATCTACTTCTGTATCCGAGGAGGTTCGAATCCCCAACATCCGATATCCGTAAGGAGACGATACCAGTGGGTCGTTTTCCCATCAATTTTCTTATCATAAAGAACAACAGAGGCTCATCTCCACTTTAGCCAGTATGTATTTATTCTATTAGTAACATCTCCATCAATTTCTCCATCATGTAGCAAAATATAGCTTAGGTATCTAAAAGAATCTCTCTTCTGAATGCTATTGTTACCAATCTTCATCTTGATTCTTTCTCCATTATTTCCATCAAAAGGGCACTATATATATTCAATCTTAGCTATACTTATACGAAATTCTTTAGTCTCTAACTCATATCTTCAGACCTCAAGTTTCTCATTTACTCTATTTCTAATCTTATCAACCAACAAAATATCATCAGCAAATAACATAAACTAAGGTATCTCATCCTGAATGTGACTTGTCAACTCATTCATATACAAAGTAAAAACAAATAGAATCAAAGTTGAACATCTCCATCAATTTCTCCATCTTGTTGCAAAATAGATCTCAGGTATCTAAAAGAATTTCTTTTCTGAATGTTATTGTCACCAATCTTCACCTTGATTCTTTCCTCATTGTTTCCATTAAAAGTTCACTCAATATATTCAATCTTAGCTCTACTTAAACGAAATTATTTAGTCTCTAAGGCATGTCTTCAGACCTCAAGCTTCTCATTTACTCTATTGTCTCATCAATTAACAAAATATCAGTAGTAAATAATACAGAACAAGGTATCTCATCCTAAATGTGACTTGTTAACTTGTTCATAAATAAAGTAAAAAGAAATGGACTCAAAGTTGAACCTTGATGGCCTTCCTTAGCATTAATGCATCTAAGGATGAGGAAGGTCATGTGCAAGTTACTCGGAAAGCCTCTTTTGGCCTAGAGCTCCTTCCTTTGACTCATCTATCATCTCTTTGGCTACTCTTTAGCTACAATATGCTACTATCTCCCATATCTCATTTGCACTTTCGCTACAATCTCATGATAAGTTTTCTAAACCTTATCCTTAAAGCTTGATTGCTTCAGTTGAAGCTTCCACCGTCTAATTCTAGTGATCTTGGAAACCCTTATTTTCTTTACCAACTTTTTTATTTGCACATTCGTGACAAACAAGAGATGTTGGGTTGTCAAACTCTCTCCTAAGATTAATTTACAGTCTTTGCAACACAGTTGATCTCTTCTCCTCAACGTAAAGTAATCTATCTGTGTTCTAGTCGGGCCACTCTTAGAAGTAATTAATGCTCCTCACTCTTCTCGAAGAGAGTGTTTGTTATTAAAAGATCATAAGTCGTTACAAAATCCAGAATGATTTTTCCCTCTTCATTTTTATATCTAAAGCCATGGCCTCCATGAACACTACATACCCTAAAGTATCATTTCCCAATGTCAATTAAGATCTTCACCCCGGTAAATCATCTCTCTTTGGGATTTCTTGTAAAATCTTATCCGGATCCTCCCAAAAAGTTCATTTAATCTTTTCATCTAAACTAATTTATGGTGCATAAACTGAGATGATATCTAGAATTTCTTCTTCAAACACCATTTTCCAATATCATTTCTATCCTTATCTTTACCTGAATATCAAAATTTAAAGCATGTTTTCTCGATCTCTCTCTCTCTCTCTCTTTCTCCAACCTATTTTGTCTCTTGAAGACATAGTATTTAAATCTTCCTTCTTTCCATAGTGTCTACTGTCTCCATTCGATTGTGCAAATATGTTTGAATACATGAAATGTATTCTTAGTAACAATTTTTAATTTTTGATGGCCATAGTTTTAATTATGAACTAGTGGAGGAGGCCTGTGCGTTGCACGGGGTAAAACACCATACTATAACAGTCATAAAAAATCAAACTAAAGTTGTATTCACATGTGTTTAATTTGGACAAATATCAGAGTTTCATTCCACTAACATAAATTGGCATGTGATTAAGCGCATACAGAACGTATACACATATAAAATAAGCCAAAAGGATATTTTCCAAAAAAAGTTCTATCACCATTAGGGGAGTTGTTGTAGTGAAGTTTACACCAAAGTTTACAAATTCTATTTCTAAAATCCAACCATTTATTCCACCCTTATCGGATGTTTACGGCTACTTAATCTTAATGGTCAACAAAGAAGTCAACATTAGAAGAACTTAATAAGGTTACAACAGACTTTGGTGGTACTGTCCATGAGAGGACCAAGAGAAAAAGTAAAAGCTTCCTTTTATTTTGACAAAGTTCCCTTCTATTTGACAAATTTCTGCTGACGGGTACTCTTTATATATATGGTGCATAAATCAGTAGCATTTAAAGCACAATCAAGTACTCCTTCCCATTTTGTAAGTGATGCGACTAATGAAAAATTCCCACTGTAATCATCTTTAAAAAATGCAAGAATTAGAATTTGATACAGCGCAGGAGAAAAGCTCAGAGATCTGGTTGGAAGTGCTTTATTATCACTCCAGAAGTACTTTGATGCAACTACAGGGTAGAAACTGATACTTAGGGCCTGTTTGGATGTTGGGTTGGACTGGGTTGGGTTGGGTTGGGTTGGGGTGGATGAATAGTAATCTGTGAGGAGGAAGTACCCTTGTGAATAGTAACCAGGGTTGGTCCAACCCTGTAACCAAACACCGGTGTTATACTCTATGTATTGTTGTCCAAAGACCCTCCCTTTTGGGCCAATAAGTTTGTTCCTTTCTTTACCAAAAACAAGAATGTGGAGAAATTCACGGTGTCTGCAGAGAACAAGAGAGAGAGATCTTTGAATCTATCATCCAAGAAAATATCGATTTCGCGTCGGATCCCTGGCCTTCTATTTTGGGCAGTGCGAAAGGCTTGATTACAAGGGCATGCTAAGACAAGATCCAAAAGAACGGATCTCTATTGCTGAAGTTCTATGTGAGGCATAAGCACCATTATGTTGTTACATCTCAATTGATGCGGAAATGTAACGGTCATGATTTTTTTAAAGGTACCAATCGCAAAGATCAATATAAATTATAAGTTGTAGCTCTTTACACGCAGTATCCATCTTTTGCTATAAATTGAATGTATTCTATGATATATTAGTTAAGCTACGAGTCGTTCCCTATGCTATTTTTTGCATCCAAGTTGTGATTATTATTTGATTTTTTCGGTATTGTTTATCTTTTTATTATTTCCCTGTACATATGAATTTATTTGCATGCGAAAAGTGGTACTTGGTGATGACGATAACCGTCGTTTGAAATACTTTCTGCAGTTAATCACTTGAATTTAAACATTGTCGTTACCGATGTCTCATTTTTTCCCTCCTTTTACAAACTATAGTTTTCTTGCATGGTATGTTTCCCATGATGCTAATTTACTGAGAGGATCCTCTGTTGCTGTGGGGATTGCAGCAGAGGTGTTGTAATCCCTTTTAATTTTTTTGTGTATATCAAAATCCAACCTTATAGATTGAAATTTAAAGTAATGATCTACGTATCCTTCAAATTTCGTTTAATTTTGAGATCATTTGCTATTTTATCTTAATTGTTGAAGATTTGGATCTTTTTTAAATGGAGTTTAAGTTGCTTAGATCTTGACTGAATCTTTGACCGTTAAGATAAAATAGCAAATGATCTTGGAATTAAATGAAATTTGGAGGATATGTAGTTCATTAATCTAAATTTCAATCTATAAGGTTGGATTTTGATATCTTAATTACAAAAAAATTAAAGGGGATTACAACACCTCTGATGCAATCCCCTCTCTGTTGCAATCCCCTCTACAGCAGAGGATCTCTTCCCTTATAAGTGACGCTTAAATGTGCAGAACATCCGTGGTTGTGAGTGGATGGGGAAGCTCCGGATATTCTATTTACATCTCTGTCTTTAAAAGGAAAAAAGGTTGGATGATGAACAAACTAAAAAAGTGGCTCTTAAACAGTCTTTAAACCATACACAAAATTCTCTAAGGTCAAATCTGAATTTTAAAAGTAATAAGGTTGTACTTGATCTCAAAACTGAAATAGTGTAATTTGATGTTAGAAAGATGACATGAATAACTCACTTTTAGTAATTTAGGATTATCTCGAGAGAATTCTAAATGATTGACTACTACGATACTTCTTTTCAAAACTTGGATACAACATTGGAATCGATATAAAATTCAACAGCTTTTACGCAATTTAGTCCATTCGAATACGTAAATTTCTATTATACATACTTATATATGTTCCTCTAAATTTGGCTGTTAATCGATTTCTATTCTTGTGCGGAGCATGGATAACTACTGTAAACTTTATGTTACATGTATATACATTATGTAAAATATGTATATTGTTAGTATAATTTCATGAGATTCTTTCCTTCTAAAGTTTCCTATGTGTCCTCTTATGTGTGTGAATTGTGATTTTTACCCGTGCAAAGCACGGGTAAGCACTAAGCACTAGTGATATATTGAACTTGTATAAATAGTCCTAAGTTGTTTTTTTTATTTGCAAGCAACTACAAAAAGTATGTCACCCTCTGTTCAAATGATTTAGACCAAAAATCTTGATGAAAGGATGTAGTTATCCGCCATTAGATTATAAGTTTTATTAGTTGTGGAATCTCTAACATCGATACTAACAAATGAAACACAGTGCAATGTTTTTTGTCATTGATGATTGAAGCATGAACCGCATTGAAGATTTTCTTATGTAAGTCCAACTTACTCCATAATCCTATAGGTAATCTATTCATTGGACCTTTAAACCAATTGTTCTTGACTTTCCAGGATTTAAGTCCATCCCTTATTTATCAAGATTTTGTTGTTTGACCAATAAAAAGATCTATGGGAAGATTTCATGTAGGGGTCTGGTTTCATTTATTGGATCAGATCGAAGAGAGGTTGAATCATAAGAATGTTTTTGTTTAAAGATAACTGGTAGGAGATCAGAAGAGGCTGGACGTGGGACTTTGAGGCGAGTTCTCGGATTGAAAGAGTTGTTGGTCCCCTCGCAAAAGAAGAGTCACTAATGAAATTTCATAACCATGTTTTTTTTTAATCCATAATGTTGAATATTGATCTAACCAGCAATGAGTTATGAAAGAGGCGTGGATTTAAGATCTCCCAACCATCATTAGATTTTAGACAAGGATTTTGTTCCAAGCCACTTTACATTGTTGAGTCTAAGTGATACCAATTGAAATCTTGAGGAGTGAGATCATGTGGGTAGCTAACGAAGTTAGCAAAGAATTTGGTAAAGTCATCCTCGTTGGTAATAGTAGAATCTTTGCTTTCCATCCCTGTAATTTGGTCGTGAATTTTGCTATCAAAGGTTCCCAGTCTTTAGTCTTCAGTCTATTAGGATAAAAGGTGAAGCCAAGGTAATTTATTGGGAAACTTCGTCTAGACCAACTTAGAATAACCTTGATCCCTTCTAGCTCGGATTGGGTCAAGCCAGACCAAAAATTTTCGATTTGGCAGTATTGATCTTGAGATCTGATATTTTGCTGAAAATTATAATCATGGATAGAACTTCTGTAATAGCCCGGATCCTCGGTGGCCAGCGGAAGCATATCAAATGCCACGTCAGATCCGAGTGTTACTCACAAATATCAATGATATCACAAATTGCATATAGGAACCATCTTAACTCTCCTTCATCCATAAAATATATACGTCTCTAATACATATCCAAGATCCTTTATTCCAGTGGGCACAATGATATCCTTCCTTCAGACCTCGCAACGAGTCTCTAACTGCAGCTAAATTTATTTTTTCAAGACCTGAAATAAAAACACAAAAATACATGGTATGAGCTAACGCTCAGTATGTGCCGAGATAAGGTCAAACCAGCTAGCGAAAAATCAAGTCTCCACTAATCTACCTTAAACACTTCATTCATAACAAAAATAATCTTAGCATGGCAACTTAATATTTATCTCATTTTCTCATTTATGATAGGTATTTGCCTACATTGTCCACGGTGCAATTAGCAATATTCACAATACTCTTAACTCAGTACATGGAAATGTAATTCACAACCGTAAGATAGTTTATTCATAATTAACATCATACATAAGGGTATTCATATTATACCACATGCCATATTTCATGTATACACTTGCACATTCCCTTATTTATGCATTTGCCACATAATCAATTTATAATTTTTTACCATTACCATGTTACGCTAAAGATTTGACTTGTAACATGCAATATCAGCCTATAGATCCTTAATGAACTTAATTATGCATACTAAGGGTGTTCTTTTTATATTCATGCATTGCATATCATACTTCCATATATGCCCTTACGGTTAACCATAATTACGAAGATGCCCATAACAATAATGTAATTATACATATTCCCATAGCAATATCATAATTGCACATATACATAAGCATTTCACGTAATTGCACCTATACATTTAGCATTTCACATTTTTGCGCATATACACTTGGTATTTCACATAAATGCACACATGCACTTGGTATTTCATAAGCACTTAGCATATTCATTAAATTTAGCTTATCACATAATTTGTTGGGTGGCTTTGGTGGTTTTTACCGCCGGCACAAGCGGTCACTCAGTCATTACATATAACATGATGACATCAGCGTTGAGTCAATATGTGGACTTTCCACTAGGTTCCACTGAACCTGACACCCCCGGAAGGTGTTGCCCTTTAGGCCATCGATAAACGGACTCTAGAGGTGGCTCCCACATTAGGTGTAGCACTTAGCTCCGATTACCGTTTAAGTATCATTATTCATGTTAAGAGAATTTCAATTCTTTTAAAGCCTTTTCATTTTCAAGCAATAATGAGCAGATCATGTGAACATTTCAATTCAAATATAATCGGTCAACTTTTATGACTTGATAACTTCAACAATTACTAATCACTATTAAATGTGATATACATAACATTATTCTTTATCAATAGTAGACGATTGAACATTTATCTATTACATATATGGTTACTCGGTACTTTGATATTATCAACTCATTTAGGGTGATAAATCAAATACACCTCCTTCCGTAATTTCATTATAACTTTATGGCTCTATTATCGCGTTTAACAATGCGAGTGATGGTAGATACATTTGATTCTATGGTGTGATATTTTATTGTGCTTTGTCAT
This sequence comes from Ottelia alismoides, assembly GCA_037367405.1. NCBI lineage: Eukaryota > Viridiplantae > Streptophyta > Magnoliopsida > Alismatales > Hydrocharitaceae > Ottelia > Ottelia alismoides. Next base: position 646,929 of record JAZKJV010007704.1, read on the forward strand.
AGGTTAAGAAACATAACACATAACTTATAACTTATACTACATTTTTACAACACACGTCATGAAATCAACAGGGGTTAGAATGGATACAAAGTGCTAGATTATATACAAAAGGTAATTTACTTCCATATTAATAGGGTTATCTACAGTAATATCTCAGTGAATAGGTCATGTGCTACAGTAGCAAGTCAGATGCGGTACGAGGGAACGGGCATGCATGCATAGTAGGTGTTATGATAATATCCCCATAGTTATACCTAAGTTTAGACACTAATTTGCTCGTATATAAAATAATATATAACTTATGACTTAGGACATATTAATAGGATATGCAGTCATCAATTACCATCTCACGTCTTACAAGACATATTGAGATACGATAGTTTCTATCTATTATTGTGCAAGGCCCATTTGAAAGCATACATTGTATTACAAAAAAAATAGTGGTGAATATTATTTATTATCATAACAGGGTTTACACCATATAACCATAAAATAATATTTCGGTGTCACAAGCTCATCTGCAGATTGCATTTATATCTTCTTTCTTTCATACGTTACTTGAGATTAGGATGTAGAATGTTTTACAATTAATAAATCTACGTGATGGAAGAATCTCATGAAGCTAAAAAAAGAATATTTATCATTATCAAATATGCACTTAAGTAGTTACATGGAATAAATCCTAAGTCATTTGTATAAAATATCTTTTAAAACTAGAAGAGTATTTCAACTAGCAACTTTAGCAACTTTAACAGAGAAATGAACCATGTAGTTTTGATTCAATATGCATAACGCTTAGATTTCATAACAAAAATACCATTACGAACCTAATAGCTATAATCAAACAACCATTTGGATGTGGAGCGATATGGTCAATGATAGATCCTACGGGTTCGACACATACATTTAAAAATCATAATCTTAAACCGATACCTACATCATCTTGAGATTATATATTGTGCACATTAAGTAAATACTTATCACAAATGCATATGTCGATTCATCGAATAATACTCCTACGGTGTTCGACACATACCTTGACGACATGAGAAGTCCGTCTGTGAAAACACATCGATCCTGCATATCCGAACCGTCGCAGCCTACGTCGACGCTCCTTCGATTCTGTTGGGTCTACGAAATTAGACACCGACAAGGAAGGTTGTCGTTGCGAGATTCGGAGGCGGTACCGGCACGGAGGTTTGCCGTTTCTCATCTTCCCCTATCTCTCTATGTCTCTCTCATCCATATTTCTCCTCTCTCTTTGCAACGTGGAATTGGTTACATGCAATTAAATAGGAATGGTAAATTGTCATCAAGAATGGCACACGTCCCTTTATCTTCTCTCACGCACACTCTATGTATCTCTCCCACACACATTCTCTCACACATAATTAGATAAATTACCTAAAATAAAAACCATAACCTCCCTCATTTTGGTGAACAAATCCACTTCCTCTCATCATGCGCACATACCCTCTCTTTCTTCTTTTATTATATATTTCTCTTGTCATTATTATCATCTCATTATTATTTTAATTTATATTATAAAATATGAGCCGTTACAACTTCATTTAATTTTGATTCATCATATCAAGGAAAACCAGTAGATCATCAACGAATTGCACATTGATGATCGTAGAGTCCGTTCCTTTCTTGAAGAAACCCCTAAATTTTCCTATTTTCACAAGCTGGTTTAACATAGCAACCGAAGTGGAAAGGCAATGAATGAAAAGAAGAGGGGATATGGAGTCTCCTTAGCGCGCTCCTCTCTCAAGTTTTAGCCAACCCATTGATGGGCCGTTGACCTTAAAAGATACACTAGTTTTTTCAAGTAACACTTGCACCCATGAAATGAAGCAAGTATGGTAGTTTGCTACCTCCACTAATGATAAATGCCATGTTAGAGTGTCAAAAGCTTTTCTAAAATCAATCTTGAGGATTCGTGCTTTCGTTTCCGATTCGGACCAAGCATTTATAATAGTGGAAGTCACAATGAATACATTTAATGACGAGCGATTTTAAGAAATGTGCATTCTGAGGGGGGATGGTATCCGCAAGCCAGCGATTAGCAATCAATTTATAGATGATTATGTCAGAAGATTTATTAGACTTATGGGCATGTAATTTTCAATGTCTAAAAGATCTTCTCTCTTGTGTAATTCACGATTATACGGAGTTATGATTGTAATCACAAAATTACACAGGATTATGAGGGTAAAAAACTCATTTAACCGAACCTCCAGCTCCTCTAACAGTCCACATCTGAAGATTGCACTCCATCTGTAATCAATCGAACAGATGAGTGATAGTCAACTCTAAATATTCCGTTATCAGTAATCGAAGATTTATTTAAACGTAAAAGTCTTTTATAAACTCCACTTTTCCTTCAAAATTGTCAAAACCAAACTCAAAGAAATCTAAATGGTTTTTGGTATATATGAGCGAGCTTGGTGATGTAAAATCATTAAATTCAAGAGAAAATGATTGTGTAAATTTGATACCTTATTCTTTGGAGTCCTTAGTAACCGGAGTTGTGAGATGTTCTGCTTTGAAAAAAGTGGAGCTCAATCGATCTATTTGAATTCATTCCTCCCTTGCCTAATGTATATTCTATACTAGTATTGAAGCTTATCGAAGCAATCATTTATTTTTATTCACAATGACGTTGATATGAAAATTAACTCTTAAATCGCACAAACATGCCAATATTTTAGTTCCTTGGAAATGTTTTAGGATTTTATTATGTCATTATAACATCTCAATTATAATATAAAATATATTTTTATGTCTAAATGATTATGTATTGTTTTTTATATTTTCGATATTTTTATGCTTTTTTTAAAATTGTATTTTGATTTTCTATTTTATTTTTAGATTTCTAATATAGTTATAGTTGACAATAAAAAAACAATATCTATATATCTAGAACTATTTTTAAATTTCATAATGTTAAAATCCTTTTAATTTAAACTATTTTTTGCGTTAGTTTGTATTTTTATTTTTATTAAATTTTGTATGCGTTTATGGTATTTTAATAAGTTGGGATGTTATAAGATAAAACTGGTGTTTTATATGATGGAATTTTATAATATACCATTAATGTGATTTTTCGTTGTTTTAGTGCTTACATTTGTTTGCAAAAGTTGTAAGAAGATAATGTCTTATACATGATTTTATATTTTTAGACACTAAATACTGAACATTATATTAAACTATTTTAAAAGTATATTAGATTCAAATAGTATTTTTGAAAAAAATATTAAGTTAATGATGGTATATGAAGGATCCATTTTTATCTTAAAAATATAGAATCTTTTTAGTTTTCATAAAAAAAGTAGTACACGCTTGTGCGCACACACATTGTGTGTGTGTGTGTGTGTGTGTGTGTGTGTGTGTGTGTGTGTGTGTGTGTGTGTGTGTGTGTGTGTGTGTGTGTGTGTGTGTGTGTGTGTGCGCGCGCGCGCGAGCCCAGTTCCTCTAACATTAACCCTATATATATATATATATATATATATATATATATATGAGAAAAGGGATCCTACACCGGCGGGTGCAGGAAATTACCTACACCCCGGCCTAATTTTTCATTATTTTTTTATTTTTTTGAAATGGAACCTTGGGGGATTCCATGTTGTCATTCCAAATTCAACTTAATCCGAGACTTCTATCATCTCCATCAAGACTACCTAATTTTAACGGTCGCAGAATTGCTGGAATTGACCCAATTTAGATGAACATGTTAGGAGTGTTTGTTTTGCATGAAACTTGAATCACATATTCCACTAACTATATTAAGTATAGGGTAAAATGGGGCTGCCCCTAGGGAGTAGCCAACTTGGCTACTCCCACCCCTATTTTTCCCTCATTTTTTTATTTTTTTGGAAAATAAAATTTTGTATATTCATCATTATATCCCTCTCACATTCTATTAAAATTTCGTCAGAAACAGAGACTCCTAAGCCCTCCATCCAGACGCTATTTTTTTAACGGTCGCAGGATTTTTTAAATCGACCATGTTTGGATGGAGGCCGTAGGAGTCTCTATTTCTGACGAAATTTTAATACAATGTGAGAGGGATGTAATGATGAATATACAAATTTTTATTTTCCAAAAAAATAAAAAAATGAGGGAAAAATAGGGGTGGGAGTAGCCAAGTTGGCTACTCCCTGGGGGCAGCCCCATTTACCTCTTAAGTATATCCCCCAAAGATTTCTTTTAAAAAAACTAAAAATAATGAAAAAAATGACCGGGTGCAGGAACTTACCTACACCCCCCGGTGCAGGCTCCCCAAACCCTATATATATATATATATATATATATATATATATATATATATATATATATATATATATATATATATATATATATATATATATATAGGGAAAAAGGAGTATGCTCCCTGGGTGTAGCTAACTTACATGCTCCCACCTCTTTTCCCCTGTATTTTTTTATTTTTCCGAAATGAAACCTATTGGAATTTAGATCACAATATGTCACAATGATGTCATTCAAATTTCGACTTAATTCGATACTTCTATCCCCTCCATCAAGACTGTCAAATTTTAACGGTCTCAGAATTGCTGAAAATGACCCCCTTCAGATGGAGGGCATAAGAGTCTCTGTTTCTGACGAAATTTGAATGACATGTTAGAGGGATATAGTGATGAATATACAAATTTTTTATTTTTCCAAAAAATAAAAAAATAGGAGAAAATGAGGGTGGGAGTAGCCAATTGGCTACACCCAGGGTGTAGCCTCATTTAACCCATATATATATATGGCTTATCCAATGAGCCCAGTTCCCATTAGCAGCTTGGTAAGTACTTATTCTGGACCATACACATGTATTAGTCATGACTATATTTCTAATTATAGGCTAATACGTATTTAACAATAGCTATATTTCCAATTATACAGTGTCCTTAAAAAAGGAATGTCGGTTTTGGAAAGAAAAGATTCAAATAAATGATTTCGTGCGGATGATTAAGATCCAAATAACGAGATAGTAATAAATATACTCCGGTCAAGTAAATGCTTGTTATGAGACCGGTAATATCAAGACAATGATCAGTAATTTGCATCCAAATAGTTACCTTGTGCAGAATTTAGTAATATGTATACAACGATCAAGTAAATGTGTGCTGCGAGATCAGTAATAATATAACAAATGATTAGTAATACCGTTGTGTATGTAATGCGCATTGCATTCATTTCTCTACTATTTTTTCCTTTTCTGTCAACGAAGCATTCTATTTATTTCACAAATTCATTTTTCCTTATGTGCATGTATTTAATAACTTATTTTTCAAAGTACTATTTCCATATTTGATCGTATAGAAGGCGAATATGTTAATGATTATATGTTACTTTCTTACTTAAGCAATGTCTGTGACTTACTAACCATTTATTTTATTATTATTGATCTCCTAGTAGCCATTACTTGAGAATTGTATAAATATTATTGAACATGTGATATAAGATATAAATATATACATTACTGAACACACAACAAAATTTTATTTGAGAACGGTATATATTACTTGAGTATTTCTCTAAATTACTAAATTTTGTTCAAAGTAATAATACATATGGAAATTACTGACCATTTGTTATGCTTTTACTGACTTCACAACAAGCACTTACTTGACCAATGTATACATATTACTGAAATCTGTATTATATAATAAAATGAATGTAAATTACTAACTATTGTTTAGATAGTACCGATCTCACAGTAACTATTTACTTGACTATTGTGTATATATTACTGACATGAATATTTGGATCTCAATTTTCTGCAAGAAATCATTGATTCGAATGTTTTCTTTCCAAAATGATCTTTCTTTTTTAGGACACGATATAATTGGAATACGATGTATTGTTAAGTCGCTTTGCATTTTAATATCCTTCCAAAAATGATATCCTTCGAAATAGGTAAACATACAATTGGTAATACACGTGTGTGGCCTACAAATGGTGCCCACCGAAACGCTAATGGACCATGTGTGCATTGAATAAAAATCATATATATATATATATATATATATATCATAATTAGAGTTTTATGTAGTATTTAGCTTTGACCCTAAAATGATCTAGAGCCCCTAACAAAAAATGCTAAGGATTACTGCAAGAAATTATTCTTAGACATACACACATGTTTATACATGTAAATATGCAAGTTTTTATGTGTGCATATGTGCATACAAGCATATACATAAACATGCATATATACATAAACACTTATACACATATAAAGAGAGAGAGGGAGGGAGACTTGTATAGACATGCGCACATGTATATAGTTTAATAACTCTAAACATAGTGCCACATCTAAAACTCACATAATGTCAGGGTGGGTTAAAGAATGAGGGATTACTACCTTGAGGTTAACGAGTTCAATTAATCAAGGACTTGTCAAGATCAGTTTTCCTCAATAACAATTCGGGATTTAATCATGGAATGTTACAAATGATGTCAGAGCGGGCTCTGTCTAATACGGGAAAGGTCTACCCGAGAGAAAGAACTACACATACAAAGATATGGGAGGAAAAGGCTAATCAAAGTGTGCAACTGTCATTATTTGGGAACTAAGTGATGGATCATGTCACAACGAGGATATTGAGAATACAAGTGGTGGAAATTATAACAATCTGAAACATAGCCTCTCACATCTAAAATCACAATCTGAGAGCGTATTATAAAAGTGGATGATTTCTATTTTACAACTTGGTCTTGAGCATTTTTTAGTGATTGTTAAGGGGCTCGCTGGGGAGGAGGGTTGGAAGTAGGGATGCAAACAGATACGGATATATCCGTATCCGACCATAACCGTATCCGTTTTATACAGATTTTGACATCTGTATCTGTATCCATTTTAAAATGGATACGGATATGGATATCATTTTGATATCCGCTAATATCCGTATCCATATCCGTATATCTGTTTTCGTTTATAAATACAGTCATAGATTTATTTTTAACCATATATAACATAATTCCCTACCTCCTTTTACTATATTTATACAATTTTTATGATACAAACGCATTTAGTAAATTAATATCATGTTTTTCCATCTAATCCGTATATATTATTATATTTAAGTCGATTCTATAGAGTATTTCTAACATTACTCGTATGTGATCAATATCCGTTTTACATCAGTATCCGTTTTTTAAGGATATGGTAAGGTAGTTTTAATATCCGTCAATATCCGTATCCGCATCCGTATTTGTATTTAAAAATGGATAAGAATATGATAATACCTATATCTGTATCCGACCGTCCCTAACTGGAAGTTGTCACATGCTAATTTCGTGTTTGCTGCGGGCTTCACTTGACGAGTCGGATCAATTAATCTATTCGATGAACTTGAAATCAGATGGTTGGAATCAAATTGGATTCATATGCTTTGGAGTCCAATCGTTTCTTGAACATTCGGACTTCCAGGAGATGCACTTTCATTGGGAGGATACAAATTCGAAGCAACGCCCACAACTTCTAGTTTTTCGTTCTCTGATATGCTTTGAGGATGGCTTCATCGAGGGCTGTCAGAAAGCTCGAGCTCGATGAGCTCAACTTGAGCTCGGCTCGTTAAGGGCTCGCGAGCCGGACTTGAAACCTTAACGAGTCTGAGCCCGAGTTGAATTGTATGGCTCGTTAGCTTATCGAGTCGAATCCGAGTTGGGCATTGTTCAACTCGGAAACTCGACTCCATAACTCGTTTTTCCTCTTAATAAAAAATTAAAAACATATATACCGAAACTTCCACATTGAGTTTGATATAAAATAGAGGTTACCATTTTTCTTGCTGAAAAAGCTACAGAAAAGAGTATAAAAATCAAAATTACAAATGTCATTTGTATAATTTAAAGTATAAAATGGAACAATGACTCATTAAGAGGTTCATGAGCCTGCTCATTTTGAGGCTCATGAGCCCGCTCAGAAACTCATGACTCGATAAGAAGCTCATTAGCCAGCTCATTTTGAGGCTCGTGAGCCGGCTCAGAAACTCGTGGCTCAATAAGAGGCTCGTGAGTCAACTCGAACTTGACGAGTTCGAGTTCGAGTTGGTAATCAATAGCTCGATCCTTATCGATCTCGAGTTCGAGCCTTAGGTTTCTTATCGAGTTCGAGTCCGAGTTGAGGCCAACTTGGCTCGTTGAACTCGATAGACACCGTTAGCTTCATCAGAGTGCGTCAATATCTACCTTGTTGTCATCATATTATATTATAGGAGTGGATTGTCAAACCATGTGCAATTATATTGTGGGGGTGAAATTTCTCTAACAATAATCATCTAATGGATGCTTCAGTGATCTCTAAATTAATTTCTATATTATATATCTCTTTCTTAATCTTGCCTAATTCTTGCCTAATGTTATTGTTTCTATTATTAATTGATTGATTCATATATCACACAATTAGTGTTTGTAATTGAATTGTGACTTATGAATGCTTGATTATATTCAAAATAAATTGTGTTACCATTAAACTGTAGCATGAATATTATTGTTTAATTGTTGTATTTAGAATTGTAATTAAACTTTTTATTGGAAAGTCTATGTAATTACAATTGGAGTTAATTTGATTTTAATTGGGAAACCAAATGGCTTGGACGGAAAGTTGGGAATTCCCAAATTTGAAACATTGATTTTGTAACGTCTCGGGCTTAGGTCCCCGGTCCGTTATCGAGGAAAAGTGGCCCCAACAACTTGTTGGATACGGGCCCAAATGGATCTGTTGACAACCACCCAAAATGCTTAAGCCCAAGTTGTCAAGTAGTAGTCCCCACCATTTATATACCACACCCACACCTTGTGAGTTTTCCATGTGATGCTATGTTTGGGGTTAGGGTATTACAACCTCTCCCACTTATATTCGTAACGTCCTCGTTGTGAAATGGCCCATCACTTATTTCCAGTGATAGTGACGGCTGCACGCTCCGGGTAGTAGCCTTTTCCTCCAACCTCTTTGTAGGGGTGGCTCCACCTCTCGGATAGCACTTTCCACTATCAGAGAGAATTTGGCTCTGATACCATTTGTAACGTCCCGGGCTTAGGTTCCCGGTCCGTTATCGAGGAAAACTGATCCTGACAACTTGTTGGATACGGGCCCAAATGGATCCGTTGAAAACTACCCAAAATGCTTAAGCCCAAGTTATCAAGTAGTAATCCCCACCACTTATATACCACACCCACACTTTGTGAGTTTTCCATGTGGTACTATGTTTGGGGTTAGGGTGTTACAGATTAAGCTTGGGTGTAAGTTTAGTATCATACCTAATATCTCTAAACTTTCGGTGGGCTCATATATGAGTTCACACCCTAAGCTCGTGTAGTAACAGTAGAGAGGAGGAATGGAGGGCCACACACACGCGCTCCGCTCCAGCTCGGGAGAGTCAATTCGGATCTCGGCTTGAAATCGAATGTCCCACATTCTGAAAAAATACCCACACCTAAAAGTCAAATGATAAATATGTGTAAAAGGAGCGTGATCGTATATGCTATGCTTGCATCTTGTTGACTCTAACATGTTGTCTGAAGCATATTGTTTATCTACATATATACTGTGAATAATAAGTGTAATATCCATGATCTTAGTTTTGAGAAAACTCAATCGTGGAGTTCTTTAAGTTTCCTATAGGCATGGAGAAATCAAATGTAATCTGTGGATTGAATGATAAGGAAATAACACTTCCAAAGAAGTTTCACCTTATGTCAGTTATAGAAAAGTTCCTCAAATCCTGAACTAGCTTTAATATTTCCTTAGAACGTAAGAAGAGAAAGATTTCTATGATAATATAACAGTGACAATCTCCACTAAGGTGAAACAAAGGAAGCTAAACATAATATTCTTATGGATGTTCAAGCTAAGCTTAATTGCATGACCTCGAAAGGTAAAAGAAAATGAGAAAGGGTGAAAATAATAAGGATAAAATCAAACTTAAAGACAAGATCAAAAAAAGACAATCAATAAACTCTACATGTACTGTCATCAGGTTGGGCATTAGAAAAAGGATTTTCTATCCTTAAAAAGTCCAACATAAGCCTATAGAAAATGAACACTGAGTGATTGAAAGCTAGCAATTGTTTTGTCTCTATAAACATGAACTACATCGTATTTCATGATCCTAATGAGTGGCTCATGGATATGGTAGTCAATGAGTATATCTTTTATGATAGATCTTTATTTTCTTTCTTATTATACATGCATTGGCATGACAATGGAGATGGGGATGGCTCTATGGATGTTAGATTTGAGACAAGTCAAAATGGCATTCTCTTTCAAATGAGTATGAACTTTGTACAATGTGTTGTATGTCGTCGACGTCGGAAGAATGTTTTGTCCGGATTAATTTTAGTTAGAAGTTTTTTTGAATCGAATTTCAAATGTGATTAACTTATAATTCTCAGACATGATATTTTTCATTGAAAATGCTAATTGGCAGTCTCATTACACAAGATAAAGAAGCTAGATCTAAAAATCGTTGATTCCATCCGTATATGACATTTCTTTCCATTCGACTTATGTTAAGACTGTCTTCTTTATGGCGATCTTGAGGAGGATATTTCTATGGGTCATCCTGATGGATTTGTAACACCTAAGAATGGGAGTTTGTAAGTGTGTTATATCTCTTTTATAATTGAAATAAACATGAAAGGAATGGCATCAAAAATTTGACAAAACTATTTTCCATGCGCCTTTAAGGTTCACGAATCGGATAAGTGTATATGTTCTAAGGTGAAAGACGATGAGTATATTGTCTTATACTTGTGATGGCATAAGACTAAGATGTTGTTAAGTTGTAAGTTTGAGATAAAGGACATGGATGTTTCTCATTTAATCTTGGATCTCAAACAGATGAGGTTAGTTTATGTGATGGTAGTATCTCAATCTAACAACATTGAGAAGGTACTTGAGAAATTTGGATACAAAGATAGTAAGGATGCAGAAACCCCTTTCGATTCATCCTATTTACAAGAACAATAGTGGAGTTGATATATCCCAACTTAAGTACCCACATATCATAAGAAGCATAATATATCTTGCAAATGGCATGATGTTTGATATTTCATTCTCGATTACAAATCTAACTAAATACACGAGATGTCCTAGCTTTACTCATTGGGAGTATATGAATCGAGTACTGTGGTACCTGGGAACTATTTTAATTACTTTGCATAATGATATAGATCCTTTTATGCTACAAAGGTATATATTTAGAGGTTAATGGGGCCGCCCCCAAGGAGTAGCCAACTTGGCTACTCCCACCCCTATTTTTTCCTCATTTTTTTATTTCTTTAGAAAATAAAAATTTGTAAATTCATCATTATATCCCTCTAACATTCTATTAAAATTTCGTCAAAAACAGAGACTCCTACAACCTCCATCCAAACATGGTCGATTTAAAAAATCCTACGACCGTTAAAAAAATGACGTCTGGATGGAGGGCCTAGGAGTTGATGAGCCGCCCGAACGACTAAGGTAAAGTATCACTAAGGTCGTTGTGACTTCAGTCACTCGGGACTCAGAGCTCAAAAAGAAAAAATATTCGGACCACCAAATAAACATAAAACACGAGAAAGCCTACTAGCAGTCCTAGCTATGGGATTGACCTGGTATAGCTCCCAGGTCGAACTCGAGGAGCACGGATTGGCTTTGCAGCCTACGAAGTAGTCTAAAAATAGATAAAAATATAAACAAATGATTTTTGGTGGATTTTTAATATTTTTAGATCTTTTTGGATTTTTAAACGATAAAGAAAATAAGAAAACAATATAAACAAGTACAAACAACAAATTATTTAACTACTCTAAAAAACTCCAAAAATTCCAATAAACATATTTTTGGATTTTAGATATTTTTTTCTGTTTTTGTTGAATTTTTGATAATTTTCTGATTTTTATAGAATTTTCTAAAAATAAAATAAAGAAGAAAAACAGTGTTGTTGTCCATCCAGGCTTTAAGGACCAAAATAAAATATATAATGGTCCTAAAATATCCTGGAGGTATTTTTCCTGTAACGTATGAACAACAAGGAATAATCAGGAAAAAGAGTTATTAATTTTTTATTTTTCTATGATTTATTAGAATTTTTATGATATTTTCAAGGTTTTTCAATTTTTATAATTTTTGTAAATCCAAAAATGATCAAAATAGGTCAAAAAATCGAATACACCAAAACAAACAATATCTGAATTTTTGGTAATTTTTAAAGAGGTTTTGATATTTTTTGTGAATTTTAGAGATGAACAGGCATAAAAAGAGATGTTTTTGAATTTTTAAAAATAATAAAAGGACTCCAAAAATTTCCCAAAAATTAGTTAAACTTCTACACAGTGGCAGGATCCAAATATCACATTTTCACTTAGTTTGGATGAGATTTGGTATTTTATTTAAATCCAACAAGAGGGCATAGTGTACAGGGACACAAATGCAAAGAAAATAAGTTCCAAGGGCTGAAACGTAATAAATACCATGAACTGAGGGTCCCTCGTGCAAATTTTCAAAGTTCTCACGCGCAAAGCGCGTGACCTGGTGATGACACGAATGCCCGAGCGACTAAGGTATAAGGTACAGAGATAGGTCGTTGCGACCTCAGTCACTCAGAAGTGTCAATCAAGAAAAAATGACCACTCGAAAATATGTCAAATCAATAAAATCACAAAGAAGCGGTCCTGCTATGAGATTAACCTGGTATAGCACCCAGGGTCGAACTCAAGGAGCACGGATTGACCGAGAGGCCTACGAAGTAGTCGAAATGAATAAAATAAAAGACAAAATATATATTTTTTTTAATGGTTTTTAATGATTTTTATAATTTTTTTAGGATTTTTAATATGTGAAGAAAATAAGAAAAGCACAAACAAACGAACTTTGACAAATTATTTAATGCAGCAAAAATCAAGCAAAAATTCAAACAAAAATATTTTTACGTTTTTTATGTTTTTTAATGTTTTTGGTGAATTTTAAGGATTTTTATGATGTGTATTTTATTTTCTAAAAATCAAACAGTAGCAAAAATACAAGGTACTGTCCAGGCAGGCCCAAAATCCCTAGATAAAATATCTAAGAACCTTAAAAGGGCCTAAAGGTATTTTTCCTGTAAACTAGGTAAAACAAGGAAAATTTGAGTACCAAAATTATTGTTTTTGGGTTTTGAGGTTATTTAATAGAATTTTTAGGGGTTTTTAGGTGTTTTTAAGTTTTTATGGTTTTTAAGCAGTGAAAAATAGCCAAAATTGTCTAGAAAATCAAGGGACACGAAATAAACAGTACCTAATTTTTGTAGAATTTTTGGGGGGGGTTTATATTTTTTTGGGGTTTTTAACTCTAGACAGTAGCAAAAATGTATGTTTTTGAATTTTTAAAAATAGCAAATAAACTCAGAAATGTCCTCAAAAATTCTCAAAAATCCTACACCATGGCAGGAGCCATGTGTCAAATTTTCATCGAATTTGGAGGTGATTTGATATTTTATTCAAAAATGACAATAGGGCACTGTGCACAGGGACCAAAGTGCAAATACCCAAAGTTCTGGGGGTCTCGGTGCAAAATACCCAGCAAAACACGCGCGAGGCGCGTGCCTGGGGCACTCAGGGACCTCTATGTAATAAAAATAAGGTCCGGGGACTAATTGGTAACACGTACCAAAAGTCCGAGGGCCTTAGTTGCAATTTACCCTAAAATAAACGCACATGCGGAATAAAACCATTCACAGGGGTATAAATGCAATTATCACAAAGCTTCTTTCACTTCAGAACCATCCAGAACTACAAGGGCATATGATGCAAATAACCCAAAAATACACGTGACGAAGCACGTGGCTCACACATACAGGGGTATAAATGCAAATAAACTAAAGCTCAGGGTCCATTGTGCAATTGTCACAAAAGTAAAAGAGCGACACTACGTATTTACAGGACTAAAGCTAAATGCAGGAAAGCAAGGGGGCCTAAGAACAATTTACCACTTTTATTAATGTCGAGGGACGGATGCACGACGCGTGGCAGATCAAACGGCTGAGACGACGTGCCGCACACCAAAGGGGAACCCTCGAGTCGATCCGACGGCGGGCATGCGTCCACGTGGAAGATTAGACGGTGGTGTTGCAACGTGGGTCTGCGAAGGAGGACTCGCTCGGATCGGATGGACGAGGTTACGCCACGTGGAGGATCGAACGGGTGAGGCTCTCGGTGGCTAAACCTCGTGCAACGGACGGTCCAGATCGCCTCTTCAAGATCTGATGGTGGATGGATCTCCTCAAGTGGACGGTCAGGATGAGAACTGGAGGTCGAGGATGATCGGACGGTCGGGGAAGATGCTGGAAAAACAGTTGGCCGGCGAGTTTCGCCGGCCTCGTGCGTGCGCTGGGATCCTCCCCTGCTGCCTCTAGAGATCGGAGAAGCTCCGCGATGATGCTCCGCAGCTGATGGTGGGTTCCGATGACCCAGCCGAGCCCTGGAGGGCTCCGGCGAGGTCGGCGGAGATGAAGCTCCTGGCCCGAATGACCCAAGCCCTCAGATGGGCTGGAAAGCACCTGCAAAGTAAACCAGGAGACTCGCGGGTCGAGGGCAAAGTGCCTCGACCCCGGTTAGGCGGGTGAAGGTGGACGGTGCGGTGGTGCGGGCGAACCCCGGCGATGCGACGGCGAAGGGGTTCGAATCCCAGCTCCTGTGCGAGCTGGGTTGAACGGAGGGGCGGAGAAGGTGCGCGGGGGAAAGGCGAACGTGACGGGAGATTCCGATGATCGAACGGAAGGGGGAGATGGTCGGAATCGATGAGGGTCGGCGACGGCGAGATTTGGGGGAAATCGAAAATTAGACTAAATACCTAAGCTAAATGATTACCTGGGTGGAGGAATGGGCTGTGGTCGAGCTTGCGCAGCTCTGGGTCTTCGCCTCAAGGACCGCCGACGTCCGAGGCTCGAGCTCCAACTCGGGGCGGAGCACGGCGGTGAAGAATCGCCGGATCGATGGCTTTCGCCTCCTCTCCTCGCTGCAACAGGTCGAGGCGCGAGCTGTCACCTCTCTCTCTCTCTCTCTGGAGCTCACTGGAGAACGAAGCAAATGGCCAAAAGATACCGATTGAAAGCGGCGGAGCTCGAAATATATATCATGGAGGGTCCGGAAAGAGGCGCGCGGGTAGGGCAATCTGGAGCGCGGATCCCGAGGCTAAGGCTCCGGCGAGGTTGGCGAACATGTATTGCATGGATCTGACCTGGGGTTTAGGTGAGACGCAATCGGGTTTAGGCGCTAAAAATCAGGGAACTCGGGTCGGGCGCCTAAACCCGAGAGAAGTGGTCCTGGGGGGGCCAGTTGACCGGGCGGTCAACATCCCCAGGACCCAATGAAATCAGGCCACGTGGCTGGATCTTGAGGTGACAAATTGGGGTAGCTAGGGGTCGGATCTGCAAAAACTCCCAACATGAAATATTTTTTTTTTATTTTTTTCTATTTTTTGGTGATTTTTAATTAATTTTTGGAAATAAAAATAAGGTATTTACATTATATAGCTATACATAGGTATATCTACAATATGTATTTTTTTTAATTTTTTTATTTTTAATTTGTTATTTTTGAGCATTTTTATTCCCCTTTTATATTTTATTTATTTATATCATAAAATTAGGAATAAAAAGATATTTTTATTTTAT
The DNA here is from genome assembly GCA_037367405.1 of Ottelia alismoides. Classification (NCBI taxonomy): domain Eukaryota; kingdom Viridiplantae; phylum Streptophyta; class Magnoliopsida; order Alismatales; family Hydrocharitaceae; genus Ottelia; species Ottelia alismoides. The sequence continues at coordinate 662,588 of JAZKJV010007704.1, forward strand.
TTTTACTGTTTATGTACATGGGTAAAATAAATAGCTATATACATCTATATACATGGCATATGTACAAGGTATTTTTGTATTTTTAATTTTTGTAATTTTTATTGGATTTTTGTTTTGATGCTTCTTATTTTTATTTATTTACAATATATAACCTAGAATATCTACAAAAAGTTTTGAAAATAACTTTATTTATTTATAAGGTTAAGTCAATGTAGGAGCATGGTCTATGTACATGGTAAAAGGGGATTTTTGTTCTTTTTGATTTTTAACTTTTTATTTTGTTTTTTTATCTTTTATAAATATAAAAAAATATTTACAAGCATATTTTTGGGTGAGGAAAATATAGTTTTATGTATTTACACAAATATTTACACATGAGCTCATATCTCCCTCTACTTTGGCTTTTATGCGGTCAGGCCCATGCTGAGCCCTCCCTTGGGTTAGGATGCTCAATATTTATTCTAAATATTTCCCTCTTTTTCTTTTTAATCTTTATTCTTTATTTTTGCACAAAAACATGCTAATTATAGGTTTTTACACAATGCATGCTTTTGGTAATTATTTATATTTACATATATTTACATGCATTTGCAAAGGTTTTTGTAGCTAAAATATAAGAATAAAGAGTGATGAATGGGTATTCATCACCCCCCTATACTTAACTTTGCTAGTCCCTTAGCAAACACTTATTTGAAAAAGAAGTGAAAAAGAAAGAAAGAGAAAAAGAAAAAGAGGATGTACATGGATCAAGGTTGATTATTAAACTTGCCTTCATTAAATTGGGATATGGAGCTCGATCAGATCTTTGGATTATTAATGTGTCGGAACCTTATTTGGACTTAAGCTTAAGACCCAACAGCCTCTAAGTTCCACCAATCTATGGGCAAGACTGATGAATCTCCATTTCATCACCTTTATTCTATCATTTTGGCCTTAAAAACCCCAGCAAATGCATGTAAATAGCATTAATTTGTATATAATAGCATCCATTGTTTCTTGTATTTATTGTACATTAAATAAGGTTTTTAAATGCCAAAATTATAGAATAAAGAGAAGAAAAGAAAAAGGAATAAAATATTGCAAATATTTTATGACCCTAACCCCGAGACCAAGTCCAGAATGGAATTGGTCGACAAGGAATAAAGTAGGGGGAGATAAGGGCCAATAATACAATAAATACCTCATTTATTTATTCATTCATTTATGCATTTTTGACACCTATTTTGTAAAGAATTATTTATTCATCAAATTAAAATCTTTTGTACATGAAAGTTGTAGATAATAATGTAAATAAAAATACAAAATTGAGTTTATGTGAAAATAATATACAGTGTACATTTTATACACTAAATAAAAAGCAAAAATCTCAACTTCACAGACCCATATCTTACAAATAAAAACTCCAAATCACCCAAACTCACCTTTAATTGTATATAGCATTTCATAAACTATTTTATAAAATTGGTTTCATAATTTTTGGAGTCTATCTGTGGAAGTTAGGTTTTTGGCCCTTCTTGTACATAATACCTGATTAAAATATTCATTTTATTTACTATCTATTATTTTTATAAATTTATATTTTTAGAATCTTGTAAATAATGTATATAAATCATGTGCATATTAACATTAAAAGGAAACCCAAAAAGAATTTGTAAAATAAAAATAAGTCTATATGTAATACATAGACAAAATACCTATACTACCTCATGTACATAAATAAAAGGGATTTTTATTCTTTATTCATTTATACTTTTGTAATCATGTACATATTATATATATCCTATTAAAAATACAAATCCAAAATAAAAACAAATAAAATTCATCAAATAAATAAAATGTATATAATATATAGGTAAAATACCTATAAGTATACATACATACACATACATCTATTTCTTTAAAAATATAAATAAACTCATAAAAATTAAATAAAAATACCTTTATACTCACAAAAATAAATTCTAAATTTATGAAATAATCCAATAAAATAATAAAATAAAATAAATAAACTAAAAATAAAATATACAAAAATACATATAAAATACATACATATACACATTATTTTAATAAAACCATAATAAAATACTTCGAAAAAATAAATAAAAATCATAAATAAATACTACATTAATTTATAAACATTTTTTATTTTATAAGTAAAATCTAATAAAATCATTTACTAGGATAAATAATTCATTTTTTAATAAGGGTCCCTATTTTGGCGTGTAGCGGCTGAGGTGGACCAATGGGCGCGTCGCGCCTGTTGACCCCAGTCAACTCGACCTCCAGCCGCTTGACTTGACGGGCACTGTCTTTTCCCCGATTTCCTCCCTTTTTCCCGCTCGCCACAGGCATCAATCGACCACAGTCCCTTCACCGATTTTGTTCCCTGATCATCCAAGATTCGCGCCGATTGCTTAGATCCATTGTACATAGTGTAGATACTCCAATAATCGCCGGTCATTGGGGGTCCCTCGGAATGTCTATAAATAAAACCCTCCGTCTTCCCGGCCAAAGTTGGCCATTTTCACTCCACCAAAACGCCTTGTTCTTGCTCCTGGTGTGATCCTCGTGACAGGAGGAGTCGCCCAGCACCTCGACTTGGCCGGAGGTCGGAGAAATTTTGACGCGGTGGTGCTCCGGCGACCACCCTGCTCCCTGGCGGCCCCCAGGTATAAGAGCTGCGCATTTTATGATTTTTAGATAGGTTTTGGTTTCAGCATTTTATTCCCGTCTTTTATTTTTCATTTAGTTCAGTAGGTTAGCTTAGAATGCCCGATTCGTAGTTCGCCGGAGCTCCGCTCCGGCGAGCTTTTCACCTTGTTTCCGACTGTGCCCCGATACCATTCCGCCCTCATTTCGTTCCTCTTCGCTTTCTCCACCTTCCAGCCACTCCCTACCAACCGGAGCCTCCTTGGTTCCGCGAATCGATGCTCCCCTCCGCCACTTCGCCGGAGTATCACCGCCCGCCTCCATTTCCTATGCTAACAGCTTCAGTTTTGGGCCGAGGAGTATCGCCTCGAGCCGCGCCTAGTTCCTGTGCAGGTTTGGTGCGCTGAGAAGCACTAGGAGGCGCGTTACACGAACGCCGGAGGTACCTGGAGCCCCACTTCTTCTCCGACCTCGCGGGGGTGCTCCAGTGAACCTTTGGCCGATCTGAGACCTCCAGCATGAAGACGACCCTGCCAGGAAGCTTTGTGGACCTTCAGGAGCGACGAAGACCGGCGGAGGAGCGAGACCCGAGCGGAGGAAGCTCGCCCCGGCGAGGCTTCTTCCCTGTTCTTCCACGCGACCTCTCCGCCGTTGGATGAAGACGAAGGCCCAGTTCAGGTCCCAGCCGTCCGATGGAGCTCTGCATCGACCGTCAGATCACGCGAGTGAACTAATCCCAGCCCTCCATCGGCGAAGCGTCATCTGCGCACGTGGAGGCGCCACGTGTCAAGTGAATGAAGATCAACCGTCGGATGGAGCGCCTCTTTTGGGGGTAAATTGCAAAAACCATCCCCCGCCTTTTTGTATTTAATTTTTAATTCTGTAAATATTTTAGCACGTTATAAAATAAATGTATATTTTGCAGTAGGACCCCTGAGCTTATAGGAATTACATTTTGGTCCCTCCGTGCCTCACGTGCAGTCCCACGTGAGGCGCGTGACATTTTGCATGTATGCCCTGGCGGTTTTTATATATTGTAGAATAGTTCTAAAAATTAAAATAAATGTTTATTTCAGTATGTATTTTTGCACTGATGCCCCTGGAGTTTATTTTATTTGCAAAAATGCCCCTGCCAGGCTTAATTACTTTTTGTGTCTTTATCCATTTATTAAAAATACCTATTAGGCTTCTAAAAATCCACAAAAATTAGGGTAGATGCTCCATGCCATGCTTGTTCACGCCCATATTTTAGTTTGCATTTTTTGCATTTTTCCTAATTATTAAAAATGAAAAAGAAGCCATTTTTGTACTGTTTAATTTATAAAATACAAAAAAATTAGAAAATGTTTTTGAAAAATTCCAAAAAAATGATATATGATATATTTATATATATATTGAGTCCAGAAAATGAAAAACCCTAAAAATAAGAAAAAGAAAATTAAAAAAATCATAAAACCCCAAAAGCAACATAAAAATTAGAAAAACTCTTTAAAAACCCTAAAAATACATTTCTCTCTTTTATAATTATCTATATATTATTATTAATATGTGAAAATTAATTTGGGCAATTTTGGGTATTATTTGATGTTTTTAAAACCCAAATTATATACGGCTAATTATTTAGTCCAATATGGTGGACACTTTTGAAATTAAAAAAAATATAAACCAAAAAAAAATTAGAAAAATATTAAAAAGCAAAAAAAATATATATATCTATATATATTTTAAGTATTTGTATCTATATTTACATCTACTATATTATTCCCCTCTCTCTCTTCTTATATATCCATCTCTTTATATATATATATATATATATATATAATTATATAAATAAAAATATAAAAAAATAATAATAATAAAAATATATAAAATATAAAAACAAAATAAAAATTATAAAAACAAAAATATAAAAAAATTACAAAACCCACAAAAACAATAAAAGGACATGAATGATGGATCGAATAAATGATGCCTAACATACAATCCCTTCGCCTCCCAGTGTTCGACCTCTACCTGTACTTACACCTATACACATTTGCATGTAGAGTTATAATAAATTTTAACTCCACATTTTTGGATATTCATTGCATATATTTATTGTGGGTTAATTGTTGATCGATCTGGGGATCTTTAAGTGGTCAATTCAGCGACTTGATTTCTCGCCTCGTGAGATATCTAGACCCTTGATTTTCCCCGTTCATCAAATGGCGCCGTTGCCGGGGAGGCAACGGATTTTGTATGATTTTGTGTGGTTATTTGTTCATTTATTTGATTCTTTGTTCATGTCCTTCATTTGTTTATCTGTGTGATTTTTATTTTATTTTTATTTGATATTATTGATTGACTGCTCTGACCATCTCTTTCTTTTGTCTTTGATGCGAGGGACCGCTAAGCGAAGGAGGACCTCCTAGGAGGCCCTATGCACCCAAGCGAGGCGGTGTTGGCTCTTCTATGCCAAGCCAACAGGAGAGAGCATCGATAGCAGATGAAGGAGAATTTTTGAAGACAGTCTCTATTTCATGAATTTTATTTCCTTTATTCTATTATGTACATTCATGTGAGAGAGTGACCCATAGAATTTTGTAATAATACAGGACTCTCACAGGTACACTCCGACTCCCGAGGTCCATTGCCCGAGGGATTGTTCCCTTGGGGGCCTCGACGGTTTTGACGCTTTCTCGTTTTTACTTTATTTTTATTATTTTGTGTGAATGAGCCCTAGCTTAGGAGTTGCTTGCCGATAGATTAAGGTCCAAACACCCTAATTATATTTGCATGTACCTATAGTGCGTTTTGGATCTAGTCAAATTCAAACAGTCGGTTCATTTATCTCTTAACCCCTGTGCCGTGAGCGAGCCCCATCAAGCGCTACTCCTAAACTCGAGTGTGTCGAGAAGAGGAGGGGTGAGCCAAGACCGGACTTTTCGGTTAAGGATAAGCGACTGACTTGTGGTGCTTCACGATAATAGCAGTTACTATCCTAGGGCGATTTCTTCGGCTTGCATTTGCATATAGCATAGGTTTCAATTCTGTTATGCATCCCGCATGGAGAGAGCTGGGAGGCACTGTAAGTCTTCTTACTTAGCATACATCATCGATTTCCGACTTGCATGGCTTTTCCGACTTCTCCCTCTGTTTTTGACCACTTAGGATGCTTAATGGAAATTGGAACCCCGATAGGCACGTGCATTGAAAATACCCAAAAACAGTGATAACTCAAATAAAATCGGGACTGCTAACTCTATGGACCTAACAATAAAATATAATGAATTCCTTGTCTTGGGGAGAGCAACCCCCTCATTGTATGCGTTTTACATTGCTTACGTACACACTAAGGAGTAGAGCCCAAAATCCCATCAAGAGCCTCCTAAGTGATTGTACAATTTTTGTGATCTCACCTAACTCTAAAAATCGAAAAGATAAATGACCGTCACCTGATGGTCTTCACTGTGTTGAGTAGGTGAATTGGGGGTGTTGCCTTGTGTATTGATTGTGACTTGGAGTTCATTGTGTTTTCCATTTATTAGAGTAGACGGACCCGTTCGTGTGAGTCATGCATTTTTCATCTTTGAGTCTCTCTATCTCTCTTATAAATAGACCTCTTCATTTTGCATCGAGTCATGATATTGGCGCTTGAGCTCAATCATTCTTCGCCAGATCCTTTGTTTCCCGCATTCTTCACCATCTTCTATGTATCCATCGTACCATCTTCTCTGGATTCGAGGAGAGACCTCTTCGGACCGCAATTTTGATGGTGTTCCCGCCTTGTGTGGAACACCTAATTTGTCTATGTACCGATCTTATCACCCGCCCTCCTCGTACCCTCTGTATCACCTTTCTACCACCTACGATATTGGCACGCCCGCTCAATCATCTTCTCCACTCCATTGTGTTATCCTTCTTACCCATCTTCCTCGTGTCCCCCGTATCATCCCTCCCTTTACCCGGGAATGTTGTGCATCTTGATGAGGCCCGCATCGAGGATTATTTATACAAGATTATTTGTGTAAGCCGGGCCCATGATGTTGAGGCTGCTGAGATCGATCTGGTGGATTTGTCTTTGATACATGCATATGGATTTCTTGAGGATTTTTGCTGATGCATAGAGCATAGGTGTGATGCATTATTGAGGAATTTTAGTTCTCGCACACCGGATTAAGGATGTGATGTGCTGCGATGAGTCGATGATGATATCATGAGCACTGATTGATCTATCTATTTAAGGTTCCACCCATCTTGATTTTTGAGGATTGACTGATTATTCTACTTTGGATTTCTTGCTAAGGATGTGCGGATCCCACATGATCTCTCATCTTCCTGATTGACTCGTCCTTGATCTCCTCATTCTTTGATCCACCCTGGCACTTGGAGGATTCCTGACTATTTTTCGTGCCATCTCAGCTTACTGAATTGACCTGAGGGATGTTTTGTGATTGGCTTGATGATTTTCTCCCTCCCATGATCTTATGCCCTCCAGTAGATTGATGGATTCACATTATTTTGAGGACCTGAGACTCTAAGCCAGCATTCCCATGACCTTCATTGATCTAGTTCGCATTTGTCCTCGAGGACTATCTGCGGGAAAACTGCGGCAATTTCTAGGACTGCGGTTTCATACACTACTTGGGTCGCCATTTTGATGGGACCCGAAACCGAGTCAGCTGATATGCTTGATTGGCCTCCCTCTGTGACTATGTGCCCGATCTGTCGGCACATGAGGCCAACTGTCAGATTGCTCTCCTTGACGGTCCTCGCAAGGCAGAGCTCCACTTTTCTGATTGCATGCCTAGTTCATAACTCTCCGAGGGTTATCTGCGGGAGACTATGAAATATTCCGTTGGTTATTCCAGATCTGATTGGTCTCTTCTGTTGGTGGCCACCTTGTCGACTACTGAGACCACTATGTGGATCCGTCTGATGGATCCGGCTCCTTTGAGCCCCTCGTCTCTCCTTGACGGCCCTCGCAAGGTGGAGACACATTCTGACTATTCCTTGCCTAGATCGTAGTACTCTCCGAGGACTATCTGCGAGAGTCTGCGACACTCTCTGTACGCTCGGTTCCACTGCTGACTGTGTCTCCGATCTGCGGAGCACGGAATCGAGTTGTCTGATATATATGATTTCTGGTCCCATCTTGAGTTGCCTATCTGATCTGCGGATCATGGGACCTGTCTGATTAGACTCCTTTGAGTCTGCTCGCCTTGACGGTCCTCGCAAGGTTGAGCTTCTGATATCTGCTATTCCCATGACTAGTTGGCAGCCCGCTCCCCGAGGGTTATTTGCGGGACGCTGCCACACTTTCTTGATTTGACGGTCTCTTCTACCGGTAGCCGATCTGTCGCCTACCAAGACCATTTCTATGATCCGTCTGATGGATCAGGCTCCTTTGAGCCCGCTCTCCTTAATGACCCTCGGAAGGGTGAGCTTCTGTTCTGATTATTCATTGCCTAGCATGTACCACTCTCCGAGGGTTATCTGCGGGAGGGTACATCATTCTCCAGGTACCCGACTTCATTTCTGGTGTCTCCCATTTGGTGGAACACGAAGCCGGGTCTTCTGACTTGTGTACTCGGTCTCCTCCCTGGTGGTGTCTCTTGTCTATGGGAGCACAGAGCCGAGTACTCTGACTATTCTCTGACTTCGCTCACCTTGATGACCCTCGCAAGAGTGAGCCACATAGTGTGTTGTTCGGTGTATTCTTGTGATTTTCAGATTATATCACCACCGTGCATCACACAGTCTCATAAGCCTTATTTCTGATCTATCTGAGACCATGATTGACTAGGAGGGGTCTGTACTGCTCTTTCTTCCTCTCGGTCTTACGGTATTGGCTCTGTTCCCTCATGTTGACTATATGAGCCGATTGACTGCTTCACGCTACCAGTCCCTGCATTACTTTCCGATCTGATGGTCCCCGGTAGCGGACACCCACTTGACTGCATATCAGGGTGTCTTTTCACCTTCTGACCGCGTCCTCGTTCTCACAGGGAGACGACGACGAGAGCACGGTAGTCGCTTGTCAGATACCGTCCTGTACTTCACCAGTCTCTTCACCGCTTGTATATATGTGTATTCTGTTCATCCTTTCTCCCGCATGTTATGTGTGCCCTAGATCTATCACCATATCTTTGTGTCTATACTTAGGACGTACTTGGTCCTAAGTATAGGGGGGTACGCACCGAGTTGTTCTTTCCTTATACATTTTTCGTCACTCCTGTTGTTGCCTATACTTAGGGATATCTCACCCTAAGTATAGGGGGGAGTGATGCGTATATTCTCCTAGATCTTTTCATCTATCTGTATATATCTCTTCTTTTCTTCTTTTCCTTTTCTATCTTCTGTATCTAAATAAAAGGCGTCGCCCCTTTGTGTCAGTTTTCTGTACTTAGGACATACTTTGTCCTAAGTATAGGGGGGTGCAGCCCTGATTTGTTAATTCTTTGATCTGTTTCTTCCCACCCTTGACCCTCCCTGCCTTGTGTACAGTCTGCTATACTTAGGATTATTTGATCCTAAGTATAGGGGGGACGGTCATCTTCTTATTCATTTATCTCGTTATTCTTTCATTCGTTTAGTCGTTGTAGTATAGACTTTTCTATACTCAGTACGAGTTATGTCTTCTCTTTCTCTTTTCCGATCTATGAGGACATAGCTCATGCTAAGTATAGGGGGGTCGTATATACTCTGTATACACTATATCCATAACTCGTACTTTCGTGTAATCTTTAATATAAAATAAGATATAATTCATTAATAAATGCTTCTTACTCCTCAGATTCTTTTTGTATATATACTGATTAATAAATCAGGTTAAAAATACATTTGCAAAATGATTTGAAGAATGGTGTCAACTGTTTGGAAAACTTTTTGTGAAATATTTTCAACCTTTGTAAAAACATTTTGATTGCAAAATTTTCTATTTGTGTGAAATAAAGGATTTGAAAGCCTATTTGCAAATGATTGTGAAAATATTTTGTAAAAAATATTGTGAAAATGTATATATAGTGTTTGCAAAATCTTTGCAAAATGGATTTCAAATGTTTGTAAATATTTGCAAAAGATATTTTGTACTATAGTTTTCAAAATGATTTTCAAATAAATCTGAGGAATAAAAGCATTATAATAAATAAAATAAAATAAAATATGATATCAATATATACATAAAATTCTTTATCAATTATGTATACACCTAAATAAATCACTTTGTTAGAACCCATAAATTCTTTAAAAATAAAGCGGCACGCCCGTGTAAATAGCTATACATATTTTATACTTTGAGTGCCAAAATTATTTGCAAACTTTTCTTTGTCTAAAAATTCCTCTCTTTGTTTTCATGTTCTTTGAAAAATTGCATTATTCTGTGCATATTTGTAAATAGCATTTGCATAGCATTCATATTCTTTTATTGAGCTTGATGATTGAACTAGTCCAATAAAGTCGAAGATTGGAGCTTGGTTGGACCTTACTGCACCTAACTGCACTGGAACCTTATGGGAACTAGGTTTAAGGTACTTCAGGTCTATTCAGACTTAATTCTTTGAGAAATCAGGGCTAGGTTCAAGTCACCTCAGTGGACTAACTAGAACTTTTCGAAACACACGCATGACTCTTGTCGGCCGTGACCTAACTTGGACACTTGCACCTTTCACTTGGCTCAACTCAGTTGGAGTGGTGAGGGAGTTGGATTTGCCAGTCTGAGACGCACACGGGTGGAAACATTCGTCCTCGTCTAGGGAGGGAAGTGCACCCCAACCTGGTCCAGTTTCAATGATGTCGAATGACAGGAGAGTGTGGGTTGCAATAAAGCTTCAAAAGAGGGATAGTCTTCTGGCTCAAGAGGAAAAAGTCCTTATGTAAATGCTGCTGTACATAGTATGTTGAAAAAAAAAAAAAAAAAAAAGAGAGAGAGAGAGAAAAACTCCAAAAAAGTGGACAGGCTTGTAAAGAAAAAATAAGGTGCCTGCCGGAGTATGTACATATGTTGTATAGAAAATAAGCAAGCTTGAGCATCAAAGTTACACCATGTGAGCCTGCAGCTGGATGACTTGACTACACTGGTCTTGCATCCTAGGATAGGTAGCTACACTGGCCACCGTCCATTCTTTTCTCTACCCCCCCTCCTCTTGAGTCGGATGCCACTTGAACTTAGAAGGGAATACCCCGCTCCTTGACGGTAGAGGGCTGGATTAGGGAATCATTGGGTTGTCATTCTGGAGAAGTCAGTTCCTTTGTCATTTCAGTTGGGGAGAGCCACCATCACTTACACCGTACAAGTCAGCTTCATAGTCATAAGGGTTTGTGTATGGTGTAGGCTAGTTCTGACCTGGTTATTGAGGTGATTTGAACCAAGTTCTGTGACTCTCGAAGGCTGTTGTGTTTTAAATTTGGTTTCCGACTAGGTTCCACACACATTCTCACACCAAGGTCTAACTTGAGCTCCAAACTTTGATTTTGTACAGATGAGTTTAATAATCATGATCAATCCAATTTATTCTTTAAATTCATTATTTTTACTTTTTCTTTTCTTCTTATTCTTTTTTCTTATTGCATAAGTGTTTGCTAGGGACTAGCAAAGGCAAGTATAGGGGGGTGATGAATCTCCATTTCATCACCTTTATTCTATCATTTTGGCCTTAAAAACCCCAGCAAATGCATGTAAATAGCATTAATTTGTATATAATAGCATCCATTGTTTCTTGTATTTATTGTACATTAAATAAGGTTTTTAAATGCCAAAATTATAGAATAAAGAGAAGAAAAGAAAAAGGAATAAAATATTGCAAATATTTTATGACCCTAACCCCGAGACCAAGTCCAGAATGGAATTGGTCGACAAGGAATAAAGTAGGGGGAGATAAGGGCCAATAATACAATAAATACCTCATTTATTTATTCATTCATTTATGCATTTTTGACACCTATTTTGTAAAGAATTATTTATTCATCAAATTAAAATCTTTTGTACATGAAAGTTGTAGATAATAATGTAAATAAAAATACAAAATTGAGTTTATGTGAAAATAATATACAGTGTACATTTTATACACTAAATAAAAAGCAAAAATCTCAACTTCACAGACCCATATCTTACAAATAAAAACTCCAAATCACCCAAACTCACCTTTAATTGTATATAGCATTTCATAAACTATTTTATAAAATTGGTTTCATAATTTTTGGAGTCTATCTGTGGAAGTTAGGTTTTTGGCCCTTCTTGTACATAATACCTGATTAAAATATTCATTTTATTTACTATCTATTATTTTTATAAATTTATATTTTTAGAATCTTGTAAATAATGTATATAAATCATGTGCATATTAACATTAAAAGGAAACCCAAAAAGAATTTGTAAAATAAAAATAAGTCTATATGTAATACATAGACAAAATACCTATACTACCTCATGTACATAAATAAAAGGGATTTTTATTCTTTATTCATTTATACTTTTGTAATCATGTACATATTATATATATCCTATTAAAAATACAAATCCAAAATAAAAACAAATAAAATTCATCAAATAAATAAAATGTATATAATATATAGGTAAAATACCTATAAGTATACATACATACACATACATCTATTTCTTTAAAAATATAAATAAACTCATAAAAATTAAATAAAAATACCTTTATACTCACAAAAATAAATTCTAAATTTATGAAATAATCCAATAAAATAATAAAATAAAATAAATAAACTAAAAATAAAATATACAAAAATACATATAAAATACATACATATACACATTATTTTAATAAAACCATAATAAAATACTTCGAAAAAATAAATAAAAATCATAAATAAATACTACATTAATTTATAAACATTTTTTATTTTATAAGTAAAATCTAATAAAATCATTTACTAGGATAAATAATTCATTTTTTAATAAGGGTCCCTATTTTGGCGTGTAGCGGCTGAGGTGGACCAATGGGCGCGTCGCGCCTGTTGACCCCAGTCAACTCGACCTCCAGCCGCTTGACTTGACGGGCACTGTCTTTTCCCCGATTTCCTCCCTTTTTCCCGCTCGCCACAGGCATCAATCGACCACAGTCCCTTCACCGATTTTGTTCCCTGATCATCCAAGATTCGCGCCGATTGCTTAGATCCATTGTACATAGTGTAGATACTCCAATAATCGCCGGTCATTGGGGGTCCCTCGGAATGTCTATAAATAAAACCCTCCGTCTTCCCGGCCAAAGTTGGCCATTTTCACTCCACCAAAACGCCTTGTTCTTGCTCCTGGTGTGATCCTCGTGACAGGAGGAGTCGCCCAGCACCTCGACTTGGCCGGAGGTCGGAGAAATTTTGACGCGGTGGTGCTCCGGCGACCACCCTGCTCCCTGGCGGCCCCCAGGTATAAGAGCTGCGCATTTTATGATTTTTAGATAGGTTTTGGTTTCAGCATTTTATTCCCGTCTTTTATTTTTCATTTAGTTCAGTAGGTTAGCTTAGAATGCCCGATTCGTAGTTCGCCGGAGCTCCGCTCCGGCGAGCTTTTCACCTTGTTTCCGACTGTGCCCCGATACCATTCCGCCCTCATTTCGTTCCTCTTCGCTTTCTCCACCTTCCAGCCACTCCCTACCAACCGGAGCCTCCTTGGTTCCGCGAATCGATGCTCCCCTCCGCCACTTCGCCGGAGTATCACCGCCCGCCTCCATTTCCTATGCTAACAGCTTCAGTTTTGGGCCGAGGAGTATCGCCTCGAGCCGCGCCTAGTTCCTGTGCAGGTTTGGTGCGCTGAGAAGCACTAGGAGGCGCGTTACACGAACGCCGGAGGTACCTGGAGCCCCACTTCTTCTCCGACCTCGCGGGGGTGCTCCAGTGAACCTTTGGCCGATCTGAGACCTCCAGCATGAAGACGACCCTGCCAGGAAGCTTTGTGGACCTTCAGGAGCGACGAAGACCGGCGGAGGAGCGAGACCCGAGCGGAGGAAGCTCGCCCCGGCGAGGCTTCTTCCCTGTTCTTCCACGCGACCTCTCCGCCGTTGGATGAAGACGAAGGCCCAGTTCAGGTCCCAGCCGTCCGATGGAGCTCTGCATCGACCGTCAGATCACGCGAGTGAACTAATCCCAGCCCTCCATCGGCGAAGCGTCATCTGCGCACGTGGAGGCGCCACGTGTCAAGTGAATGAAGATCAACCGTCGGATGGAGCGCCTCTTTTGGGGGTAAATTGCAAAAACCATCCCCCGCCTTTTTGTATTTAATTTTTAATTCTGTAAATATTTTAGCACGTTATAAAATAAATGTATATTTTGCAGTAGGACCCCTGAGCTTATAGGAATTACATTTTGGTCCCTCCGTGCCTCACGTGCAGTCCCACGTGAGGCGCGTGACATTTTGCATGTATGCCCTGGCGGTTTTTATATATTGTAGAATAGTTCTAAAAATTAAAATAAATGTTTATTTCAGTATGTATTTTTGCACTGATGCCCCTGGAGTTTATTTTATTTGCAAAAATGCCCCTGCCAGGCTTAATTACTTTTTGTGTCTTTATCCATTTATTAAAAATACCTATTAGGCTTCTAAAAATCCACAAAAATTAGGGTAGATGCTCCATGCCATGCTTGTTCACGCCCATATTTTAGTTTGCATTTTTTGCATTTTTCCTAATTATTAAAAATGAAAAAGAAGCCATTTTTGTACTGTTTAATTTATAAAATACAAAAAAATTAGAAAATGTTTTTGAAAAATTCCAAAAAAATGATATATGATATATTTATATATATATTGAGTCCAGAAAATGAAAAACCCTAAAAATAAGAAAAAGAAAATTAAAAAAATCATAAAACCCCAAAAGCAACATAAAAATTAGAAAAACTCTTTAAAAACCCTAAAAATACATTTCTCTCTTTTATAATTATCTATATATTATTATTAATATGTGAAAATTAATTTGGGCAATTTTGGGTATTATTTGATGTTTTTAAAACCCAAATTATATACGGCTAATTATTTAGTCCAATATGGTGGACACTTTTGAAATTAAAAAAAATATAAACCAAAAAAAAATTAGAAAAATATTAAAAAGCAAAAAAAATATATATATCTATATATATTTTAAGTATTTGTATCTATATTTACATCTACTATATTATTCCCCTCTCTCTCTTCTTATATATCCATCTCTTTATATATATATATAATTATATAAATAAAAATATAAAAAAATAATAATAATAAAAATATATAAAATATAAAAACAAAATAAAAATTATAAAAACAAAAATATAAAAAAATTACAAAACCCACAAAAACAATAAAAGGACATGAATGATGGATCGAATAAATGATGCCTAACATACAATCCCTTCGCCTCCCAGTGTTCGACCTCTACCTGTACTTACACCTATACACATTTGCATGTAGAGTTATAATAAATTTTAACTCCACATTTTTGGATATTCATTGCATATATTTATTGTGGGTTAATTGTTGATCGATCTGGGGATCTTTAAGTGGTCAATTCAGCGACTTGATTTCTCGCCTCGTGAGATATCTAGACCCTTGATTTTCCCCGTTCATCAAAGACTCCTCAATAAACTAGATCAGAACAAGTCTACATACACAAACTCTAATGACCATGAATCTTTCCATGCAGTGTAAGTGATATATGGCTCCCCACCTCAGAAGTAACAAAGAAACAACCTCCCTCAACCTGGTAACTCTAATGCCTCGGTCTAGCAACTCTTTCCTCGAGAAGCGGGGTATTCCCTTCTAAGTTCAAGTGCAACCGGCTCAAGAAGAGGGGGAAGAAGTATAGACTTTTGGAAGCTTAGCCAGTGTAGCTAAGTCTCCCGCTGCAAGCTTCATGAGATGTAACATGGATACCATAAGCTTTGCTTTATTTGACTATATACACTCCGGTGGGGTTATTAAATTTTCAATCCGACCCACCACTTTTTTGGAGTTCTTTTTGCATTTTGCATTTTTTTTTCAAGGACTTCTATGGTGCAGCATATTTACAAGAAATTTTCCTCTTGAGCCAGTAGACTATCCCTCTTTTGAAGCTTTATTGCAACCCATAGCTTCTGTCTTTAGCCTTCATCACCACTAGACCAAGTTGAGACGTACTTCCTTCACTAGAAGAAGAAGAGAGGTTCCGCCTAGAAGTACTACCCTCATATGCTACCCCAAGCCAAAGGAAACTGCCTCCTCACCACCTCATCCGTGGAGAGCCATGTGTAAAGTGCAGGTGCAAGTCAAGCTATTGTCTCTAAGAGTCGTGCGTGTGTTGTTAAGTGCTCTACTTAGGCTCATCAAGATGACATATGCTCATAGCCTAGTGGACTCAAAGAATTAAGTCCTTATGGACCTGAAAAGCCTTAACCCTAAGTCCTATAAGGTTCCTCTTAGAGTTAAGTGGATTAAGATCTTATTCAAGCTCCATTTCTCAATTTAATTCTAGGCTTGGTTTAAATGTCAACTCTCATCCAGGGAAAACTATCTACATATATGTACACAAGATGCTATTTACAAATATCTTACAATCAGGCAAAATTTTTGAAAAATGTTTTGAAATCATGGATGATGTATGAGGTGCAAGTTTTGCAAAAAGATATTTACAAAAATTTACACAAGATTTTTGCAAACTTTTGATTTTCAAAACATTTTGGAAAAATTTTGTACTATATACATAATTTTGATACAAAATATTTACACAAGCTTTACACAAAAGATTTTTGAAATCATATTTACAAAAATACTTTGTACACTAGCCATGTATGTGCAAGATGAAAAAAATTTTAATTTTTGTGATTTTTAGACATTTTATTTATTAACACACTCACACAAAGTACGAGTTATGGCTAAAGTATATATGAAATATATACACACCCCCCTATACTTAGCTCGAACGATGTCCTCAGAGGGATCAAGAGCGATGAAGAAGACATAACTCGTGCTTAGTAAAAGGGAAGTGAAAAGGAATGGCTAAGTACAGGAACGAATAAATGAATAGAATGAGAGGGACTCGGTGGTTTCCCACTATACTTAGGATTAACTAATCCTAAGTATAGCAAGATGTACATGAAGGGAAATCCGAATGAAGAATATACAGAGTCTTCCCCCCTATACTTAGGGTAAAATATCCCTAAGTATAGGCAGCAAAACAGGAGCAGAAAGAATGAAAAGAATACCCGCAGGTCCTACATCCCCCCTATACTTAGGGTAGAGTACACCCTAAGTATAGCATAATCATAAGATGAGAAAAGGGATGTGGGACTAAAGAATAGAATGATATGGACAACTGGATCTATACAGGCGGAGGAACAGTGAAAATCAGGCGTGAGATGCAAAAGATGTGAGTCAAGAGACCACATCTCACGCAAAATGAATAGGGGCAACAATAACGTCTCGCGGCTCATGATCTAGAAATGGCTTGAGCCGCTGGCCGTTCACTCGAAAGGTACTCTCAGAAGACAACTTGGATATATCAATGCTACCATTGTCGTGTACCTTTCTGACCAAGTAGGGTCCCTTCCATTTGCTCTGTAGCTTCCCTGGAAACAAACGAAGCCTCGCATCAAACAGCCATACTCTCTGTCCAATCTCAAAATGCTTGTGGCTGATGTGAGAATCATGCCACTCCTTGACTTTCTCCTTATAATGTAGGCTGCTTGAGAAAGCTGTATCTCTAAGCTCCTCCAGGGCAGCTAACTCTGCCCTCCTCTGGTCTCCTACACCATCTGGATCCATCAAAATATCTGTAACTGCCCAAAGTGACTTGTGCCTCAGCTCAACAGGTAAATGGCACGGCTTGCCATATACGAGGCGAAAGGGAGATGTGCCCAAAGGTGTCTTGAAAGACGTCCTGTATGCCCACAAGACCGAGTCCAAAAGCTGTGACCAATCCTTTCGATCAGGGCGGACGACTTTCTGCAGAATAGTCTTGATCTCCCTATTCGACACCTCAGCTAGACCATTCGTCTGTGGATGGTAAGGTGTGGCAACACGATGGTCTATACTGAACTCGCTAGCAAGGGCCTTTACCTGGTCGTTGATGAAATGAGACCCCCCCATCAGAAATCAGAACTCGTGGAATCCCGAACCGCGTGATGATATGCTTCCTCAAAAATCTGCAAACTGTCCTCGCATCAGCGGCTCGGGCAGGGATAGCCTCCACCCAACGACTCACATAATCAACGGCCAACAGAATGTACTCAAATCCCTGACTCTTAGGGAATGGACCCATGAAATCGATGCCCCATGCGTCAAAAACCTCACAGAAGTGAATGGGCTGCATCGGCATCATATCACGCTGTCCACAAGTGCCCATCCTCTGACAGTCAGTACACCTCTTCACGAACTCATCAGAGTCCTTGAAGAGGGTAGGCCACCACAAACCGTATTGGAGCACTTTCTGTGCCGTTCTCCTCCCAGAATGATGTCCTCCTGCCTCAAGCTTGTGGCAGTAAGTGAGGACGCTATGGTGTTCCTCCTGAGGAATACACCGACGCCAGACGTTATCCCCTCCTTCGTGGTAAAGGATGGGATTCTCCCAGTGGTAGGACTTGGCCCTCGCAAGGAAGGTCTCAAGCCTCTGCCTGGGCCAATCTTGTGGGACTTTCCCAGCAACGAGAAAGTTCACAATATCGGCATACCACGGGAGTGAGGCGATAGCAAGGATCGCCTCATCTCGGAAGGTATCTCGAATAGGATCAATCTGCTCAGAATCCTCAGGCTGCTCTAGTCGGGAAAGATGATCCGCCACCACATTCTTGACTCCAGGCTTATCCTTAATCTCAATGTCGAACTCCTGGAGTAGAAGGATCCATCTAGTCAGTCTGGCCTTGGCATCCTTCTTTGCCATGAGGTACCTGATGGCGGTGTGATCTGTAAACAAAGTCACTCTAGATCTAATGATATACGATCTGAACTTATCCAGGGCAAACACTACGGCTAGCATCTCCTTCTCTGTGATCGTATAATTCCGCTGGGCGGAATCCAATGTGCGGTTAGCGTAGTGTATGGCAAACGGAATTCCATCCCTCCTCTGTCCCAGCACTGCCCCTACGGGCAAAATCGGAGGCGTCCGTCATGATCTCGAATGGGAGAGACCAATCAGGTGGCTGGAGAATAGGAGCCTCAATAACACACTACTGGAGAGTCGCAAAGGACGAAAGACATTGTCATCGACAAGGAACTCGGTGTCTTTCGTCAAGAGGTCAGTCAACGGTCGGGCAATCTTGCTGAAATCCTGAATAAACCTCCTATAAAATCCAACGTGCCCCAGGAATGACCGTAGCTGCCTCAAATTGGACGGCGGTGTGAGTTTCCTAATGACATCAACCTTGGCCGGATCAACCTCCATGCCCCTGTTGGAGATGATGTGTCCAAGCACCGTCCCTTGAGTCACCATGAAGTAACTCTTCTCCCAAGATAGAACCAAATGATACTCAATACATCGCTGGAGTACTCGGTCTAGGCAGTCAAGACAGGAGTCGAAGCCGTCGTCGTAGATCGAGAAATCGTCCATGAAGACCTCCAAACACTCCCCTACCATGTCCGAAAAGATCGACAGCATGCATCTCTGAAAAGTCGCAGGGGCGTTGCATAGCCCAAATGGCATGCGTCGAAAAGCATATGTGCCGAAGGGACAGGTAAAGGTGGTCTTCTCCTGATCCTCAGGAGCGATGGCCACTTGGTTGTAGCCCGAGTACCCATCCAGGAAGCAATAATGGCTCTTCCCTGCCAGTCTCTCAATGATCTGGTCAATAAAAGGCAGGGGGAAATGGTCCTTCTTGGTGGCTTGGTTGAGTCTCCTGTAGTCAACGCAAACCCTCCAAGAGGTGGGTACTCGTGTAGCGATCTCCTCTCCCGACTCACTGATCACAGTCGTGATGCCTGTCTTCTTGGGCACCACATGCAAGGGGCTGACCCACTTGGAGTCGGAAATGGGATAAATAAAATCTGCACTCCACCATTTCGATATTTCCTTCATCACAACCTCTCTCAGGTTGGGGTTTAGTCGCTGCTGGAACTCACGCGACGGCTTCGCCCCCTCCTCGAGATAGATATGGTGGGAGCACACTGCTGGACTAATCTCATGGAGATCCGCTACGCTCCATCCGATCGCCTTGCGGTTCTTTTCAAGAACCCCCATCAAACGGGATTCTTGCTCTCCAGTCAACTCGGCGGAGATGATGACTGGGTACATCTCTGGATCGCCCGCAAGGAATCGATACTTCAGCAAAGTAGGGAGCGGCTTCAGCTCTGGAATGCTGGGTGCTGGCAAATCTGGCTGCGGAAGAAACTGAGTGAAAGCTGCTAAGTCTGCCAAATCTGCCTGGGAAAGTGAAAGCGTGCTCTCGCAAACTGGATCGGGAGAAGGCTGCTCAACTGCACTGTCTCTGCTCGGCTCTGCATCTACCTCCTCCTCATCTATAGGCTCAGGTGAACTCAGGTCTGGCATCTGATCATAGCAATCAGCCCAATCAGACTCTGAATCCGAGGGGTCTGCATCAATCGCGGTGGCATCAGTACCACCGGAAAACAAGGTGGCCTCAGCACCACCATCACTGAACATCGTGTCGCGATCAAGGACTGGCTCTGTTGCCTCTATGGTATCCTGAACCAGGGTTGTGCTCTCCAGACTCTCCTCTGCTATCGTCTCGGCATCAGCTGTATCTGAATATGAGAGGATGGTCTGTGCTGCAGGATCTGCCCAAGCTGCCTCATCGTCTGTGATCACAAAATCACAGTCCTGGTGGATGTCTGGCTCTGTGTCTGTCAGCTGCTCTGAATCTGTACTCGCATCTGCGCGGGTTCTCTCTCTAGCTCTGTAGTCCTCGACCGTCTCTATTTGTATACTCTCGCCCTCGACGCGAAATTACACCTTCCCGCTATCATGATCAGTCACCGCCTTGGTTGTGGCCAAAAACGGACGACCAAGGATGATGGGGGTATCGGCCACTGACTCAGCGATCTCCATGTCCAACACGACGAAGTCTACGGGGAATTTCAGGCCCTGAATCGTGACGATAACATCTCGTAATAACCCCTTCGGTCTCTTGACAGATCGATCGGCGAACTGAAGGACTGTCCTGCTCTGTCGAAGAGTGCCCAACTCGAAGCGGTCGAGAAGGGTTGCCGGAAGAAGGTTAATCGACGATCCGCTATCTAGAAGAGTACGGTCGAACCTCTGCTCACTAATCTGGCATCTGACGTACGGGGCCCCTGAATCTGGCCTCTTGGCTGGCAGTCGGTTCTGGATCGCAAAACACGTGGCTTTGGTCAGCACGTGAATCTCTGAAGTGTGGTTCCTCCTCCTCCTCCTGACTGTAGTCCTGTCTCTCAAAGAATGCTGGAGAAGGGGGATGTGCTGCAAAGCCTCCTGGAGGGTCAGCTGGATGTGGAATCGATCGATCATGCTCTGGCTGAACTCCTCAAGCTCTCTTTTTTTCGGATTTTCTTTTTTCTTCCCCTTCCCCATCTGAAGGGCTCTAGGGAAGGGGATCACAGGGTCCTTCTCAGATGAAGGACTAGGAAAAGGCCTAGACGGTTCGATGACCGGATCCACACATACATCATGCACCACAGTGGGACCAGAAGAAACTAAACCTTTTCCTTTATTCAAACCAAAGTTCTGAGATACATCAAGGCGAGGAAAGACAACATCTCTCTCAACACAAACACCGGTGGCCTCAGTACCACCACGGGCTGGCTCTGCTGTTGCTGCTGGTAGACGTCTCGCGGCATCATTACCGCGGGCTGGCTCGGCTCTACTGGTGGCGTCAGTACCACCTCCTCGAACTGGTGAAGCGGCGGCCTCAGTACCGCCGGTGGAATCAACATCCTTGGTGGCATCAGTGCAACCATCATCATCTGGAGCGGCCTCAGTACCGCTCTCCTCCTCCTCATGTGGCGCCTCTGATGTCTCCTCGTGGTGAAGCTCAGATGAGGCGCCGCCGCCTGCTGGGGTCCTACCGCTCCTAAGAGTGACAAAATCAGCATCAAATAGATCCGAAGATGTATCAACAAATGGATCACTAGGAGTGGCAGACTCAGTGTGTACTACCTGCTCAGATTTCCTCTTGAGGTTGTTCGGATTTGGCTCAATCTGGGCTGGAATGGCGGCCTTCCCTCTCACCAAGTCCCGCATCTCCTGGCAGAACTCGTCCATCTCCCGTCTGAATGTGGCCTGCTGGTCCGTGAGGAGGCGGGCGATGTCATCCAAAGCGGGGCTCTCGTGGGGGCCCGACGGGTAGCCTCTCTGGTGCTGAGGCTGCTGGAGCTGCTGCTGGTGGTGAGAGGGATATGAGGAAGGGTGTTGCTGCTGAACTGGGTGAGCCTGCTGCTCACGTCTCCACGACTGTCCCTGCTGATGATAGGGACGCGGACCGAAGGATGATGGCTGGTGCTGCTGGTATGCTGGGGGCTGCTGCTGCAGCTGGTGATCTCTCTGCTGGGAGTACTGCCCTCCCTGACCTGACGGCTGCTGCTGGGGCTGGGCACCACCATTCCCCCACCTGAATCCGGGATAGTCTCGTCGGATCCCAGGCTGAGGGCGGTCATACCAAATCCCGTTGACATCCATCAACGGCTCTACATCGAAGGGGTCTGGCGGCAGTACGGCCAGAGGCTGATCCGGCCGGTAGACCACCATCTGCATGTCTGGAGATGGTGGGGACTGGTAGGTAGGCTGCGGCTGCTGGTACGGCTCCGCCTGTACAAGGTGAACCTGTCTAGGCTGTTGGGAGGAGCTGGAGCGCTGGGACGAGCTGTTGCTGCTGCCGGTATCGCCTCACGACAGAAGACGGGGCTGTGAAGATGTCTGTGCCTCCTGGAGACACATGAGCTGGGTCTTCACGTCGCTCAGAACCTGTGCCATCTGTTCCATCTGAGTGATGCTCTGGCACTGCTTCTTCTCAATCAGCTCCATGCGGTCCAACTTCTCGCTGATAATGCCCATGTCCGCAGCGGATGACTCTGCCTGTGCTGCTGCGACTGCGGACGAACTGGATGGACCTGCATCTACCCGTGCTATCCGCTGGTACTGCACGGGTCCTGGCTACTGTGGCCGGGGTCTCTGAGTATACAACCTGGTCTGGGACATCACCATGAAGTTTTCGGCCATCTCCTCGTAGATGGCCCAGACCTGGTCGTGGTCCTTGGCAAAGTAGGACCCACCGCAAGAAGCGTTCACCAGACCCTGAAGCTCTGGCGTCATCCCGCTGAAAAAGCTCTGAACCAAGTTCGGCTTGGAGATGTCGTGGTGCGGGCATCTGTCTTAGAGCTCTCGAAACCTCTCCCATGCCTCGTGAAACTGCTCATTGGGGAACATGGAGAAGTTGCTGATCAGGGCCCTCGCTGCATTCGTCCGCCCGAGTGGATAGTACTTGTTCAAGTACTCGGTGCGGAGCTGCTCCCAGGTGTAGACAAACTTCCCTAGATGCTTCAGCCAGGTGGCTGCTCTATCTGCCAGTGAAAAAGGGAAGGCTATCATCCGAATCGTGTCCTGATCCACGTGGCGATCATGGACAGTGCTGCAGATCATCAGGAACTCCTGGAGGTGGAGGTGGGGCTCCTCAGTGGCAAGTCCGTGGAAACGGGGCAGCAACTGCAAGGTGTTCGGGGGGAACTTGAAGTCCCCCACGATCGCCGGCACTACTACCCAGTGATGCATCAGAGTCGATCCGGGGTTGTGCAACTCCCGCATCGGTCGTGGTGGTCTCCCTGCCGCGGCGGCTGCCGCTGCGGCGGCGGCGGCTGCTGCGGCTGCGGCCTCTGCATCAGGTATCTCCTCAGGCTCACTCTGCTCTGAGCCTCACTCTGCTCTGAGCCTCTCCAACTCTCGCCTCATCTCTATCATGAATGCCCCCTGATCACGTAACTGCTGCTGAACTGTCTCGAGTGATGCGATCAGGGTGGAGTTGATCGCCTCCTGGTCCAGTACAAAATGCTGGTCTCCTCGTGAACCTCCGGGGTGATCGCCTGAACTGGCGGCCATGGCGACGTCTGCAAAATCAAATGAGCCCAACTCAGGTGCTGTCAAATCTGCTAATCTCTCCTCGGGCTCATGTCTCTCAATACCAGAAGAAAGGGGGTCGAGGGGGAACAGGGCGGAGTCGTACTCGGGCTCGGAGAGCTGGTCTCGACTCTCATGGGCCAACCTAGATGATCGGGTAGACGTGCCCGAAAGCAGTGCAGCCAGAGGCTGCCTAAGAGACCGTCTACCCATCATCTTGATCTGACGAGTAAGGCGGATGAGATCTGGAGTCAACTATGATCACAAACAAACCCCCGGTTCACCAACACAATGCGAGCTGAAGACCGTGAAAGTTCGGTCAAATTATCTTGTCTGTTTTATTTTTGGTGAACACACAAAATATCAGAGCGCTTTACGTGACCTTTTAGGATATCCGATGCTATCCCAGCCGACTGGCCCGCACGGAAGAGTCGGTAATCAGTCGGGACTAGCACCGGGAGGCTCTACCTAGGGTGCGGGTCACTCTCTCGCGCATCCAAACCATACAATGAGGGGGTTGCTCTCCCCAAGACAAAATTTTTAGGGTGAGCGGTTTTTAAGATCAATAGTCTTAGCCAGTCCCAATTTTATGCTTTTTCTTTAATATTTTTCAAATAAAAACAAGCGGCCTAACGAATTTTTCGGTTCTCCTGATTATCTAATCAAAAACAGGGGGGGAGAAGTCGAAAAAACCGATGCGCGAGAAATCAATGATGCATGCTGAGATAGAAATGCGTACCTTGTCTCCAGCACTCTACATGCAAGTGATCCGCGCAGAATTTAAAGACAGAAAGAAAACTACCTATATGATGCAACGGAAAAAACCGAGTCCTAGACGAGCAATTTCTAGCGAAGAACCGTCTAACTCAGTCACTCGCCCTCGATCCAAAGAGTCCGGTCTAGACCCACCCCTCCTCTTCTCGACAGGTCGAGTTCAGGAGTAGCGCTTGACGGGGCAGGCTCGCGGCGCGTAGGCTCTCAGAAAAGCGACTAAGTTATTTTTATTAATGATTTATTAGTAAATCCAATTAACGTTCTATGGGAACAGATAATCAATTAGGTGTGTGGATCCAACTAACTACGGCACAATCACCAGAAATTCCTAAGTCTAGGGGCTCGAGCAAAAACCGCGTAAACACCGGAAAAGGCAGTAAAAAGAAGAAGAAAACCGCGTCAAAAACCGCGAAAATCTCCTAAGGGTCCCCGAGCACACCGGTGCTCGGCGAAACAGACCCGCTAAGTATTCAAGCACAGTTCAAGTCTCTGAGTCCCTGTATTATTACAACAATAATAGTCAAATAAATCCTAATCTAATCTCACCCACTCAACTCTCTCTCTCGCTCTCTCCTGCGGCTCCGTGCAGAAGGGAGCCACCTCCGAGTCTCGCGGTTGCGTCGACTTCTCGAAATCGGCCGCCTCGATCCTCGGGCCCTCGCAAGAAACAGAGACAAGTGGTCAGTCCAATGTTATTGTCAGAAAATATGAAAAATATATATATATACAAAAATCTATACAAAAAGCCGCGAAAATCAAAAAGCCGCGGAAACTCAAAAAGCGACTACTAAGCCGTGCTCCCCGGCAACGGCGCCATTCTGATGACACGAATGCCCGAGCGACTAAGGTATAAGGTACAGAGATAGGTCGTTGCGACCTCAGTCACTCAGAAGTGTCAATCAAGAAAAAATGACCACTCGAAAATATGTCAAATCAATAAAATCACAAAGAAGCGGTCCTGCTATGAGATTAACCTGGTATAGCACCCAGGGTCGAACTCAAGGAGCACGGATTGACCGAGAGGCCTACGAAGTAGTCGAAATGAATAAAATAAAAGACAATATATATATATATATATATTAGTGGTTTTTAATGATTTTTATAATTTTTTTAGGATTTTTAATATGTGAAGAAAATAAGAAAAGCACAAACAAACGAACTTTGACAAATTATTTAATGCAGCAAAAATCAAGCAAAAATTCAAACAAAAATATTTTTACGTTTTTTATGTTTTTTAATGTTTTTGGTGAATTTTCAGGATTTTTATGATGTGTATTTTATTTTCTAAAAATCAAAAAGTAGCAAAAATACAAGGTACTGTCCAGCCAGGCCCAAAATCCCTAGATAAAATATCTAAGAACCTTAAAGGGCCTGGAGGTATTTTTCCTGTAAACTAGGTAAAACAAGGAAAATTTGAATACCAAAATTATTGTTTTTGGGTTTTGAGGTTATTTAATAGAATTTTTAGGGGTTTTTAGGTGTTTTTAGGTTTTTATGGTTTTTAAGCAGTGAAAAATAGCCAAAATTGGCTAGAAAATCAAGGGACACGAAATAAACAGTACCTAATTTTTGTAGAATTTTTTGGGGGGGTTTATATTTTTTTGGGGTTTTTAACTCTAGACAGTAGCAAAAATGTATGTTTTTGAATTTTTAAAAATAGCAAATATACTCAGAAATGTCCTCAAAAATTCTCAAAAATCCTACACCATGGCAGGAGCCATGTGTCAAATTTTCATCGAATTTGGAGGTGATTTGATATTTTATTCAAAAATGACAAGAGGGCACTGTGCACAGGGACCAAAGTGCAAATACCCAAAGTTCTGGGGGTCTCGGTGCAAAATACCCAGCAAAACACGTGCGAGGCGCGTGCCTGGGGCACTCAGGGACCTCTATGTAATAAAAATAAGGTCCGGGGACTAATTGGTAACACGTACCAAAAGTCCGAGGGCCTTAGTTGCAATTTACCCTAAAATAAATGCACATGCGGAATAAAACCATTCACAGGGGTATAAATGCAATTATCACAAAGCTTCTTTCACTTCAGAACCATCCAGAACTACAAGGGCATATGATGCAAATAACCCAAAAATACACGTGACGAAGCACGTGGCTCACGCATACAGGGGTATAAATGCAAATAAACTAAAGCTCAGGGTCCATTGTGCAATTGTCACAAAAGTAAAAGAGCTACACTACGTATTTACAGGACTAAAGCTAAATGCAAGAAAGCAAGGGGGCCTAAGAACAATTTACCACTTTTATTAATGTCGAGGGACGGATGCACGACGCGTGGCAGATCAAACGGCTGAGACGACGCGCCGCACACCAAAGGGGAACCCTCGAGTCGATCCGACGGCGGGCATGCGTCCACGTGGAAGATCAGACGGTGGTGTTGCAACGTGGGTCTGCGAAGGAGGACTCGCTCGGATCGGATGGACGAGGTTACGCCACGTGGAGGATCGAACGGGTGAGGCTCTCGGTGGCTAAACCTCGTGCAACGGACGGTCCAGATCGCCTCTTCAAGATCTGACGGTGGCTGGATCTCCTCAAGTGGACGGTCAGGATGAGAACTGGAGGTCGAGGACGATCGGACGGTCGGGGAAGATGCTGGAAGAACAGTTGGCCGGCGAGTTTCCCCGGCCTCGTGCGTGCGCTGGGATCCTCCCCTGCTGCCTCTAGAGATCGGAGAAGCTCCGCGATGATGCTCCGCAGCTGATGGTGGGTTCCGATGACCCAGCCGAGCCCTGGAGGGCTCCGGCGAGGTCGGCGGAGATGAAGCTCCTGGCCCGAATGACCCAAGCCCTCAGATGGGCTGGAAAGCACCTGCAAAGTAAACCAGGAGACTCGCGGGTCGAGGGCAAAGTGCCTCGACCCCGGTTAGGCGGGTGAAGGTGGACGGTGCGGTGGTGCGGGCGAACCCCGGCGATG
The DNA here is from genome assembly GCA_037367405.1 of Ottelia alismoides. Classification (NCBI taxonomy): domain Eukaryota; kingdom Viridiplantae; phylum Streptophyta; class Magnoliopsida; order Alismatales; family Hydrocharitaceae; genus Ottelia; species Ottelia alismoides. The sequence goes on from JAZKJV010007704.1 coordinate 689,920, forward strand.
CGACGGCGAAGGGGTTCGAATCCCAGCTCCTGTGCGAGCTGGGTTGAACGGAGGGGCGGAGAAGGTGCGCGGGGGAAAGGCGAACGTGACGGGGGATTCCGATGATCGAACGGAAGGGGGAGATGGTCGGAATCGATGAGGGTCGGCGACGGCGAGATTTGGGGGAAATCAAAAATTAGACTAAATACCTAAGCTAAATGATTACCTGGGTGGAGGAATGGGCTGTGGTCGAGCTTGCGCAGCTCTGGGTCTTCGCCTCAAGGACCGCCGACGTCCGAGGCTCGAGCTCCAACTCGGGGCGGAGCACGGCGGTGAAGAATCGCCGGATCGATGGCTTTCGCCTCCTCTCCTCGCTGCAACAGGTCGAGGCGCGAGCTGTCACCTCTCTCTCTCTCTCTCTCTGGAGCTCACTGGAGAACGAAGCAAATGGCCAAAAGATACCGATTGAAAGCGGCGGAGCTCGAAATATATATCATGGAGGGTCCGGAAAGAGGCGCGCGGGTAGGGCAATCTGGAGCGCGGATCCCGAGGCTAAGGCTCCGGCGAGGTTGGCGAACATGTATTGCATGGATCTGACCCGGGGTTTAGGTGAGACGCAATCGGGTTTAGGCGCTAAAAATCAGGGAACTCGGGTCGGGCGCCTAAACCCGAGAGAAGTGGTCCTAGGGGGGCCAGTTGACCGGGCGGTCAACATCCCCAGGACCCAATGAAATCAGGCCACGTGGCTGGATCTTGAGGTGACAAATTGGGGTAGCTAGGGGCCGGATCTGCAAAAAGTCCCAACATGAAATATTTTTTTTTATTTTTTCCTATTTTTGGTGATTTTTAATTAATTTTTGGAAATAAAAATTAGGTATTTACATTATATAGCTATACATAGGTATATCTACAATATGTATTTTTTTAAATTTTTTATTTTTAATTTGTTATTTTTAGCATTTTTATTCCCCTTTTATATTTTATTTATTTGTATCATAAAATTAGGAATAAAAAGATATTTTTATTTTATGTTTACTGTTTATGTACATGGGTAAAATAAATAGCTATATACATCTATATACATGGCATATGTACAAGGTATTTTTGTATTTTTAATTTTTGTAATTTTTATTGGATTTTTGTTTTGATGCTTCTTATTTTTATTTATTTACAATATATAACCTAGAATATCTACAAAAAGGTTTGAAAATAACTTTATTTATTTATAAGGTTAAGTCAACGTAGGAGCATGGTCTATGTACATGGTAAAAGGGGATTTTTGTTCTTTTTGATTTTTAACTTTTTATTTTATTTTTTTTATCTTTTATAAATATAAAAAATATTTACAAGCATATTTTTGGGTGAGGAAAATATAGTTTTATGTATTTACACAAATATTTACACATGAGCTCCTATCTCCCTCTACTTTGGCTTTTATGCGGTCAGGCCCATGCTGAGCCCTCCCTTGGGTTATGATGCTCAATATTTATTCTAAATATTTCCCTCTTTTTCTTTTTAATCTTTATTCTTTATTTTTGCACAAAAACATCTAATTATAGGTTTTTACACAATGCATGCTTTTGGTAATTATTTATATTTACATATATTTACATGCATTTGCAAAGGTTTTTGTAGCTAAAATATAAGAATAAAGAGTGATGAATGGGTATTCATCACCTGGGTATGGAGGGACCTATGTGCAGTAAAAAATACTTCCCAGGACTTATTAGCAACAGGTGCTAAAAGTCCAGGGAGGAAATTGCAAAATGACCAAGAAATTCAGCACATGTTCAATAAAACCACGCACAGGGGTATGGATGCAAATAATGAAAACTAAATTTCATTCCATAACTCCTCAAAACAATAGCCCAAGTATTGCAAATACACCACAAAAATCACGTGACGATGCACGTGTTCCACGTAGACAGGGGTACAAATGCAAATAAAATAAGCATGAGGTCCTAAGTGCAAAATATCTAAAATAAAAACAACTTAACTAAATATTTACAGGACTAGAACGTAAATGGCAAACTAAGAGGGGCCTAAGAGATATTTACCCGTATTATTTATCCGAGGGCTGAGATGGCGCCGCGTGTCTGATCTGACGGTTGCGGATGACGACGCCTCAACGAAGAAGCCCTGGCTCTGATCCAACGGTGGAGGGTGCGCCACGTGGGGGGATCAACGGTCGAGAATAGCTGGTGCTGACCCTCGCTGGATGGAGGGTTGAGAAGGGGCCACGTGTCTGATCTGACGGTGGCTGCTGGCCTCTTCTTCACCCTAATTAAACGGTCCACAAGTAATCTGGGCCTCCGGGGTCGAACGGACGATAGAGGGGGGTCCTGGAGTAACTCCTCGCCGGCGAACTTCGCCGGAGGATTGGAAGTGCGCTGGACCTCCGCAGGAGCTGTTGATGATCGGAAAAGATTCGTCGGAGCCTCCCGCGTTTGAAGAACCCCTCCGATGACGCAAAGGAGCTCCGGAGAGCCCAGGCGACAACAACGGAGCTGAAGCTCCAGTGCTGAATAGGGAGGGCCTCAGATGGTCCTCCTCAGACCAGCGAAATGGCATAGAGAGACTACTGGGTCGAGGGCAAAATGCCTCGACCCAGTTAGGAGCGCGGTGGGTGGTTGGTGGTGTGTTGATACGAAAGAGCTCCGGCGAAGCGATGGCGAGGGAGCTCGACTCCCAGTTCCGTGGCGAACTGGGTTGGATGAAGGGGCGAAGAATGTGCGGGGGAGAAGGGCGAAGATGATGGTCGGTTCTGATGATCGAGATGTGAATGGATGTGGTCGGAATCGAAGGTCGACGGTGAAGGGGCGATTTGGGGGTAAATGGAAATTACAGAAATAAAGAAGGAACTAAGGTTACCTGATGGTCGAGGTCGACTGTGGTTGAGCTGCTGAAGCTCTAGGTCCTTTCCTCGAGGGTCATTGATGCCCGAGGCTCGAGCACCACACAGAGGGCGGCACACGGCGGCGCAAGGCTACTGGATCGATGGTCGGGACTCCTCCTCCTCGCTGCGACACCGCCAATCGCTTGTTGTCACTCAGACGATAGTGGTGGAGGTCCTGGGATGGAAAGAGCGGAGCCAAAGATGAGAGAATCGTGCGGCGGAGCAGATGTTATATATGTTTAGGGGTCCGGCTTGAAGATGATCGGGCGAGACACTTGGAGCACGGACCCCGATAACCCACCCCGGGCGAAGGTGTCGGATCTGCAAGGAAGAGATGGAGCCCGGGGTTTGTGGATTTGGGTGTCGGATCAAGTGGCGAAAATATCGAGAAATCGGGTCGGGCGCACTTGATCCGCGGGTTGTGGTCCAAGGGGGGGAGTTGACCGGGGGGTCAACATCCCCCGTATACAAATCAGGAGCGGCCACGTCAAAAAGATTTGGAAATTCAATTTAAAATAATAAATGGCCGATTTTGAAAAAAGTTAAAATACGAGAAATGTTTATTTATTTATAAACTATTTTTTGTGATTTTTATTTATTTTTTTGAAATAAAAATTAGGTATTTACAATATAGTATATTATATATAGGTATATACAATATTAAATTTTTGATTTTTTATTTTTAGTTATTTATTTATGTAATTTTATTCCAATTTTATATTTTATTTATTTATAGAATAAAATTTGGAATATTTTGGTATTTTTATTTTATTTTTATTAATTATTTACAAGGGTTAAATAAATAGATATATACAAGTATGTACATGGTATATATACAATAGTTATTTTGATTTTTATTTTTGTTCTTTTTATTTTATTTTTGTTTTTATGAATTTTATTTTATTTATTTAAACCCTATAATATAGAATATATATAATTTTTATGGGATTTTTATATATTTATTTATAGGGATAAATAAATAGAAGAGTGGTTCTATGTACATGGTGAATATACAAGGGTGAATGCATTTTTATTTTCTTTTTAATTTTCTCATTTTTATTTTAATTTTAGATTTATAAATATTTACAAATAAATAGAAACCCACTTTTATTTTTATTTAGAGGAAAATATTTTTATTTTATTTACAGGTATATATACACAATGTGAGCTTCCTTATCTCTCTCTACTTTGACTTTTATGCGGTCAGGCCCATGCTGAGCCCTCCCTTGGGATTAGGTCGCTCAATATTTATTCTAAATATCTCCCTCTTTTTCTTTTGTTTCTTTATTCTTTTATTTATGCACAAAAACATGCTAATTATGCATATTTACAAAATGCATGCTTTTTAATAATTATTTGTATTTACAGGAATATACATGTGTTTGGCAAAGGTTTTGTAGCAAAAATAAAAGAATAAAGAGTGATGAATGGGTATTCATTAGGAGTCTCTGTTTCTGACGAAATTTTAATAGAATGTTAGAGGGATATAGTGATGAATATACAAATTTTTATTCTCCAAAGAAATAAAAAATGAGGGAAAAATAGGGGTGGGAGTAGCCAAGTTGGTTACTCCCTGGGGGCAGCCCCATTTTACCCATATATTTATACAAGTTGGATAGCGAAAATAGAGGAATCTGTTTTTACCCTTAGAAGCAGTGCAGTCCCTTAGAGGTCTATGAAGTATAATATACCATTTTAGCTTGGTCTAGGCTAAATTGTGTGCTTTGAACACAACTAGAACTAAATCTATATAGCTTACATAACTTCTTTCCAAGATTCTCTTGGTAGGAAAATCGATTCATGCAATCTTCATGTATTGTGATAATATGATCATGGTTGTCAAGATTAAAAGTATAAAGTTCAATAAAAATACAACTTAAAATCTTAAACGATTTAGTCTCTCGAGTTGTCATAGTTATGGATTTCATTGAGTAAAATGGACTTGATATATCTGATGATTGCACAAGAACAACACTTTGATGTTGCTATTGTATATAAACACTAAGAACTGAAGTTTATGATATAGTTCACTTCATTCATGTTAAGGAAAAAGTAGTAAACTCGAGTAGAGACTTGAATCAAAAGGTACCATTACTAAAAGTAAGTGTAAAAAATGTCCCTTGATATGTATCTCTTGATTTATGTATAGTTTATTTTCAAATGAATTTATGGGGGTTCATTTTATATGGAAGTAATGAAAATTAATTCGCTCCAATTGGGAAGTTGGTTAATTGGTCAATTGCAAATTCAAAATTTGAAACTTGAACGAGTAAAAGTTGAGGACTACAATGCTTGGTTATAAACTTTGGAGGGGCTTACATTTCATCTCCTCAAGATCTTGTAAGAAAGATCTTTCTTCTCCGGTGGTCATGAACGGAGAGAGTTGTACTCGTCTTCTTATAGTAATCTTTCTTCTCTGACGATAGTGAGAGGTGACCGACCATCATTATATCTGGTGTTCTTTCTTTCACATACTTCTGTGGTGTCGGTGGTTGTTTGTGTATCTACTTCTGTATCCGAGGAGGTTCGAATCCCCAACATCCGATATCCGTAAGGAGACGATACCAGTGGGTCGTTTTCCCATCAATTTTCTTATCATAAAGAACAACAGAGGCTCATCTCCACTTTAGCCAGTATGTATTTATTCTATTAGTAACATCGCCATCAATTTCTCCATCATGTAGCAAAATATAGCTTAGGTATCTAAAAGAATCTCTCTTCTGAATGCTATTGTTACCACCCTTCATCTTGATTCTTTCTCCATTATTTCCATCAAAAGGGCACTATATATATTCAATCTTAGCTATACTTATACGAAATTCTTTAGTCTCTAACTCATATCTTCAGACCTCAAGTTTCTCATTTACTCTATTTCTAATCTCATCAACCAATAAAATATCATCAGCAAATAACATAAACTGAGGTATCTCATCCTGAATGTGACTTGTCAACTCATTCATATACAAAGTAAAAACAAATAGAATCAAAGTTGAACATCTCCATCAATTTCTCCATCTTGTTGCAAAATAGATCTCAGGTATCTAAAAGAATTTCTTTTCTGAATGTTATTGTCACCAATCTTCACCTTCATTCTTTCCTCATTGTTTCCATTAAAAGTACACTCAATATATTCAATCTTAGCTCTACTTAAACGAAATTATTTAGTCTCTAAGGCATGTCTTCAGACCTCAAGCTTCTCATTTACTCTATTGTCTCATCAATTAACAAAATATCAGCAGTAAATAATACAGAACAAGGTATCTCATCCTAAATGTGACTTGTTAACTTGTTCATAAATAAAGTAAGAAGAAATGGACTCAAAGTTGAACCTTGATGTCCTTCCTTAGCATTAATGCATCTAAGGATGAGGAAGGTCATGTGCAAGTTACTCGGAAAGCCTCTTTTGACCTAGAGCTCCTTCCCTTGACTCATCTAGCATCTCTTTGGCTACTCTTTAGCTACAATATGCTACTGTCTCCCATATCTCATTTGCACTTTCGCTACAATCTCATGATAAGTTTTCTAAACCTTATCCTTAAAGCTTAATTGCTTCAGTTGAAGCTTCCACCATCTAATTCTAGTGATCTTGGAAACCCTTATTTTCTTACCAACTTTTTTATTTGCACATTCGTGACAAACAAGAGATGTTGGGTTGTCAAACTCTCTCCTAAGATTAATTTACAGTCTTTGCAACACAGTTGATCTCTTCTCCTCAACGTAAAGTAATCTATATGTGTTCTAGTCGGGCCACTCTTAGAAGTAATTAATGCTCCTCACTCTTCTCGAAGAGAGTGTTTGTTATTAAAAGATCATAAGTCGTTACAAAATCCAGAATGATTTTTCCCTCTTCATTTTTATCTCTAAAGCCATGGCCTCCATGAACACTACATACCCTAAAGTATCATTTCCCAATGTCAATTAAGATCTTCACCCCGGTAAATCATCTCTCTTTGTGGGATTTCTTGTAAAATCTTATCCGGATCCTCCCAAAAAGTTCATTTAATCCTTTCATCTAAACTAATTTGTGGTGCATAAACTGAGATGATATCTAGAATTTCTTCTTCAAACACCATTTTCCAATATCATTTCTATCCTTATCTTTACCTGAATATCAAAATTTAAAGCATGTTTTCTCGATCTCTCTCTCTCTTTCTCCAACCTATTTTGTCTCTTGAAGACATAGTATTTAAATCTTCCTTCTTTCCATAGTGTCTATTGTCTCCATTCGATTGTGCAAATATGTTTGAATACATGAAATGTATTCTTAATAACAATTTTTAATTTTTGACGGCCATAGTTTTAATTATGAACTAGTGGAGGAGGCCCGTGCGTTGCACGGGGTAAAACACCATACTATAACAGTCATAAAAAATCAAACTAAAGATGTATTCACATGTGTTTAATTTGGACAAATATCAGAGTTTCATTCCACTAACATAAATTGGCACGTGATTAAGCGCATACAGAACGTATACACATATAAAATAAGCCAAAAGTATATTTTCCAAAAAAAATCTATCACCATGAGGGGAGTTGTTGTAGTGAAGTTTACACCAAAGTTTACAAATTCTATTTCTAAAATCCAACCATTTATTCTGCCCTTATCGGATGTTTACGGCTACTTAATCTTAGTGGTCAACAAAGAAGTCAACATTAGAAGAACTTAAACCCTACCAAAAAAAGGCATTGGCATGTGATCGTTAGATTAAGTAGCTATAAACATGGGATTTGTGTGAAATTTGGCAGGCATGTAGAGCATTAACCATAGATGCAGTTGGATTTTAGAAACGAAATTTAGAGAAAAAAAGTTTAAGGTTACAACAGACTTTGGTGGTACTGCCCATGAGAGGACCAAGAGAAAAAGTAAAAACTTCCTTTTATTTTGACAAAGTTCCCTTCTATTTGACAAATTTCTGCTGACGGGTACTCTTTATATATATGGTGCATAAATCAGTAGCATTTAAAGCACAATCAAGTACTCCTTACATGATGCTAAGATAAAACGCGATACAACTACTCTAAGCTATAGGAAGTGGATGTATGGTCCTCAGACATAGAATGCTTGCTCCGCTCTTATATAGCACCACTCTCGTATAGTCCTATCTATTATATTATTGGTATACCGTGAATTGCACAATTTTGGAAAAAAAATAAAGAGAATGTAACTTTTTATTTAAATAAAGAGATTGTATCTCGTTTTCAGACAGACCTTACGATTGCTTGCATCTGATAGCAGCCAACAGGTAAGATAGAGATCTTTGACATTTTTTTGGTAACAATGATTTGAAAGAGTCTTGAGTTAGTGCTGAGATAATTCTGGTGGTTACATCCTTTGTTGTATACCATTATCTTAAAGGATCCTCGATCGGGTTGACACCATTTTTTGCTCAATAATATTATATTCTAGTTCATTGGAGATGCTGAAGATGCATACAATCTATTTATAGGTATCACAGTGATCGTGTTTTCCCTCTCATTCATTCCGACATCTAATCATATGCGATGTGGCTTTCTTCCGATAAGTTGTCTCCAACCAAAGATGCCAAAGTTTATAGGCGGTCTCTTAATTTTCAAAGAGGGGGGAAGAGATTTATCATTGATGATAAAGTTGTTGGAATCGAAGATCCATCTCAAACATTAGATTAGAAATGAGATAAGTTTAAGTGGCAATCAGCTTTCACCTTACAACAAAATCAGCTCGAACCATTTGCTAGTGATTACGTCATAAACAACAGCCATGCCTAAGCCCGTAATGACAGAGTCTTTATGAAAGCATACAAATTGAGGAGCCGCAGATACGGACTCTACCATCGAGTCATCTTGTAACGGGAGAATAAGGGTGGATCTTCCTCGAGAGTAGCTCTAAAGAAGGGGAACAATGTTATCAAACTGTGGTCTTTTATGCAGATTTGATGACTGACACTGGATAACTACTAAGTAGGTATCTAAATGGTGAGGGACAGGAGGCTGGTAAGTGGCAAAGGAGGGTATTAAAGAAATATGCAATGAGATCGATTACAATGCAAAAACATTTTTGTTGCACCAGTTGTGCCCATTGAAATGTAATCTTTGTGGTTGAGTGAAAGCATCACACCTCATTAGCTCTCCTTAGCTATAGCAAAGACAACTTAATCAGGATTAAGGAGGCTGTGACACTAATAGTTCGAAGTAAAATGGCAACATTGTTGGAGTAGCGGAAGATTGGTGATGTATAAGAAGCAAATTAGAGGAAGATGATATCGATTAATGCACAAGGTAGATAAGATCTCAAAAACTTCTTTTCATTAAAACTTAAACTTGCATACAAGTCTTGGACTTTACAAGAAGAGGACTTACAATGCTTATAATAAAAGAAGAGTGACTTACAACACTTGTAAGGAGGAGGACACTTGAAAGACTCTTGTGTTGGTAGAGAACTTCTTCTTGTTGTGTATAAAATGAGGATCTCATGGATGGTATTTATAGGCCAACCAAGAGGGTGGAGATAATTTGGAAGAGGGATCTAGATTCCTCTTCCATGCCTATCCTTTAAGTAGAAATATCTAGATATTTTGGTGGGAGGCGGGGAAATATCTAGATATTTTCTCCACCTCTCTCTTTTCTAGAATATTCTTTCATGTACATGTCTTCATTAAGATTTATATATGTTGGTGGAAGATATAGGCCCACATCTTTTCATATGGTGGAGGATTGTAGGCCCATTTATACTAATAGCCCATTACAATAATACTTCATTGGCTAATTACAAATTACATTTTCAACAAACATGTCAGCTTTTTTGGCTTTTTTGGAGCCATCAACAGATAAGTTATCGTGAAGCACTTTGGACTACCAGAATTAGAATCAAAGTAGGAGATCTCGAAATATGTTGCCTTGAACCACATATCCTCCCCAAAGTCGATGAGGAGACACCGTATTTAATCCACGAGCTACACGACGATATCAGTGGGTGGCATACTTGCAGGTCATCGATTTCAAGTGGGGATAGGTGATGTCGAGGACGAAGTCCGAAAGGAGGTTAAGCAGTGTGTGATGTGTCATGGAGGTTAGTGACATTCAACAACTCCTCGATCTCGTAGTAGTCGACGTTGATGGCATCGGGGAAGCCATTGAAATGTAACATGCATCCTTCATGGTCACTAAGGTGTTGCTTTCGGCGGCAATGACGTCAACCGGGAGCTCATGGAGTCAACGCTTTCTAGCAAAGAGGATGCGGACGGAAGGCGGAGGGGAGCGTTGGAGTCGGCATCAACGGGATTACGACAAGCAGGGGAGGAGCCGGAAAGACAGACCTCCAAGAGGAGAAAGCAGTGGGAATGATTTTTGCTACTGTTGGCGGCCATGGGATGTCAGAAACTTTGAAGAAGACATAGGCCTCCCATGAGGCGACAGAGAGGGGAGAGACGAACCGCAGGAGAGGACTTGCGGGAAGTCCTCTCCTACAAGATCGGTGACTTCGACGAATGCGAGGGGTAGACATGACTTTGCGACGGGTAATGGAGCGACAAAGGGGAGGGTCGACCGTAAGGGATTTAGGATTTGAGGAATGGATTGGGAGAGGATCAAAGAGAGGAGGCGTAGGCAAAGAGAGATGGAGGAAAGAGGGTTGGTGGCAGGCAAAGAGAGATGGAGGAAAGAGGGTTGGTGGCAGAGTCTAGAAGGACGACTGAATTCGGGGGCATTAGCCCTAGATGGGAGATGGCGCTGGAGAAGTGGAGGGATTCCAGAAACATGTGAGACAAAAATTGGAATGTATGTGGAGGGCTATGGGTGAAATTGGAATTTTGTACGCAAAAATTAATAGAAGCAAGTTGTCGGGCTTTAATATATGTATAGATTAGGTAACGATTCAATTTCTCTATCTACATAGATTTTCTTGACGGAGATGAACAAGAGGTACCCACGGATGCCTAATTTTTAAAACATTAATTGTTCATAGTTATTTTTATTTATGATTTACCCTATAATGGTCACACGCATGTCGTTGTACCAATACGTTCATCTACACAACGTACGTCGTAGAAATCGACAGTGGTATAAAATTGCAGGAGAAAAGCAGACAGAAGCATAAAGCAGAGATCCGAGGAATATCCATCTTTGGCGTTAATATGCCGAGGCAACACCAAAGCAAAATCAAGAAAATACCATCGGCGGAGGAATCCGTGGAAATCAATACCGCTCACAGGATTTCCATGGCAGGCTACAGGCACAGAAATTACAAGCTTCTCATAAGCTCGAAACCTATACCTTGAGCCGCCGTTTGAAGCTTAGAAATCCAAATCACCTGCAGCTGCATTGGCACCAAAGAAAACCAGAGATCCACAATAATTAAGAGCAAAATTTAAGATTCCAAACCAAACAATGGAGTTACCACACAACAAAACATCTGACATTTGCTTCCAAAATCCGAGGCCACGGAGACCACATTACAGAACAACGATGCAATGCAAACTAGAACGACGACGCCTCACCGTCGTCATGGTTTCCAACAGGACCCAACTCAAGAAAAGACGCAACAACAAAGCAAACACATGAAAAACACAAGATCGATCGAACCTCGGAGCTAGAGAGAGATCGATCACACTAATACTTGTAGTCCTTGACGTGGAGGCTCTCGGACACCCCCTCTCCCTTGGCTGCATCACCGCCGTACTTCCCAAGAGTGGCCTCAGAGTTGGCCTTGGCCCTCGCCAGGAACGCCGCCTGCGCCTTCTCCTTGTTCTCCTCCTTCCCGCTCCACGCCTTCAGTGTGCTCTGCTGCAGAGCTCGCCCGAACGAGAAGGACAGCGTCCACGGCTTCTTCCCCTGCAGCTTGTTCATGGCGTCGAGGTTGAGAGTGGCCTCCTCCTCGCTCTGCCCACCGGACAAGAACATGATCCCGGGCACCGCCGCAGGAACGGTCCTCAGCAGAGCGCGCACCGTGTTCTCCGCCACCACCGCAGGCGCGACCTTCGCGGCGCCCGATCCCGGGGTGACCATGTTGGGCTTCAGGAGGGATCCCTCCAGGAGGACGTGGTGGTCGTTGAGGGCCTTGTAGACAGCGGCAAGCACCTTCTCGGTGACGGCGGCGCAGGTGGCGATGTCATGGGTCCCGTCCACCAGGATCTCGGGCTCGACGATGGGGACGAGGCCGTTCTCCTGGCAGATGATGGCGTAGCGGGCGAGCCCGTTGGCGTTCTCGGCGATGGCGAGCTGTGAGGGCTCGTTGGCTCCGATCTTGAGGACAGCGCGCCACTTGGCGAAGCGCGCTCCGGCCTCGTAGTACTTCTGGCAGCGTTTGCCGAGGTCGTCAAGGCCCTGCGTCGTGGTCTCGCCGTCGGTTCCGGCGAGCACGACGGTGCCCTTGTCGACCTTGATGCCCGGGATGACACCGCCCTCCTTGAGGACGTCGACGAAGGGCTTCCCGTCGGAGGCCTTCTGGTAGAGCGTCTCCTCGAAGAGGATGACACCGCTGAGGTACTGGAGAGCGTCCGGGGCAGTGAAGAGGAGCTCGCGGAGGTTCCGGCGGTTGGACTCCACGTTCTCGACGTTGATGCTCGCGAGGCGCTTGCCGATCGTGCCGGTGGACTCGTCGGCGGCGAGGATACCCTTCCCAGGCGTGGCGATGTAAGCAGCCGTCGCGATCAGCTCATCTGCAATTATGAGATACATCTACTGATACCAACTTCACGAAACACCAAAACTTCCATCAAGATCGAGCGAAGAAGAGAGATGATTACCGGCGTACTTGCCACGGAAGGCCGACATGTTTGGCTGCTTGTGCTGATCGGAGGAAGGGAGGAGATCGCAAAGGGGTGAAGGCGGTGGTGGGTAAAGGTGGGGGGTTTGCAGAGGCTTTATAGTGGTGGAGGTGGTGATAGCTGTGGTGCGCGGAGAATATAAAAAATATAAGAAAACCGCGAATTCATTTATTTATAATAAAATAAACACAATGGATATTTACAGAATAATATCTGTAGTATTTGTGACTACAACGCGACCCCTATAATCTTTTTAACTCCCACACTACACTCCTTGGAGGTTGAAGGGAGCAAGGCTTTAAAAATCAAACCCGGCTCAACCGGCTAAATCAAGAATCGAAGGAAAAAAGATTCAACCATCCGATTTTTATTAGAAAATAAAAATCAGTCAAACTCAGTCAAAATTTGGTGGATTGTCAAAATTCGATTGAACCAATTGAACCAAACTACCGGTTCAACCATTCATTTTTTTTACAGAAAATAATTTTCAATAATTAATAAAATGCAAGTTTTCAGAAATATTCATAATATAGTTTTATTTTAATCTATAGTATATTACACCTTTTATATCTTCTCCTTTACATGGACCAATGACTCATTATCACATGTTCATTCTTGTCATATGAGCATTGCCTCTCTTCCCACATTGTGTATGGGGTTGTCCACTTATAACAATAATAAACGAAGAAGATGATGTCATAGTCGTCCTATGAGATACAATAAATTAACAACACTTATACTAATTAGAGTATAAATAGTTTAATATTATTAAATTTTTATATCATATATGCATTATAAAAATTATACGAAATATGCTTATTATGTCCTTTCGAGTTTTTAAATAAATTTTATACTCTTAATTTTTAAGTAATTTCACGTTTACTCCTATTTTTCTTTAAAATTCACAATATTATGCTTATGCTGGTATAATATAGGAGCACAAGTATACCAATAAAAGGTCACTTTTATGTATTTTGTAAAAATATAGGGGTACACATGTAATTGTATAAAAAATATGAGTATAAGTGTTATTGAAAAATTTTGAAAGGATAAGAGTAGCCTTTTTCATATTTATTCGTATGATATACCGGTTTAACTCGGTTCGACCCGGTGGAACCATATAAACCAAACTAACAGTAGTACGGTTCGATCTTTTTCGATTTTTATGAACGGCTGACGTCATCACCGGTTCGATCAATCGGTCTCATTGATCCGACCATAAAAAACAAAAATCGATACCTGATTTGATATCCGGTTCGATTTTTAAAACCTTGGAATGGGGTACGAATCACAGGGGCAGTGATGTTATTAGACGATTTATAAGAGTAACTGTGTAAAAATCCCAAAAAATAAAAAGAAGGGTCCGGAGAAACAAGTTGCCGGACGTGGGAAGCTGTCGTGGTGAGCACGCCGACTCGCATTAGATCTCCACATGGGTACTTTGGGAAGCACATCGTATATATTATTTTTATATTAGCATTATTATACTAACTTATAAAGCCACGCCTGTGGGGCCCCATGTATTTCATGTTGATTTTAACATTTTTATTTACGAAAACGATTGTTTTTTTTTTGTAATATATCGGATTGGAATCGATCGAAATTTTTTTATCATGTAAAAAAAAGTGAAATTTATTTTAAAAATAAAATACATCCATTTCAGTCTATTCTTAGCTAGGGATGGAAATAAAAAGACGTGTTTGTCCTGTAATGAAAATGAACGAAAGTTCATGCATCCAAACGAGGTATCATTCCTTTCATTTCTTCAATGGAGTTGAATGGAGACAAGTTTTGATGGACCTCACTCGTAAATCTACATGCATCTTAGCATTTTTCCGATTATCCTTTGATTCCATTACAAGCACAAAAAATCTTTTTATATTCTTAAAAGCACAATTATAAGGAATTTGATAAAAGGAAACACTTTCCACTCTAAGGAACTTTTAGAAGATTCAAAACACTAAGAGTGTGTTTGGTACGCGTGTTAGGACGGGTTAAACTGGTAGAGGGTAACCCGTTTTTGTGTTTTTGTGTTTGGATAGAGGATTAAACTGTGGGTGCGTTAGAAGCGGGTTTGTTGTGATATGATTGTATTGAAGTTTGAAAAAGTGAGTAGTTATTGTGATGTGATTGTATTGAAGTTTGGAAAATGAGTAGAAGTGGAGTAGTTTATAATTTTTATATGATATGATGGTATAATATATTATTTTTTGATGGAATTGATGATGGAGAATTAATTTATATAATTTTTTAAAAAGATAAAAGAGTGGGACGCACATGAGAGAGAAAGGGATGGATTAAGGGAGGTAAACTCCCCGTGAACCGAACAACACCTAAGGAACTATCTATAGGACGGGTACACACAACCCTTTGAGTCAATCGAGATTGCAAGAGATCCCCAAAATTGGTATCCAGGGGGTTAGGGATGAGATTCTACATCAATATGATGTTTCTTGGGAAAAGCATGTTGTCTCCCCCTTCTAGTCACATGGACAATATGGAAGGATTTACTTAACTTATTATGCATCCAGATTAACTCACATGATTGCTTCCTTAAATGTGATATCTAGTTCTCAAAGCCCAATTGTAAGATTAGATCATGGGCCTAAATGGATCCAAGTAACTTGTGAGCCATGTTGGCTCAGCTCGCTTAAATGGGTCAAACCCACTTGGTCCAGTTGGATGGGGTAATTATGCGTTAATAATATCGAATGTGAAATAATAATGGTGTAGCCATGAACTTCCCTTGATGTTTAGATATAGAAACTTGAATTGTCAAAAGGTTCAATACCAATATACTAGGTGTAGGAACCCATCTAAATGGTCTAGTGATAGAAGCAGTGAGCTCCAACTCTAATGACTAAGGTTCCAATCCCACAACTCCACCCTCCTCCCTTAACTAGTAAAAGAATATACTAGATGTAGTGGTATAAGTGAATGGTTGTAACATTGCAAATGGACAACCAATAAACGTCAATTTTTAAGGATGTACATGAAGCTTGATATGTGTGAATTTGGGAGGTTTCAAGAAAGATAGATAGATATAGCAAAACTGAAGTGAATCACTCAAAAAAGGTGCCTCACGAATGAGTCGATCTATAAAAATCAGGTAAATTGTCATATCACGTGGAAGAAAGCATATATCTTGAGGATTTTTTTAAATAATTATTAAAATATTCGTAATTAATTAAATAGACCTCAAGTTTGAATATTTAAAAAAAAATAACTATCAATCAGACCTCAGGTGCCGATTTAGGGAGTCATGTCCACATCAGGGACATGCCTCAAATCAGTGCCTCAGCTACCGATTTGAACTTTACCCTTTTGGATCAATTATGTTCATATCCCCATGTTGCTTCCCAAATTAGTGGAGAAGAATTGTATGTCCAAATCATCGACCATTGCTTTACTTTCTCCAAAGGAGGGATAGGAAAGGTGCCGATTTGAGTTTGCATCGTTTTGGTCATTTGCATTCACATACCTCCTTTGGAGAAAGAAAAGAAATGTTGGGTGATTTGGAGGGGAATAAAAAGGGGATATGAACATAAGTAATACAAAAGGGTGAAATGATCCAAACTTGATGCATATTTAATTAATTATGAATATTTTAATAATTCTTTAAAAAAATCTATATCTTGATACATATAGGAGCTAAAGCTCGGAAAGGATGGAGGGAAGAACATGGAGAAAGATACAAAGTTGAGGGGAAGTATACATCTAAAACAACACAATCAAGCAGGTGTGAAGAATTTGTTCACTGATGTTGATTGTTTCTAGGTATATATGATGCATCTCACGAGTGTCTCGATGAAGTCGATTAGGATGTCAAGATAAAGTTGATTCGCAATTATTGCTCTCAAATAAAATCACTTCTTTGAAATTACAAACAAGTAATCTATTGATTTTTATTTTGCTTGGATTAATTCAACTGCTAGATAGTATTAATTTCCAAGTTGGATAATATGGCGAGTTCACATCATTGGATTATTTTGATGATAAATAATATTTTTTTAATGTCTATAAACCCATGCAAAAAAATATTTACCATGTTTTTTTTGTTGAATATTTCCAATATCATTTAATGTACATGTCTTTCATCGGGGACTCCATGTGTTAAAATATAGATATACAGTCTAATAGAGATTCTAAATGAAAATGATAAAATACAAAATACATGCCAAAAAGAAGAATAAGTAAGAGGAAGAAAACAATACAAAAAAACGAATCCAAGAGTGGAATCAGAAGGAAAATACAAAAAGAACAGAAGCATGGATGCGAACTCCCATCAAATGCCATCTGTATGGACTTCATGACGCAAATTACCGATAACAACATCCATGCATATATGACGAACCATCTTGAGATGCCTCGAACATGAATATATGCCGGCACAACTGTACAGCCTAAGAAGCTTCTCCAGGAAAGTATATTTCCAACAGGCCAGCTGATGTTATGATGATCTCGAATCGAGTCGGAAGTATTTTTCAGTTCATATCAGGAACTTTTCAGTTCATAACAGTTGCATTCCAGGTCACCTTCAGAGTCGAGCAGTAAATCCTGTTAGGAAATAAACATGCGGAAGCGTAACATGGAAAAAGATAAAGAACACGAAGAACGTGGGATTTAACGTGGAACCCTACTCCATGAGGAGCGGGATGAAACCACGGGAGGAGCCCTCAAATGGGCGTGTTTGTCTATTGACTTTCTCAATGGATACAGGAGGTCTGAGGCTCCTTATATAGCCTCTCCAGAGCCTCCAAGTCCCACCACTAGACGATGTAGGACTAAACACATAGATGGGGTAAATGGATCTTCTCCAGGATCCATTTACCCTGCTACAACTCAATGGACGCACATAACAATACTCCAACACTCCCCCTCAAGCTGGAGCATGCAATGCTCAGCTTGGACAAATAGAAAGAAACTCAACCCAACGCTACATGACACTACGGACAATATCAACCCAACGCGCACATTGCTGCAGTCGAGGACGTTACTTCTCATGTCGTGCAGGTGAGGACGAACCGGCTGGAGTGTGAGTCTGTTGAATCTCCTCGTCGGAGAGCATGTGCTCTGAACTGCGCCTGTCAGAGTCACTGCAACTGAAATGAGTCTCCTCGTCGAAGTACTCTGGCCCGCCACAATAATGTGGACAACTGCTCCATCTCTGAAAAGGGCCGAACTGAAAAGGCTGTGGTTGTGCAATCCTCGTCGGAGTCCACGATCGCTGGAGAATGGAGTCTGAAATAAGTCTCCTCGTAGGAGAACTGGGTCTCTCCCATCTGGCTCAGAGAATGGTGCACAGCTCTGGTGTACCTATGATACCACATGAAAACCCTTGCCCACATGGCATAGGGAATGGTCCTCTACTCGGGAGTCCCTATGGCTCACATGAAAACTCTGGCCGAAACAACAAGAATGGATGGGGACCATTACAAAAGATGGTATACATGTGCTCATCTGAAAATGACGGCAAACATATGTGTCTGAAAATGAGTCTCTCTCTGGAGAACTCGAACAATGGGCCTCAACAAGGAGTGCCTTGAACTTAGACTCTGACCAATCTGTCGAGGAACAACAGCGCATCACATATGTGGACTCGGAATCTTGAACGTCGAGTCTGAATCTTGCACATTGAGAAATCTGAATCTGAACTGTAGAGTCTGGAAATCTGGAAGGTCTGGAAATCTGCATCTGAATCTGGATCATCTGAATAATACCTGTGACTCTACATATACTCCCCCTTTCTCCCATACTTGTCGGAAAATGGTCATCGATAAAGTTGGGAGAAGACAATGATAAATATGGGGGTAGACATGAACATCCAAACAAAACTTGCGGCTTTTCTTCATTTTTGTTTAAGCCGCTGTAATAAATTTTTTTTTCAAACATAAGCCGTTCCTTTTTTTCGGCTTTTCATCAAACAAAATTTTCCTTCCCTTTTTTTTGTAATTTGCGTACAGCTTTTTTTATTGTACGCGCCCCTTTTTTTCCTTTTCTCAAAGTTTTTTTTGTAAAACTGGACTGTCCAACCTTTTTCTTTTGCAATTGACGGCAGTCTCTTGGGCTGTTTTTTTTGACACACGGCCTGTTTTGGGCTTATATTATGGGCTTATATTAGGGTTCCCTATGGGAATCCCTTTCCAACGAAATTCGCCCCCCATGGGGGAATCCCCTGTTGTCGCCGCCACTGGTCATCGCAGGCAGAGCTGCGATGGGACGTCTCCCCTTGGAGAAAGATCTTCTGCCGCCGCCGCTACATGAAGGGGGGTATCGCCATGGAGGAGCTCCATCTCTGGGAGCATGGGAGCACGTGAGGGAGATGCGGGGGTTGCCCACCTGCGATCTTGATGCCGAAAGGAGAAGGCTAGGGCTTGCTGCCCGTGGGGATCTTCGTCGCCGCCTGGGGTATCAAGGGCACCGCCTGGGTTATGACCGTAGGAGGGCTCAAGGGCGGTTGGCAGGAGGGCTCAAGGGCGTCGCCGTGGAGGATCGTTGCTAGGTCGAGCGCCGCCTGGGCTGTAGGAGCGGAGGAGAGGGCGTCACCGCCTTTGCGGCCTGGAGTCGTTGCAGCGCGCGATGATTGCGAGACGCCTGGGAGATCACCTCTTGCCGCCAGCATCGCGCACGAGCGCGCGATGCAGAGAGGAAGGCCTGCCTTGTGTTGGTGATGAAAGAATGGCAACGCGCGCGTGACCTGGAGAGGATCAGGGCCTGCGCGCTCTGCCTTATGCTGGCTGGAGGTCTTCATGTGTGGCGCGAGGGTAAATAAGGTGCGCCACCAGCGTGAATCGTCGCCTGCGGGGAGATGGGGGCATGATGCTAAGAGCAGGGTTGCGGCTCGAACTTCCTGTGCGCTGAACAGGAACAGGACAGCGATGGAAACAAGGGCTCCCAGTTTAGGCTCTGATGCTATGACGGCGTGAAGATGATGCTCCTGGACTGCGTAGAGATGAACACGATGGCCGCAAAAATTAGGCTCGAAATGAACGATAAATAATCTTCAAAACTAACAATGAATCTACTCCTTCATTCTTCACAAAACTAGGATTCCAATCAAGGACCCTCGAACTAAATCTCGATTCTCACAATGAATACAAAATAAAGAACATAATGAAAAATTCTGAGAATCGACCCGCTCTGATACCATGTTAGGAAATAAACATGCGGAAGCGTAACATGGAAAAAGATAAAGAACACGAAGAACACGGGATTTAACATGGAACCCTACTCCGTGAGGAGCGGGATGAAACCACGAGAGAAGCCCTCAAATGGGCGTGTTTGTCTATTGACTTTCTCAATGGATACAAGAGGTTTGGGGCTCCTTATATAGCCTCTCCAGAGCCTCCAAGTCCCACCGCTAGACGATGTGGGACTAAACACATGGATGGGGTAAATGGATCTTCTCCAGGATCCATTTACCCTGCTACAACTCAATGAGTGCACATAACAATACTCCAACAAATCCAGTGTTGGATCTAGTGGTCTAAATCTGAGATGCAAAATAATTATAAATCATTATACTGTAAAATCCACAGAAGTATTTCTATGTTAAGATCATCAGTGTAAAGACTAAATAAATTTTGACAAAACTGTAAATTAATAAACAAAAGAATGTGGGCACGCAAGAGAGTGGTAGAAAATGGCCGAAGAATTCATCTAGAATTAGTTTTACTGTTAGAACTGCAGCGACTTCAATCGAACAGCAGCCGCTGATGACGCACCCAATAAGTTAACTATTCGGCATCACCAATCAGGGGCGCTCGATATTCACAGTTTGTTGCTACCATGGTCTGGTCTGTAGAGCTGTACAATGGCCTAACAGGCCATGGTGAAGAAGCCTCGGTCCTCGAATATCAATGAACCAGTGATTTCATATCAGATACTCGCATTTGGGTATTCAACATAACAGGTCCAAGGCATTCCTCCGGGTTAGCATAGAAGTAGTCCTCCTTCGGTCGATCAGGTATGACACTTCTCCTTCTCGGTTGGCCCATGCGATGCTTATGGACTTCTCTGGCTGCAATTGAGAATTGATCCCATGACAGTGTGCGATTTTGGAATGAATCCAAGAGAGGGATGAGTTTCTTCCTGTCTGATATCGCCGTCTTGCGGAAACCCAAGAACCTGTAACAACAAATAAGTCTAATATGATTTTTCCCAAGAATCTTCCACAATACAGTACGTTGATTACAGGATTAAAACTTTATACACTCATGATACCAGTGAGTCAACATAGATGATGTCTTTAAGAGCCAATATTCAGCACTCATAATAACCAGGTCAAAATGACTTCTTGGTTAAGCAAATTAAAAAAAAATAAAGTCTACGCATAGGGGGATTTAAATGGCACAAACTATATACCTATACTATTTCAATTATTTTGAATCATGATATCGTAACTCGCTGTGTATAGATAACGTTGAATCAACAGAAATGGATGGTAAAACCCATTGCTAGTGTCAAGTCGTGTTGTTCTTTTTCCAATGGAGTATCTCTCCCTATCAATCAAACACATCGTCATGTCTCATTGCACACTCTCTTACTTCTGGTCGCTATACTCCAATGACTCTCATTGGTCACTTACAAAGAAGTGCCCACTTTAAATCTTCTTTACCGCTTCTGAAAAATGCACACACAATGAATGTTTCGTTGTTTAAGTCAAACCTTTCTCTGATATAAGTTGTTGGGAAATAAAATGTGTGATTAACCACTTCAGAGTCACGTGCAAGAAGAAAATACATGATTTAATGATACTTTACGAAGAACTAACTAGAACTCAATCACCTCTCATGACATTGGAGAACTAAAGTCATTACGAAGAACAACTAGAACTCGCCCTCCATGTGTGCAGAGAAGAACAAGTACATCTCAATTACAACACCCTCTCCATATGCATGTTGTGTTTGTTCGGGGGTTGGGGGTCGTGCTTTTCAATCAAATTTGAATAAGTGGAGCTTATATTCGAATTGGTTGAAAAGATAACACCCATTACGCAATCAAGTAAAATTGGGTTGAGATGTTTAGATCATCAGGCTGGGTGAAAACCAAATTAAGTTGATAAAAAATCAGATTAACTGAAAGTTGAATGATTTGTGGCAAACAATGATAGGGGCATTCACCATATAAGCAAGGTTTAGAGGGCTAAAGAAGGTTCAGAAATGTTGGAGTAAGATGTGATTGAGTTGAGACCAGGGCTATGTCAGGAACAACTGACTATCCTCAAGGTTGGAAACTTGAAAAATGCAACCTCATCCAATTAATTATTCTGTTGAACATGATGCTGCTGATTCGACCTTCCAACAAATTTAAATCTGTGTACTCTGTCACCCCCTTGTCTCACCTACCACAGAAGCCCTCTTGTAGGACTCGATGTCACCAGGTGTGATGTGATATTGACACCTTGAAAACATGCTCATGTTAAGGGTGCATAGTGAGAAGCTAAATCCAAAGTCCACTCAACCAGCGCCTTCTCTGGAAAGAAGCACTACAAGTTAGCTACAAGAAGGCTTCTGTGGTAAGTGAGACAAGGGGGTGACAGAGAATACACAGATTTAAATTTGTTGGAAGGTCGAATCAGCAGCATCCTGTTCAACAGAATAAGTAGTTGGATGAGGTTGCATTTTTCAAGTTTTGCAAGGGTTCTCGTCATGGTCGGTTTCAAGTCCGGGTTTATGAGGAGAGTTGCGTTAGTTAGTCGACAACCAGCATAAAACAGTTGGAGACAACTTACTAAATAGTTTTTTTTTAAAAATTACTATTTAGGAAGTTGCCTCATGACGGCCGGATCTTTTCAACATGGATGTAAGCAAACATATAGATTTCGTTGGGGCGTTCCCTACTTGCGACGTGTTGCATCGCCCGAATGCAATGAAAAATTGGCAAGGGCCGCTACATCGCAGGCTGGATGTAGTTCAAAATTTGCAAGGGTTTTCACATGAGGAATGCATGCGGGTAAATAAGCTAGTTCAGTAGCATCACCATCCGGATGAAGTCCAAAATTGCAAGGGTTCTCGCATAATGGACGCATGCGAGTAAAGAAGTTAGTACAAAAGAGATTGCAAAGGAAGTTGCGGATTCGTAGTTGAATATTGGCACTTTAACTGGAAAATTGATGGAGATAGTGGATATGATGGAAAGAAGAAAGATTCATATACTATGTCTTCAAGAGACTAAATGGGTTGGAGAGAAAGCAAGGGAGATCGAGAAGACATGCTTTAAACTTTGGTATTCATGTAAAGATAAGGGCAGAAATGGTGTTGGAGTGGTTGTTCATAAGGATTTGAAGGATTGTGTGGTTGAGGTGCAAAGATTCAAGGATTGGATTATTTTGCTAAAATTGGTGCTTGAAGAAGAAATCATGAATATCATCTCAGTTTATGCATCACAACTTGTTTTAGATGAAAGAACTAAGCAAGATTTTTGGTAGGATTTGGATAAAATGTTACAAAGAATCCCGCAAAGAGAGATGATTTGCATAGGTGGAAATTTTTATGGACATGTGGGAAAAGACACTTCAGGTTATGCTAGTGTGCGTGGAGGACATGGTTTTGAGGATAGAAATGAAAAGAGAAAGTCATTCTGGATTTTGTAACGGTATATGATCTTTTCATAGAAAACACTCTCTTCAAGAAGAGGGAGAAGCATTTAATTACTTATAAGAGTGGGCTAAAACCGGAACACAAATACTTTGCGTTGAGGAGAAGAGATCGGTTGTGTTGTAAAGACTGCAAAGTAATCCCAGGAGAGAGTTTGACAACCCAACATCGCTTGTTAGTCTTGGATGTGCAAATAAAAGGGTTGGTAAAAAAAAAGATGGTTCCCAAGATCACTAGAACTAGATGCTAGAATCTTCCACTGAAGCAATCGAGCTTCAGGGAGAAGGTTTTAGAAGACTTATCTTGGGAATGTAGCGGAAGTACAAACGAGATGTGGGAGGCAGTAGCATCTGGTATCCGAAAAGTAGCCAAAGAGATGTTAGGTGAGTCAAAGGAAGGAGCTCCAGATAAAAAGGAGGCTTGGTGGTGGAGTGAAGGGGTGCAAGAAAAGAAATTAAAAGAGTGTGTTTTAAAGCTGTATCTAAGGATTAAACAGAGAAAACCGTCACAAACTACAAAATAGCAAAGAAGGAAGCAAAGAAGGCTGTAAGCGAAGCTAAGTTAAAAGCTTATAAAGTTTTATATAAAAATCTCAACTCTAAGGAGGGCCAAAAGGATATATTCAGGTTGGCCAAAGCAAGAGAAAGAAAGACCAAAGACCTTTCTCAAGTGAGATGCATTAAGGACGAGGAAGGTCACGTGCTTGTTACTCGGAAGGATATAGAGACTAGATGGGAGCAGTACTTCCATAAACTTTTCATTGGGGAAGGAAATAGCGAGATCACTTTGGGTGATCTAGCTAGTAGTGAAAATTACTTGAATCGTGCAAGCTATACACGAATACAAAGAAAGGAAGTAGAAGAGGCTTTGGAAGTTACGAGACCTGGGAAAGGTGTATGACCGGATGACATCCATGTAGAAGTATGGAGAGTTTTAGGTGAGCGTGGTTTGACTTAGCTTACGAATCTATTCGATTTTATTTGATGAAGCAAGAAAATGCTTGAAGATTGGAGGAGAAGTATCGTGGTACCTCTTTATAAGAATAAATAAGACATCCAAAATTGTATAAATTACAGAGGTATCAAGCTGATGAGTCACACTATGAAAATTTAAGAACGTGTGATCAAAAGAAGGTTGAGGCAAGTTTTCAACGTAGAAGAAAACCAATTCGAATTCATGCCAGATCGATTAAATATTGAAGACATCCATTTGTTGAGGAGAATAATGGAGATTTATAGAGTTAAAAGAAAAAACCTCCATATGACTATATTGATTTGGAGAAGGCTTATGATTCTGTCCCGCGAGAGATATTGTGGGAATTTTGGAGAAGAGACAAGTACTTGTCCTATACATTAACATCATAAAGTACATGTATGATAAGGCTTTATCTTGTGTAAGGACCCTGTCTGGGAAGACTGACTATTTTGACATCAATATTGGTCTACATCAAGATTTAGCTTTAAGTCCATTTCTTTTTACTTTGATTATGGACGAGTTGACAAGTCACATTCATGGTGAGTTACCTTGATGTATGTTATTTGTCGATGATATTGTATTGATTGACAAGAATAGAGATGGAGTAAATGAGAAGCTTGAGGTCTGGAGACATGCATTGGAGACTAAAGAATTTCGTATAAGTATGGCTAAGACAGAATATTTTTTTTGAGTCAAAAAAGGGGGAAACACGCGTTGGTGTCCGCCCCAATAAATTGATTAAAAATAATTATAACAACCAAGACTCGAGTAGAGTCTGAGTATGGTGGACTACATTTTCAACATAAAATCTCTCTGAACGGAAAAATACACCATTCCTGGCAAGCCAAAGTGCCCATAAACTCGCAATCGGCACTAGTCTCTCCCTATTTGGACGGAATCGAGAATTGATTAGGGATTCCCAGAAAGATGACATGTTGTTTTGATCAATCCAAGCCACATCCATCGCCTGCCAGTATTCTTGCACCTTCTCACAACGAAGAAACAGATGCTCAATGGATTCCACCAACGATCTGCAAAGAATACATGAGTTATCCTCTGTACGTAAGATGAGTTATCCTCTGCAAAGAATACATGGCTAAGACAGAATATATGGAGTGCACCTTTGATGGAAACAATGGTGACGGAATCGAGGAGAAGATTGGTGACGATAACATTCAGAAGAGAGATTCTTTTATATATCTGGGATCTATTTTGCAACATGATGGGGAAATTGATGGATATGTTACTAATAGAATAAATGCAGGCTAGCTAAAGTGGAGAGGAGCCTCTATTGTTCTCTATGATAAGAAAATTCCTTTAAAATTTAAAGGAAATTTTTATAAAGTATTCGTGAGACTTGCTATGCTTTCTGGATCATAATGTTGGCATGTGAACCATAGACATGTGCAGAGAATGGTTGTAACAGAAATGAAGATACTGAGGTGGATGTGTGGACACACACGTAAAGATCGGATTCGGAATGATGTAATCAGAAAGAAAGTTGGTGTAGCTCCGATCGAGGATAAGATGCGAAAAAACTGGTTAATATGGTTTGGTCATTTGCAAAGAAGATTAACCGATGCACCAGTTAGGAGATGCGAGTGTTGGGATGTTAAGTCGGCTAAGAGAGGGCGAGGAAAACCCAAGAAATGTTGGAAAGAGACTATACGAAGGGATCTTAGTTTTTTGGATATAAACCCGAGATTAACCCAAGATAGATATGAATGGAGGCGAAGAATCCATGTAGCCGACCCTACTTAGTTATGGGAAAAGGCTTTGTTGTTGCTGTATTATCCATAGGGGCTAGAGGGAAAATTGCAAAGACATAAGAAACATAAAATAAAGAAAACTTGTAAACTTTTCAATATTTCCCCTCAAGATGGAACATCGTATCTATCATGTCCAGTTTGGAATTGCATCTCTGGAATGCTCCCCTGGCTAGAGCCTTGGTGTACATATCAACAATCTCATCCTCAGAGCTGGCACGAGAGGTTGAGAGAAAAACCTTCTAAATCATATCCAGCATGTAATGACAATCTACCTCAATATGTTTGGTTCGCTCATGGAAAGCATGATTGTTTGCAATAAAGAGTGTTGTCTGATAGGCGCATTGCAACTGCATAAGAAGAGGTACATCAATACCTATGTCCGTCATAACTGACTTGATAGTTGACCCACATCATCTCAATGCAACTCTATGACATGGCTCTGTAATCTGATTCAACACTAGATCTTGCCATCACAATATGGTTCTTGCCTTTCCATGATATCAATGAGCCTCCAACGAATATCACAAAGCCTGAGGTAAATTTTCTATCCATGGGGCAGCCAACATAATCTGCATCAACCCAGCATGTAACAACCATGCTACTGCTAAAATAGTAGACCCATACCATGAGAAGACTTGAGGTACCTGACGAACCGCAGAAATGTCCTTGTTAATTTTGTCGAATTAACGTTTGAAAGATGATGTTCGTTGTAGTCGGGCAATTAGGGGTTGATTAAAAACCACTATTTTAATTAATATGTGAGTTAAAAGCAAGCGGTCAATTAATATTTTTTTACTTGGTAAATTCCAACGTCAAACTCAGGAAGGCAACTATCTCCTTAGGTTGGTTTAGAGTCGATCTAGAACTTAGATTTTCGAAGAAGTATTTTTTAATATTTTAAATGCAATAAATGATGTGCAATTTTGGCAAAGTTCAGGGGCTTATTTCAAATATAGATCAAATGAAGTCCAAAAATCCCCAAATTTGGCTACAATGTGAATATTGATGAATTTAAACCACTACCATTTTTTGAAATTTTCTGATGCAACATGAATATTCTATGATTAAATGAATGCAGACAATAGGATTTTCAACAATTAATTATAATAAATATTAAATCTACTTATTTTTAGGAAATAAAATTATCCAAGATATATCATTAGGTGATAAATATCATAAAAATCTTAAACCCTACAAATGTTGAACTTAATACCTACTAAAAATAATTAATGAAATATACAAAATAACTTTTATAAAGCAAAATATGCATGCAAATGCAATTATTTTTGGGCACAATGTAAATAACAAGTAATTCTACGATTCATGATTTTTTGGCAATTTTTGAAGGTGTGGTTAATTAATCTAAGCGTTGGATAGGTAAAATATGTCAATTTTCACAAGAATATTAATTATTAAATAACTACAGAGAATAAAAATATCACGGATATGTCACAACGTAGAGGATTAGTTGTAGAACAAAGTGATATTTTTAAAATAAAAAATATGATGCAAATGATGGTTCAAAATAATAAAGGAACATAGGGTTCTCAGTGCAATACAGAAAATAAATAAATAAATATGCATACTAGACAGGGACTGAAATGAGATTACCTAAACCTGGAGGGCAGTTATTGCAAAATGTCCAGTGGATCACGTGTGTAACATGTGACCTCTGGTGGCGAGGTAATTCTGCGAAGGGGCGAAACTCCAAGGGGTGATCTTTGCAATTTGCTCCATCCCCACATTTTAGGAAGAAAATAGAACTCTAAGACAAGGGAAGAAAATCTAATGATTCCATTATTTTTATTTATATATATTTATTTACATATATATAATAAATATGATGCATGACGAAATTTAACTAATTATTGGAACTAATTCTCTCTCACTCTATATATATTATAAGTTCTTTATTATAATTTCATTTTTATTTTTTTATATATTCTATTTATATTCTTATATTCATTTATATTTCCTATATATAATTTTATAGAATCGGATTTGTAGTTGTATTTTATTATTTTTTGTGTTGGGGGGGAGGTGGTTTGTCTTCTTGCATTTCTTGCTCAGGCGGAGGTCCCCATGTGTGGAGGCGTGCGACGGTGAGGCGCACGGCTGCAGGGGGCGCAGTCTCATGATCGCGCAAGGTACGAGGAGCGCGAGGAAGAAGATGCAGTGGTGGAGCTCCTCCGCGCAGCCGGGCAGGAGGCCGTAGGTGGCTACGGGTGGCCAAGCACCTGTGCTGGGGGCTTGCAGATGTCGTCTCGGAAATGGTGCGAGGCCATGGTCGAGGCAGAGGGCTGGTCTGCTCTGCGGAAGGGTGAAGGTTGGCGGGCGGATGATGGCGCGCGGAGGCACAGCTGGGCATCGGCTGTCGTACGGGCAATGGTGGTGAGATGTTGTGGAGGTGTGATACGGAGGCGAAGCTCTTCGCGAGGTGGAGGTGCCAGGCGATGCAGAAGGGTCGGCTGTGGTGGAGGTTTTGGAAGCAGTGAAGTAGCCTCCTGGAGTCGCAAGCAGAGTTCCGTTGATGAGGGCGCGGCTGCAGGCCGATCTTAAAGGCATAGCGATGATCGTGTGGCGGTGTGCGTGTAACACAGAGGAATACGAGGGGAACAGGGGATTTGTGGGAAAACAGAGGTAAGAAAAAATCGAAGAAGAGGAAGGGGTTTGGATAAATTGCCTGATTTTGGAGGGGGATACGGCCCTCTCTTGGTCGTCGCCTCAGCCGCAGGCAGAGTGCAGTGAGGCTTGGAGGATCTTGCCCGGAGGATCGTTGGAGACAGGAGCCCCTATCAGAGGCTCCTCCTTCAACTCTTGCTCTATGGATATGACCGATGGGCCGAGTGTCGTTGACGATGGGTCTTAAATAGGGAGCGATGAGGATGGAAAGGAGATAAGGTGGTTGGCGAAGATAAGGGGGCGGCGGCCGGTAGAAGATGGAGGCGCCCGTGAGATAAGGGGGAGGCGGTTGGTCAACGGCCGTTGGGAGAGGGCGTTGGCGAGGATTGAGGAAGGAGAAGATGTCCTCACGTAAAAGCACATGAGGCTTCTTATTATTTTTGTTATTTTTTATTTTATTATTATTTTTTATAAAACTAAATAAAAAAGACTCAAAAAATGAGTGACACGCGGCGGCTCCAGGATTTGCTTGGTGTCAACTTCAGAAAATTCAAAAATAAAAAGATAAAGATAATCAGAAATAAATAGCAAATGACTTGGATCGAAAAGTGCTCAACACAAAGATTGCTCGTCTTGATGAGATCTACAACTTTCATGAAGGGACCAAGAGCAAAAGAGGTCATATGTGAAAAATAGATTTTTTTTTGATACTCTATGTACATAGAATACCTTGATTTTTTGGGTTTTGTATTTTTTTATGTTTTTTAATTAAGAGAAAAATAGAATAACGATACAATCAAAGATAAATATTTACATAATAATCTATTTTTTTATATTTTTAGTAAATAATAAAATAGGGAAATAAAATAAAGTTGAGAACGTGAGATATTTGTATAGACTCTCAAGGGACACTCGGACTCAGTCAGTTTCTTTGATTTCAGTCTTATTCTAATGGATTTTATTAAAACTTTCATCAAATAATATAGATGAAAAATAAATAAGAGAAAAGGGTTAATTATGTACATAAAATACTAAGTCAAAATCAGGTAAAACATAAATTGCACCAAAGAGGTCTAAAACTCAACTTTCACATATGAGCTCTGATTTTTATGAAATTGATCTTGTTTTGAAGGTCTTTGAATATGTATTACTTTAAAAGTGAGTAGACCTAAATCTAACATTGTATGAGGAAGATATGAGCGTTTTAGTCTGTCTACTCTGAAATTGGAGTTTTGTTTCACGAGCCATTTATTTGAGTTAGTAACTTTTTTTTATTTTCCTTTTAATTTGCTAGTAATATGTACACAATGGAGTGGTTTGAGGTCAATTGGAGTTAGCATGAATTAGTTAAAAATGTATGAAGTTGGATGAAAAATGTGAAGATGATTTTGAATGCAATTATGAGTGCTAAAATGCAAATATTAATTTAAAATGCATGAATGATAAAAATGTAGAATAAATGATGAAATGCAACTAATTACTCGGGAACAAAGCTCTATTTTCATCTTTTAGTATGATGAATCACAGATTCATCAGTACCTCAAGATCATGTATATTGCATCCATGTGAGCTTGTCATGGACGCTCTATAAATCGACTTACCTTGCTTACAGTAAAGGAGATATCCGGTTTTGTGATTGTGACATAAAGGAGTTTTCCCATTATCTCCCTCTATCTCCGCTTGTCTACCTCTTATGTATCATCATCGTGTATGATGTTAGGATCCATGAAGTAGAGGTTGGCCTATAGTCTGTCATTCATGTTACTACAAGTAAATTTGTCACATATTTCCTTTGGGTCATCACAAGATCCAACTGATTTCTGGCAAATTCAAGCCCTAGAAAATAGTGCAGTTGTCTCAGATCCTTGGTAAAGAATTCCTGACCTAGAAATGCCTTAGTCACATCAATACCCCAAATATTATCTTCGGTAAAAATAATATCATCAACATATCAAGATGACCAAAATACCTTGAGAGCTCCTCTGCACAAAAAGTGATCCACAGTAGATCGTCTGAAACACTTTTATTCTATCAAGTCTGAGAGTTTTTGAAACCAAGTTCTTGGACTCCACTTAAGCCCATAAATAACCTTATAAAGTTTGCAGACCCTATACTCCCTAGCAAACCATGGTGGTTCATGCACATAAACCTCCTCTTGCAAGTCACCATACAAAAACGCATTCTTAATGTCAAGTTGGGAGAGAGACCAGTAACGTGCTATTACAACTGTCAACATAATTCATAGTGTTGAATGTCTAGCAACTAGAGAAAAATTATCTTTGTAATCGACGCCATATGTCGGTCTAAATCCTCCTGTTACAAGTCGTGCTTTGTACCGCTCCACGGTACCATCAGCTCGATGCTTCACTATGAAAACCCAGACCACAAAAGCACCCTCTGGATCAAGAACGAGGGTCCATGTGCCCCGAGACTATTACGCAGCCATTTTTTCTTCCATTGCTAGTATATGCTAGGAGCTCTCCTTCGAGGCTTCCATGTATGTACATGGGATAACTACGGTTGAGATTCCCGTCGCAAACTATTTGTAATCATCTGACAATCGGTCCAAAGAGATATGACTATCAATAGGGCATTTGACACAACAACGCTTCTCTTTCCGCGGAGCAATAGGCTGATCCAAATCATTGTTCTGACAAGCATCATTCATGAGAAGCCACATGCTCCATCTATATGGTATCTTGCTCATCGCATACACTATCAATGCCATCAGTAGACACCAAATGTTCATCATTTCTCTGGGGTTTGCTGGCTGACAGGGAAGGTACTTGAGCAGGATGCCTTATGAGATTTGCAAGGGTAAACATGCGGGAAGAACTGTGATGGTGAGGCAGTGGAGGTAGGAGGCAGAGATGGAATATGGACCTCACCACCTGACTCAGATGGTACCATTCTATATGGACCTCATCACCTAGATGCACTAGTACAAAAATATCTTCTACCTATGTTTACTAACGTCGGCCTAGGTTGATTATAACGTCAGCAAAGTGCTATTCACACGTTAAAAAATGTCCAGAAATTTTGTCGGGCTAGCCTTGTCGGGAGAGAGTATTCTGGATGTTAATAAAGAACGTCGGATTAGCCTCAACTTTGAGGACGTTTAAAAACGTCACCGGCAAGCTATTTTGGTGGATGTTTTAAAAGAATGTCCTTAAATAGTTAATGAATGTAGACGTTAACAAACATCAATGTAGGTAAAATGTGGAAGTTTTAGTATGTCCATACCAAATAATATTTTTTTATTCTTTATAAAACGTCGACATCTTTGAATTTCAGTGTATATGGAAGTCATTCAAGGGTTATTAGTTTTTTTAAAAATATAACATTTATCAGTACGGGTGACAATGGGTTAGCACGACAAAAATAATATCGAATGTCGATGCAGAATGATCAAAAGAAGAGTTGATTCATTCATTTAAATACGAAAATAAAGTCACAAATTAGCTAAACATTACATGAAGTTCCATAATGTTTTTCCAAAATACAAACCAAAATAACATTGAAGATCCTATAAAGAAATTAAACTATCTAGACATCTTCTTGAGTCTCTGCATCAGGATCAACACCAGTAGATTTGTTGGCTCTTGAGTGTACTTGAGAATCTTCTAATAAAGAATAAGTAAATTAGACATGGTTAAAAAGTATATATCAATAGAAATAAATTTTTAAATAATTACCATAAAACGGAAGTGGAGAAAGTGGCGGTGGTGTCCCATCTGTTAACGGATAATTCTTAAAATATGATAATATTCCAATGGCTATTTGATCCTGAAGCTCTGTGGATGTCTTCTTATTAATTGCAATTATCTGTGACTCTAAATCCATGACTTTCTGTTGAAGTTTTGCCACATCCTTCTCATGAACCGCCTCTATTGTTCGTCGCATTTCTGCAATCCTTTCCTCGATATCAACAAACAAAAAACATGTATTATATTATGTATTATACAGAAAAACATACCAAATTATATGTATACACTGCCAAACACATATCAATTATACCAAACAGGTACAGTGATACCAACTATAATAATATCAAACATGTACAATACAATACTCTGTGTACAGAACTTCTGTATCATACCAAAATCAGCAAATTTTAACATAAATATTTCAATATTATACCAAAACATGTCGCAGATTACACGAAACATACTATATTACAACAAAAACAATGATCCGTAGACAACATATTACACCAAATTCAGAACCACTTTGTAGTGTTCTATGTTTCGATTAAAAATAAAGGATTCTATAAACCACTTGTATGACTTGTACAAATTAGAAACAAAAGTTGTTATGTATATCACAACCTTAGCAAGACATGTGACAATACCAAAAAAACAAAAAAGTTACCGTAAATCCAAGTCGAACTCCTGCAAAACTTTTTTTTCTGCTCAAAATCAAACCTAAATCAAGCCTGATGATGATAACAAGCATTGTACAGACCGTCATCATGGAGGAGACCAAAAATAATAATATAAGATGGAGATGGGAGAGAGAACAAGCAATACAGATCAGAGACATACCTATAGGCAACATGCAACAGAGGTATGGTGGTAACAGGCAACAGAGGCGTGAGCAGTGGTGAAAGTTGGAGATGGCGAAGGGTGGTAGTCGTGCGAGAGAGAAAAGAGTAGAAGTGGAAGAGTCGCTATTTTTGGTTAAGGATTCTGCGAGGGAAAAGGAAAAAAGCGCCAGATTTGGAAAAGTTTTAAAACTTCTTATGTGGACATTGCTACAAATGTCCATACAGGTTCATCATAAGTGGACGTTATTAATTTTTAGTCGTCCAAAGTCTTTTTAGTGGACGTTAACTAACATCGACTAAAAATATGTCAAGAAAATATAAGTAGGCCTGACGTTAATACTAACATCGATCAAGGTTTGTCCTAGGCCGATGTTCGTAGCGTGAGAACATCGGCCAAGATCATTTATGTTGTAGTGATGGTACCATTCTATCTCCCTTAAGGGGGTGAAGCATGGGATCAAATTTCGCTGAAATTTGGCCGAATTTTGATTGAATTTCAATTTCGGTAAGTGATCGAAATTCACCCGAAATGGCCTACTATATCGACCAAAATTTGGGGGCCCAGTTCAAAAACTGACCGAAATTTTATTTCGATCGGTCACCAAATGATGTACAAAATCAAAATTTGAGGCCTTGGGGTGAAGTACATGATGGACTCAAAAAGTGTAATATTAATGCTAACATAGTGCCTCCTCTGGGCAGGATCATAACAGTACCCCTTTTGAGTACGAGAATAGCCAATAAAAATGCATTTGGCAACTCTAGGAGAGAGCTCGTCATGCCCAAGGTTCAACAAATGAACAAAAGCCGAACAACTGAAAACACATGGGGTGAGAGAACAGAATCCTTCTTGGAAACGCTATCGAGAAGGGAACCTTCTCTCCCAAGATGGAGATGGTACATGGTTGATCAAGTAGATTGCATCTCACCAGAAGGAGTGTGGAGTACGACTCTGAATCAAAAAAGTCATGGTTATGTTAAGTAGATGTTGTTGCTTACGTTCTGCACCACCATTTTGTTGGAACGTATAGGTACATGATGTTTGATGGATGATACCTCGAGATTGGAAAAAACGAGACAACTGAATCGTATAGAATTCCAAGGCATGAGAAGATATTCTTTATTTCAATGACAAAATTTTGAAACACAAGACTAACATCAGACTTGTTCTTTAACAAGAATATCCACGACAATATAGAAAAATCATCAATTGCAACCAGATAGTACAAGTTTCCCTGATGATTAGGGACGTGACTTGAACCCCAAATGTCTAAAAGAATAAGTTCAAAAATACTATCAATGTCGACTAGGAACGCTAGAGCGATGGTGCTTTCCAAGCTAACATGCTTCACACTGAAAGGTAGACTTGAGTGATATCTGTGGAATGAGTGTACCAATATTCGAAAAGGGAAGGTGACCAAAGCGCAAGTGGAATGAGAGATTCATCCAACAAAGTAGATGAATATCTAGCATAAAGACTGGATGAACCTATAAAGCCCTCCCTGCTCACATCCACATCCAATCATTTTACTTGTGAGTATATCCTGAAACACAAGGGAACTAGGGTCAAATATGGCATAATAGTTAGTATGAAACTGAGCTCTATCACCGCAGAGGTGATGAGAAGCGTCATAATCCATTATCCATTTAGAGAGGTATGCCCTGAAGCAACTACTGAGTGCATAGGTTGTACCTGATGTGCAGTGGCCGATGCGGCGGCATCAGATGGACCCGATGTACTGAGATCTGATGTAGGAGCTACAAGTTCTCAGAGTCGAGGAACAAAATAATCAATTCTTTAATCTGTTGTGGCAATTGGAGGCTCAACTTGTTCTGCAACTCGAGCAAACGCATGCCTATCATCTGGATACCATGCTTTTGAAAGCATGTATCCTCTGAGTGGCCTATGCAGTGGCAAAAGGTACACAGTTTTGTGATCTCCCCCCCACCTCGATCATGTCCCCCTCGTCCTCGAGGGTTAACATGACCTCTTCTACCTCGTGAAGTAGCCATCGCAGAGGAAGTCTGAGAACTGGTGGTAGATGGCAGGTGATTTTGCTATAGGCCTCCTCTATTGTAGATATGATTGTGAGCAACATCATATTTCGGATCAAGGCCGCTAGAAAGGCTCCTGCCATTGTCGCATTCATGTATGCCTTTTGTTGTTCTAGATCTGTGGTGAGTGGCATAAACCCATAGAGCTTCTCAAACAAGCCTCTAAGAGAGGTGCAGAGGTTGTAAAAAGGTAGTTCGTTCTGCTTAACCCCATATATATCATATTGGAGCTACAAAATCTTTGTCTCATTCCTCACTTGAAAGTAGGTTGCAGCAAGAATGTCCCACATCTTTTTTGTTGTGGATTGGCTCAGGATATCATTGGCAATCTCTGTAGACAGAATGTCAATTAGCCTGATGCATACATACACATTATCATGCTTCCATAATGAATAAATCCCGATCATGTTGGTTGGTTCGGATTGTGTCATAATATGCTCCTTGTTGTGGCAATGCATCAAACTCATGAACTGCATCGACCACAAATCATAATTCGCCACATCCATCTTCACAACGGGAGTCGGGCCTCTGACGGCACCACTAGATGAAAACTCTACCTTGATCTCCAACATCTTAATAGACAATGAGCCAAGGAGGACACGATCGGGATAGGAAAAATACTCTGATGTGTCTACATGCACATGCGAGAAGACAGTTGTAGCTGTAGACTCATACCACAATTGCTTCCATCAACTCCAATGGCATCAACGCACACAAAAATAAGGTGAAAGGTCTGATTTCACCCACTGAATGGCCTCTAAGGAATTGTCGTAGGGTTGAAAATGACATCGAAGGGTCGGGTAGCATCGAGAAGGATGTTGCAAGCCTCCTGACGACCGGGTGGCACTAGAGGAGTTGTTGCATGCCTCCAGGCGGTGTTGCTGTTGTGGTTGGGCAGCGTCGGAGGGGCGTTTCTAGCTGCTGGGCAGTGTCAGATGGGCATTGTTAGCTATGACCAGTGGTGCCAAGAGGTGAGGTTGGCAGTTGTTTGTTGGGGTCAGGTACCTCCGGTAATAGCAGCGGCTGTGGTGAGAGGAAGGGTTAGGGTTTTTGGGTGGGGTTGGGTGGTTCTAATACCATGTAAATAGCAAAGCCTTCTCCCAATTTTAAGTAGGGTCAACAACATGGATTCTTGCTCAAATCCATGTCGAAAGATTTGACTATTTTTTACGTTGGTTGTTGGCTGCCTAACGCAACCCCACAATGAGCGATTTGAACCCTGATCTTTTGGGGGGGGTAAGTAAACTGCACCACCAGCAGACCATTGAAGTGGGTGGCTCTGATATCATGAGGGGAAAAAATGACGAAGCCTTCTCCCACTATAAGTAGGGTCAGCTACATGGATTCTCGCTCATGCGGAAGAAACTAATAATTCCTATATTGCAATATGGCAGTAGGGTTCTCTTATATAAAAATGAAAAACCCTGGAGGGCTAAGGGAAAATTACAAGTAAGGACATAAGAAACATAAAATAGGGAAAACTTGCAAACTTCTCAACATAGACTTGATGCAAGAAATCCTGAAACAGTGTTTTCTTGCCAACTAAACCAAATATAAATCTTCACTGCAAGAGAGGTGTTATCAATGCCTCAGCACAACTGCACTACTGCATGCTTTTTACCCCATGTAAAGCCACATCAACCACTATATCCATCATTAAGTTGTTTCCCAAAGCTTAACCTTCTAAACCCATTTTCTAGTTAATGTTGCATCAACAAAGTTTCGGTTGTTACCATTTCCATAGCTATTGGGACATAAAAGCTAGTCCAATTCTTAGATCCATCTTAAAACAAGTTTCTAAGTGGTATTCTAATTTGTGAAAAGATGGCAAACCTGCGATGTCCTTCAACCACCTTCGCCATATTCCCATCATAACTTGGAATAAATACATCACTTGCAACAGAAACGATGTAGTCTAATGCTGCCATCTGGCTCGAGTGATTCCGAAAAGGCATGAGCTCATCGGAATCAAGAAGCATCTCTTTTCTCATCTGTGTTCCAAGTAAAATTGAGTGAGCGCTAAATAAATATTCAACATATAGTCTACTTATATAAAGAGCCTTGCCATTTTAGGATAAGCTGACCGAAGAGATGCTAGCCTTCTATCACCACCATAAATTTCACCAGAAGCAATATAAATTTGAGTATCTTTTCCAAATCCTAGAGCTTGCAACACTAGTTTTGCCTCTTCAGGGGTGAGTGAGCATAAGCCTTCCACCATGGATAAGCATATCTGTGTACCATTTAAAATATCATTAATGATAAAAGAAGTTAACTGAAAACAAAAAAACCCGCAAGATGTAGATGCTATTTTGACATTAACTAACCTCATTTTCGTAAGTTCCCTGATCTCTTTTTTGGAGCATCCACGGGTGCAACCAGAAAATGAAAGCATATCCATCTCATAGAGAAGATGAAGAACCACAAATTGTCCACCTTTCTGAAGATTTGCAACAAGTTTCTCCCCTAGTGCTTGAAGCTGTGGAGTAAATCTCAATGCTTCATAATTAGCCTGACAACGAAATATCTGAAGATCCAGTGGAAGGTTGTTATTCGCTAATCTTGCATCTGTTTTGTTAAAATGCACAATTCTGTGCTTGCGAAAAAGTGGCAGAACCTGGATTTTATTATCTCTGTCAAACAGTATCAATAATCCAGATACAAGGGATAAGATACCAAACTCTTGTTTACCAGCTTAATGTAGTATTTCTCATTTGACCAACTTACTGGAGGCATGGAGAAAGGCATCATATGGATTTTCTGGGTAAATTTCTTAGGAAGTGCCTTAATTACTTTAACTTCATTTCTTAGTGAGCTGATGAAGTGCTCAACATCAAATATGTCACTGAATTCGCTGCATTAAATTAAAGAATAAAGAAATTATATAAGACAAAAAAAACTACTTTGAGCACGAGTTTCTTCTAAAGAACTCACCTAGAATCAGCCCAAAAGGATGTTTTATCTAGTTCAGGCGTCAACAATGTCAAATTCAGATAGCGGGCAACAGTCACCATATCACAGATCTAAATGAATACCAAAACACTAATTACAATTTTATGAACAATTTTAAATATATGGAATAGTTCTTTAAAGCCATATGGATTACTTTCCATAGGAGAACTAGAAAAAAGGCTGATAGTACTTGATAAATCAAAATGGACTTGGCAACACAAGAGACAACTAACCGCTGCTCGCATCTGGTTCAAACCCCCATTACAAGAAATTCTAAGATAGCCATTGTTTTTGTAAACCCCTGCAGAAAATGAATACTATGAAACTGAAGAATAGTGTAAAGAATAGAAAAATGAAAAAATAAACTGCAATGGATCCAATCATCCTTACTGAGCATGCAAAAATATTAGCTTTGGTGTGGCTTTGTGTCCTACTATTATCAACAACATGGAAGTTTATTTTGGAACTCCTGGTTTTTAATTTGATTGTCAAGAAAATTAAATGCTACTTAACAAAATCATAGATGTTACTAAAATAAGAAAACAAAGAGCACTCCGATATTGTTGCAGCAAATTCACATTGTAATCTACCAAGCTAAACACCCACCCTTTGAATGCAATGGGATTAAATCCTTAAAATTTTGGAACAGTGAAGGCCATCTCAAATTTAAAAGAGATCCAAAAACAAAAAAAAAACATTCTCCCACATTAAGTAGGGATGGCTACATGATCAAATTTAAAGGAGAGTGTGATATAAACAGAAAAACATCGAGTGTCGATCGAATATTAGTTTATAGTGAAGGTTGTCATCTCTTCTCAATCTAACCATATACATGGTTCCAAGAAATGTTAAAAATCCCAAAGAAGAGGACATGGTGGGTGATCAAGAAATGTTAGAGAGGGCAATAAAAGGAAGCCAAAGGAAACGAGTGTACAGTTCATTAAATTCTTTCTTTGAGTCATTGTAGTATAGGATTCTTTTCACCATTCCATATGTAGCATGAGTTATGTCTTCCTTGTCACTTTTGGTCACTATAACATAGTTCGCGTTAAGTATAGGGGGTGTCCTATATATGTATATATATTTTAGAAGCCATAACTCATACTTTATTGTATTTTCAATATAGTGGATTTCAAAATTTGGGCAATAATTTTGGGTTTCTAAAAAAACAAAAGAAAAATGCAAGTATAATTGAAATTTTTTTTGCAAAATGAATTGTAAAGTGTTTGTAAAAATGCTTCCAAAATTATTTCATAAATCTTGTACAAATTTATTTTGTAAAAAACTTTTGTAATTTTTTTTGTACAAACTTTTGTAAAAATATTTTGTAAATTGATTTGTATAAAGGTTTGTAAAATGTTTGTAAAAAGGATTTCTAAAATTTTGGTAAAAATGTTTTGTAAATTATTTGTAAAATGATTTGTAAAATATTTGAAAAGTGTTTGTAAAATCTTTGTAAAATATTTTGAAAAGTATTTGTAAAATTAAGTAAGCTGACTTGTACTTCCTTTTCCTCTAATTCAAAAAGCACAACAATTTCATCAAATTCTACATACAATAATTCATCAAAGCTAAGGTTTTGGAAAATGAAAATTTCATAAGTCACAAATCATCAAAGCCATGGTGAAGCCAATTCTTTCTGCTTTTGAGGACAAACTATTGGTGACATGCCTTGAGACTCGAGTTAAGTATCAGATAATAACCAAGTTGTTGTGACCCAAATCACAAAGCGAAATCAACAAGAAAATAAGAGAACCACAAATCAAACAATAAGCATAAAAGAATATCAGCGGTCTCTGCTATTTATTTAACCTGGTATAGCGACCAGGGTCGAACACAAGGAGCACGAAAATGTACGAAATAGTCCTAATCAGCTAATGAAAACATATTTTGTGGTTTTAAATTTGGCAATTTTTTATATTTTTCATAAAAAGCAGGCAAGCAAGAAAAAAGCAGTAATGAACACACAAGCAAGCCTTTTCAATTTTTTATTAAGGTTAAAAATGACTCTAAAACAGGAAAAAATATTTTTATGCTTTTAAAATATTCAGATGTTTTTGGTGATTTTATGCGATTTTTCCAATTTTATATAATTTTATAAAAATCAAACAAGGGTGAAAATAGAAAATAGTGTACAGCCTGGAATAAAAGGCAAGTTTAAAATATGAAAAATGCCTCAATATCCTGGTTGTAATTTTTATGAAAAAGTAAATAAAAATAGCTACAAATAGCAACTGAAATTTTTTTGAATTTTTTATAATTTTTAATGATTTTTACAAGTTTTTTAAGTCTTTTGTAATTTTTAGGGTTTTTATAAGGGATAATGCAACAAAACTGGTACTGGAATTAAAACACACAAATACAAGTACACGATAATTTTTTATTTTTAAGAAATTTTTATATTTTTTGGTATTTTATAAAACAGACAGAACACATTTTTAGGGTTTTTGATTTTCAGAAAATATCAAATAAAACTAAATTAATTCACAAAAATTACCATAAACATTATGTGTTAGCAGGAGCTAACCATAATTTTTATGGAATTTTTGGAGCTAATTAGGTATTTATTTGATTAAAAAGAAAGCACACAACAAGTAAGGACCTGTTTGCAGTTATTCAAAAGTTACAGGCCAAAAGATAACACATATAAAAGCTAAGGGTCCTGATCTGCAAATTAACCAAACAAACACGCGCAATACACGTGACACAGGCTCAGAGGGGCCTAAAAAGTTCCCATTCAAAACGTAACATCCATGAAGTACAGGGAATAATATGCAAATAAATCAATGAGCACGTGGAACCACACGTGAGTTCGGATATACAGGACTAAAATGCTGATATAGAAAAATGCAAGGGTCTGACTGCAAAATGTCTATGCTAAAAAATTATTTAATGAACTAAACAGCAAAGCATAAAAACACTAGGGGTGCAAGAAAAATATATCCCTCGAGGCACGTGCATTGCGTGTGGGAGTCCTGACGGTTCTGATCCTCCCTTGGAAAGTATTTGACGGTGCAGATTTGGCTGGGGACGTGCGCGTCAGATAATGCCTGCAAAGGTTGTCTGCAGGGGGTTGCTGTCGGGCGGCTCTGATGGAAGCTGGGACTCCAGAACATATTGTATGGTGTAGGATAAGGCTGGAAGAACAAGGCTCAGCTGAACTTCGACCAGGCGTGGGGGATGATCCACGCTACTGATGAAACTCCCGACAAGTCCGGTGTAATCGCGGAACGACTCCGCATCGAGAGGGAGGCTCTGATGGAGAATCGAACGGTCGGATGTGATGGTCTGAGGACGTCCACCTGGAGCTACTCCGTCGGGACAGTAAGCATCTCAGAAGGGTCTTTTTGCGCATGTGGATACCTGCGAAAGGAAGAGGGGGTTTGGGGCTACGCTCCGACCCAGGTTATTGCTGTAAAGAGTAAGGGAAACAACGGTAAGGCAGGCAGTTGATCTCCGACGTACAGGGAGGATGGAGATCGAGCTCTATCGTTCTCGTGTGAGCCCGATTCGAGATGGATAGATAGTGAGGGAAGGTTGAGCGTTCGTCGAGGGATCAATCGATACGGATGTGCATGGAAGATGAGGCTCCGACCGGGTAGACGGAGCAGATGAACTTAGGCGAAGCGGAATGGAATAGATAGAATCGAACAGGGAAATGGGAGTGAAATGAGTAGTACCTGAGGATATGGATAAACTCCTGAGCTCCATGCGAAGATGGGAGTCGAGGTTATAGCCTCAACCGGGCTATGTGGGTCAAGGAGGCTGAACGCGGCGGAGGTCCGGCCACGTAAGTGAGCTGTGAGAATCACGCCACCAAACTCCGATCCGAAGGTGGTCTCCGGTAGCTATCACTTATCTGGAGGTCACTAGGGGTGGGAGGAGGGGCGAGGCACGAGCTAAGCTGTTGTGGAGGCAGAGGAGGTGATTTATAGGCTTCCCAGGAGAGTGAGAAGATCGGGCGAGAGCGCGCAACCTTAAGAAGATCCGCACCTTCATAGAAATCCGCGAAGGTGATGGATCCTAGGAGGAGGCTCGGGCGAAGAATCGGGTCGAGAGGAGGCATGACCTAACAGAGAAAAAATGGGAGAAAACACTCCGGCAAGAGAAGTCGAGTCGGGTCTGTCCTGAAAGAGGGCGTTGACCGGAGGTCAACACCCGGTCCCGATCAATCAGAAAATAGGGATTTACAAATTATTTAAAAAATAATAATAAATAGTAGATGAATTCAAACTAAAAAGTGTATAAAATAAAAAATGTTTATTAATTTTCAAGGAATTTTTCTGTGATTTTTAATTATTTTTACAAAAAAAATAAATTAGTCTATATATAGTATCTAGTGATATATACAGGTATAATATACCTATGTGTTTTGTACAATTATTTTTATTTTATTATTTTTACACAAATACCTCAATTTTGTATTTTATTTATTTTTAACATGTTTTTAAGGTACAAAATAATTTTTATTTTATTTTTATGATTTATTTACAGATATAGAATAAATAGGGAGTGAGCATATATGCATGAATT
Source organism: Ottelia alismoides (assembly GCA_037367405.1). NCBI lineage: Eukaryota > Viridiplantae > Streptophyta > Magnoliopsida > Alismatales > Hydrocharitaceae > Ottelia > Ottelia alismoides. The sequence continues at coordinate 732,585 of JAZKJV010007704.1, forward strand.
TTGTACAGGTGAGAAAGAATTTTATTTTTATTTTTTTTTATTTTTATTTTATTTTTAGGACTATATACAAGGAGGAAAAGAATATTTTACTTTTATTTTATCAAAAATAATTATTTACATATATATGTAATATATACAACATAGAGTAGGACCTATCTTTCTCTACTTATTTTCTTTAGCGATTAGGTTAAGGCTTGACCTTCTCTTGGGGTTCGGGTCACTCTATATTTATTCTAAATACCTCCTTCCTTTTTCTTTTCTTTTATTCTTTTATTTTTGCACAAATACATGCTAATTATACAAAGTTAACACATGCATGTTGAATGCTAACTTATTGTATTTACACCTATTTACATGATGCTTTGCCAAGATAAATAGTCAAAATAAAAGAATAAAGAGTGAGAATCAGGGATTCATCAACAATCCTCAATAGTTCCATGACAACATTCAAGGCAGTGGCAATGTAGGAGAGGCTTAATTTGTTATGCTGCAGAAACTAATCTTTTGTAAGGCATATGACACCTAGAGGAGGAGCTTTTTCTATATAAAAAATGTCTTAAGGTTTGGTATTTTTCGTACCAATGGTTCTCTTGGAGGAAGTGGTATCACAACATGGTCTCCGGCTCCATTTCAGTACTTAGTATGACCCCCGTAGTATAGGTTCAGCCCAAGAAGATAGACAATTGGCACCATTCATTTTTGTTCTAGAGGTGGGTACTTTCAGATTCTGTAGTAGGTCTGGAGTACATTCATCACCTTACCTTGTTACAGTATGCAGACGAAACGGAGCCCTTCTTGCAAGGAGGATGTAACTAGGCAGCTTCAGCGAAAGCAGTACCCATGTTTTTCAGGAGGTCCCGAATATTTATGGTGAATCATCAAAAATCCACATCTTCCATATCAACTTGGTCATGCAGACGAAGTCCAGATGCATGGAAGTTCACGCCATGCGAAGTAAGACCCTTCCTCATCATCCCACCAGTAGAGATTATAAGAAGGGTGTGGACCGGAATCCAATTTCCTTGAAGGACTTAGCAGCAGTGTTGAGAGTCGTTGAGAAGATGGAGATGTGCAAAGGGAAATCATGTGCAAGAAAGAATCAGATTTCATTGCATGACATCTTCCTCTCTGCACCCTACACGTTACCCTCTCAAAAATCTCTTCTTCTCTAATTAGGCTCATGCGTACCACTAACCCGCTTCCTTACCATATTAATGAAAATAACCGCCAAGCTTTAAAAACAAAACAATAAAATCTCCTCCTTTCTGTTATCAAAAATCCACCAGAACACTATCAACCTCAAACACCAGATCCAAACTACAAAACAAACCCCCCCCCCCCCCCAAAAAAGCAAATCTTTCCCCTTAAAAAAAACAACCACTACTCACTTCGAGTGACAGGACTGTGCTTCGATGTCTCCGCCGCAACCACTGCGGCGCTGCCGTTCCGTTCGCCGAAGCAGGCGGAGGGCCAGGACTTTTGGAGACGAGGGCGCCACAGCCCTACAATTGGCGTGAGCTGGATCAGGGCCGTCCAAAGCATGACGCTCGTCCCCACCCGCAGCAGCCAATTCCCCACCGCCACGCCGCTGCTCCTGCTCTTTCATAGCTCTATCCCCCTCTCACTGCGGCATTGCTCTGCGGATCTTCGACGGCCCCTTGCTTCGGTGCGTGCCAAAACTTGGAAGCGGAGGTATGCTGGAGACCGTTTCGCGGAGACAACGGAGGGACGGGTTTCCGTTTTATCTGATTATTTTATCCCGGCGGCTTTTGCTGAAACTTTTGGATAATTTTGTAAAACCCCTTTTGTTTCGAATATGAATGTAAATACCTCTGAAACGTTGAACTGCTTCCATTTAAGCCCCTTGCAATTATAGAGAGATGCACTGTAATTACATTTATGCCACGGTAAACATTGATACCGTTCGAATTTTTAATTTGATCATTCATAAATATCTTGAGTTTCCAATGTTAGCAGTTGTACTTTCATAAATTTTGCATTAGAAACTATTGCTCAAGTGAATCCGAATGCAGATTTTTTGTCGAGAATAACAAATGTTTGACGGAGCAATCATAATCTTAGAAACTTTCATATAAAAGATCACCAATATAAGGACTATTCATGCAAACATGAAACGAATATTTTGTAATGTGATATATACCTCAAAACTAAGGGATAATTATACTAAAACTCATATAACATCATGTCACACATGATCCAATTATATCCCCCTATAACTCTATTGAGTTAAGGTGTGTTAGGAAGATTGAGATAGAAATGATATTCATATATCCATAGGTATTCTTTGAATTTATTTAACAAGTACTTGCTACCTAGATTAGATCAAATTCATTTTATCTTCCTTCAAACTTTGGATCTAAACCAAAATAATGAAATCTTTGAACATTTCAAAGGTTTCTTAGGTGAAGAGAAGAAATCTCATATCATACATAATCATCAATAGATATCACATATCCATAATGCTATGATATAGATGATCCACATACATCAATATGTATGAGATCCTAAATACCTTGACATGTTACATCTTTCCCAAGGAATGGCATATTAGACATATTTTACTTTTGAATACAATATTCATAAGTATGTAAGTTTTGAAATTTTAGACATTCTAAAGTTTCATTCTTACTTGTCTATTGATCAAATCAACAGGCAAGCGTCCAAAGCTTGATGCCAGATCATTGTCAAATGATCTTTATCCTCTTATTGATCTTTAAAGGTTTAATTTCATTATTAGAAATGTTAATGAACCATTCATTAATTTTCTAATTCAGTAGAGTCCCCTGGATGTTAGATTACTTTCTGAAACATATCCATCATAACTCTTTATGATAAGTCCATTCCAGAATTCATGTTTATTTCCAACATTTAGAAACAAACAATCACTACAAGAAAGATGAGAACAGGCGACGGTCAACATCCGTCGCTAACGATACGTTGACCGTCCCCATTGATCAGAGGGGACGGTCACAAGACCGTCTCTAAAGGTCCCGTCGCATTTGGTATACGCGACGGTTTTACTAACCGTCCCCAATACCCTCACATAGGGGACGGTCAAGACCGTCCCTACAAGTCGGAGAACGGAGACGGTCGTGACCGTCCCTTAAAGTCTTTTTATTGGGGACGGTCATGACCGTCCCGTACAGTCGTCAGGGGAGACGGTCCTGACCGTCCCAAATGGTCAAGATTGAAGACGGTAAGTACGAAGGGGACGGTCACAATGACCGTCCCCTTTGTTAATCTGCTAACAAAAAAAATTTCCATTGCCCCCTATTTGATCCTCATTTTCCCCTGTTAGAAAAAATCTATATACATAAAATAAATTACAATCACCATAACAAAAAAATGCAATCCACAATTCTAAAAAACTCATCCAACAACACATGCATTCAAAATACTACAATGTCCTACATTAATTGTTCAAAATAGTTATACAATATACTAAAGTATCATACAAACTACGTAATCTATCCTACTCGTCGTCCTCAGCCTCGTCCTCGTCGTCGTCGTCCTCGTCGTCATCAGCATCTTCTTCTTCTTCACCCTCATCGTCGTCGCCTAGCCTCACAACGGTATTATCAACTGTTGGGTGGCTAGTCGACGCTCCACCTTGATGTGCCTGCATGAATGCATTGAATATCGCCATTTGTTGGCGCAAATCCTGAATCTCCAGATTCATGCTAGACACCTGACTCTCTAGTTCCCTCTCCCTTTGCGTCTTCTGAGAGGTCGAGCCGGTTCCTACTCCATACCAATTCCGTATGGTGGCACCACGACCACCACAACGGATGCGTCCCTGATGCTCTGGACCAGTCGCCTGGATGAAAGCCGCATCAGGAGTCAGAGGTGGATGACTCGTTCCAGCCGGGTCTACAGAGCCAGTGGTTGTGAGCCTGACCATCTCCTCCTACAAATTTATTTAAGTTCAAATTAATTTAATTTGTATTAAAGATGCATATATATACATATTATGAATAACTTACATGAATTGGACCATAGGCAGGATCCACCCAATGAACTTCCCCGCCCACATCGCGGCTCTTAGACCTCTCGAACACTTCCATTCGGCTGGGTATTCTCTCGTTCTCAACTTCCTAATGTGAAAAGATTAGTAACTTAGGATACCATTTTAATAAATATATATAATAGTCTAGATTACTTACAAAGTCATCCTTCAGTTGATTCGTGTTTCTTCTCCCCATCCTATGTGTAGACTTGAAACCTTTTCTTCGATTTTCTGCATTTCTCCTTGAGATGCCCTATACGAAGATAGAATTTTAATAAAAGATTTCGAAATGAAATTTGTATAGAATGCACATTTTTAAATCACTCACCGTATGCTCTTCTCCCATCCAAATATAAACCATCGCCCTCCATTGGTCAGCCGGTACATTCGGAGGACAACTTGCCAAATTGGCTTCCAATGGTTGCTCGGGGTCGAAGTACTTTAACATGTAAAGAAAATTAATTATATACCTACATGATAAAAAATGTTTATACTTAAATAAAAAGCAAAGTACTCACTCGGGCCTTCACACGACCCCGATATTTACGCAACATCTCCGCCCCATGGCCTAAAATCAGAGCATCAGTGGCTGGGTCACGGTCCCAGGAAAAACTAGACTGCAAAGTAATCAAAACAATCATAAATAAGTTTGTATATATATTGAAGAAAAAATTTGTATTATCAAATGAAATATGTATAGAATACCTCCAAATCATGAAGAATGGCATCTTTTATTGACCGCTCCACTAAACGGAAGTCCGTAATGTGGAGAGGGACCCTGGCTCTGCAGACCTGTCCCAAGTAACTCTGGAAAACAGCTGAATTCTCCCCCACCGCATCGCCTCCAACGATCCGCACCCTGAGTGTCTCACCAGGACGCAGACGGTCCAACACTCTGCACTGAGATGGGCCTCTACGTCTGCTGCCCGAGCCACTCGATCCGTCAGGATCGGAGGTCCCACTCCCTCGCTGTGCTGTAGGCGGTGCATCCCGGATGCGTCTAGCACGTGGAGGCATATCTGCATATTAAAAAACATTCGAATAAGATATAACAACAATGATAGAGTAATGAAGATAGATCCCCAATCCCCAAACCCTTTCGCTTCTATCATCACAAACATCTCAGAGTTGGCTTGTTTCTGCAACCAGACAGTTTACCTAATTATCAGATAGTTTACCTAATTATCAGATGTTAGAGCCGATGCAAAATCATACTGTCAAATAGAGATCATTTGATGTAATAAAATCTTTATGGATAACCTAAAGATGAACAACATTTCAGTTAGATTGTATGGATATACTTGCACTGATTGACAACATTTCTATTGGACTTAAAATATTCTAAGATTTTTAACATGCCTACAAGGAATAGATGTTTTTAACAAAAAGCACAAAATAATAAGATCGAAGTAGTAAAATTAGTATACAATCAATAAGTAATCACGAACAAGGCAATACTTCTACATATTACAAACGCAAACTACCTGCCAGTTAGGATATCTCTAGATACATTTTGAGAATGCACAAGGGGTTGTGCTAATATGATATAAAATTCTTGGATTCTCTCTCCCAATTTCCTACACAAACTTTCACATACACATCTAAACACACATTTACACATTACATGTTTACAGACACACAGTCTGGTACACACATCTATAGAGACATGCATTTGCATACAAACTCTAATACCCACACATTACATTAACATATATGTACACATACACATCCACAAACAAACATACTTCTGCATACAAACTCACACATACATGTTGTGTATTGGCATGAATACATACAAACTCACACATACATGTTGTGTATTGGCATGAATACATACACATTCATTTAGACAACTAAAACCAATGGAGAAAGACAACTCTAACAAGATTTTCAAGTGAAATACACAAGAATAAAAGCAAAGGAGTGTTTATACTTACCGGAAATGAAGATAAACGAGGTTGGAAAGGAAGGAGGAGCTGGAGGCGACCTTGGGGCGGAGAGGGCGATCGTGGGGCGGCGGGTGGAAATGAGAGAATGGGGATGAAAACGCAGGTCGAAGGGGTTTTTTTCGATCTGACCAATGGGGACGGTCAAAATGACCGTCTCCTTTGAAGACGATCGGCGACGGTTCACTAAAGACCGTCTCCTTTGAGAAGGAAAGGGGACGGTCAGTGAAAACCGTCCCCTCTGGACGACCACTTTGGTCCATCGTCAGAGGCGACGCCAACAGAGGAATAAAGGGGACGGTCAGGACCGTCCCCAATGCCCTTATAGAAAGGCCGAAAATGTCCAGTGGCCTACTCAAACCAGAGGCGACGGTCATCTGAGACCGTCCCCTCTGGTGGACCTCTTTGGTCCAATCGCTGAGGCGACGCCAACAGAGGAGTAATGGGGACGGTCAAGACCGTCCCCAAAGCCCTTACAGGGAGGTCGATAACGTCCAGTAGCCTGGTCAAACCGGACGGGACGGTCACTGACGACCGTCCCCTTTGGTTGGCCTCTATGGTGTAATCGCTAGAGGCGACGCCAACAGAGGAATAATGGGGACGGTCATGACCGTCCCCAAAGCCCTTACAGGAAGGTCGAAAACGTCCAGTAGCCTGGTCAAACCTGAAGGGACGGTCACCTACGACCGTCCCCTTTGGTAGGCCTCTATGGTCCAAGCGCTAGAGGCGACGCCAACAGAAGAATAATGGGGACGGTCATGACCGTCCCCAAAGCCCTTACAGGAAGGTCGAAAACATCCAGTGGCTTGACTCAAGGAAGAGGAGACGGTCTTTAGGGACCGTCCCCATTGAGTATGTTTATTGGGGACGGTTGTGTGATGACCGTCCCTAAAAATTGGCATTAGGGACGGTCGTTCATAAACCGTCGCTAGTTGTCGTCCCTAAATGGGGCAATTCCTGTAGTGAATGAGTGTATTCTAATGTCTATTCATAGAGACGTTCTCTAAGAGCAAGGGCTCTCCCATTGAAATTATGAAGTCTATTGATCCAATGAAACTTGTTGCAACAATTGCATCTATTCCAACATGGATGACCATTAAACCTTAAGATAAAATTTCTAATCTTCTAATATATATGCAACCAATTGTAAGTGTCATTAGAAGATTGAGATACAATTATTGGACTTTATCTTATCAAATAAGAAAGTCAATTTCAATGATTTATGTAGATTATTTTTGATGCTCTATCCGAGTCCTTCTCTAAGGAATCTAGACAGACTTGATAGTCATATTATCAACACATCAATTTATTACAATATTGACATTTATCCAACTATTTGGATGTCATATGGAAGTCATAGAAGTACGACGATCAACTCTTTGACTATCCTTCTCATATTGGGTCTGACCCATGCTTCCACTACGCTCCCTATATTTACAAACAACCATTGCTTAAGACTAAGGATCTCTTATGTTAAATTCAAAAGAATTCAATGTAAGAGTATTTCAACATTTATACATGCTTCATTAAATTCATATAATATGAGTACTATGAAGCTTCATGAATGACTAGAGTATAGGTAGTAGAATGTTGACACTCATCATGTCTACATCCATCTAGACTCTTAAAACATTGGTTCAGGTAGGTATTCAAACATTTTGAATGCGTCATCTCTTATGGAGCCACCATTCTGCATGATGCAGAGAACCATGTCATTCATGATTAAATGTCGAGATCACACATATATATATATATATGCCCGAACATCTTCTTAAGCCTTTATAAGGATTATTTGACAATTACGATCATCATCGACATGTCATTTCCAAAGTACATTCGATGAGAGATCAAGACTATAGAGACATACAAACCTCAGGGTTGTAGTCATGTTATCTATTTAATTGCCATTCCTCATTACTATGAGGAGACTTACACATTACAACTGAAGGATATGAGGAATCCTCAAGCGCATCACGGAAGCGTGTTGATCGCATCTCATGCGATCGGGGCGACTAGTCGCACTAGTCGTTAGATGCAGCGGGAATTAAAAATTTTTAATCAAGTGATGAAACCACATGATCACAAGAAAATTTCTTGGATCGTTTCATCAAACCACAAAGTATTAGAAATACCTCTTGAAGCGTGGTTGCGATCACGAGATCTCTAAAATAAGAGATCCTCCTGACTCAAGTCCGATCTACGAAGATGGCACTTGCGGATGCGATGATGAGACGCGCTCCTCCCGCAATCCTTGACGAAGATCCAAGCTTCGAATCCCCTAATTTCGTCCAACGAAATTCGTCGTCTTCCTCTAGAGCAAGCAGCCCCAAAGAAGATGGAGATCCTCAAGTAATAGAAGGCGAGGGCGAGAATGTCTCTCTCAACGCATAAGATGGACAACCACCTTAAAGAGAGATAGAGAGAGACGGCGAGAATGAGAGAGAGAGAGAGAGTAGTAGGCGTGTACAACTCTTGATGATGTACCTTGAAAGGGCTAGGGTTGCCCTCCTTATATATTAGTTTGGGATCCAATGGGTCTCAATCCATGGCATACATAGATCCAACTGCTAGGTTGATCCATGCATCAATCAACGGCCATGATTGTTGTTGGTTAAAAACCAACAATATTAATTTATATCAAATCAAGTATATGTTGCATTATCATCAACACAATTTAATTTAACATAAATCAATTATTAAGAGATAACAAGATAACAAAAGAGAGGATAATCAATCACCCCCCAAAAATAGGGGGGTGTCACCTATAAGTGACGTCACCTATTTTTGTGGTGATTATTTCCTCTTTATTTTATCCTATTATTCCTTAATAATTTGCAATAATTATTATCGCAAAATTATCCACAATATTAATTCCAAATTAATTTGTGAATATTTCAATCATGCCATTGAAAGATATGTGAATCATACTCACAACCCAAACTAATTTGTAAATTACATTTCCAATTAATTACTTAATGTGAATCCAATTCACATTAATAATTAACTAATGTTATTTACAAAGCTTCACTCTCTAATATATTATAAATCACATTTATAATATATATATACACATATATCATGGATATCACTATCCATAATCTGTAATCCTTGATAATCAAATCCCATTTAATTATCTTGGATAATCATTCTCATAATATAAATCTCATTCATATTATTCTTGATAATTAAATCTCGTTTAATTATCATCCTCTTGTTGCTTGGATACATAATTCATCAAGTGAATTATTCTTGAACCCCTTCAAGAATATGTGCTTTCTCCGCTGATACTTGGAGATAAGGACAGGGCGATTGTATTGTTCCACGTATAGTGACTTGGATGTTTAGATCTCATCTCAAATCCAGATCTTACGTACCTCCTACAGATGCTTGATTAAATCAAGACCGCAAATCTATTCTTCTCATTGCATCTTAATCTCATTCAGACCAATGTCCAACACTTGGACCAAGATCAGATTGCTTCTCTACTGAGAGGAATCACTAAAATCCAGACTTGTTTCATCACTCCCTCGGAATGGAAGCATCATGGTTATACAATCGTTTATGATCACATCACCCTCAGGTATTTCCAATACATGTACATCCTGCATACTGGAAAACCTATGATCAACCTGAAGATCAAGATCAATTTTACACTGTCTTCTTCGGGTTTGATCACCAAATTTCTCAATCTTGGTCATTGGGAATCGGTATCGATCATATGCTTTCTCAAAGCATGTATCACACCTTCAAATTCATGTCATGCTTCCAATGCACGACGGCCATTCATGGAATTTGATCGGTCCCAATACCTCATGAGTGAGCTCATGTCTTCTGGTTCATAAGTGAACATGTATGATCCCTTTGAGAGATCGTATTACTCATATGCCCTTACATGCACACCAGCGCGTCGGTGTATAGACCTTGGTTAGGTCATCAACCTATTGGTCTACCAAATGTACACACTCAGACATATAGTAACCCATCTGTCTCCGGTCAGAGGATGCGTGCCTATGCTGTGACAGCATTCAATATAGGACTTAGGTTATCTCGATCTCGTTAAGTCAACCCATTGACCTAACTAATCTGACACCTCCGGATCACTATTCCTGTGCAGAGGACCTGCATCAAGAGGTCGGTCAGATATCAGCCTATGAGAAAGGATTACCATCTCCTAATCAGGTTGGAGATCATCTCTTAATGATCATTTGACGGTGCTTTATGAGTCCTCTATCTAACTCTTTAGATATTCATCCAAACACCAGCCTCTATGATCCATCTAATGAATCAACGGCTATATGATCATCAAGATGGTCATGGTACATAATCCTAATTGTACAGATGGACCTTATAGTGCATTCATTCGTTTAATTTCAGAAAGGGAGTGAAACATCAATAACTTTTATTGATATATATATATATATTACAATAACATTTATTGTAAGAATGGTTCGCCCGGGGCTCACATGTCTAACAGCAACCACATACATTATGTGTCCAACTACAAGTACAATATCTGGATCATGGGTCCAATTCATGATATCATACTGGTTATTATTGAGTATAGTATTGAGTTGGTTTAATGAATGATTATCTGAAATACGAAATTTGCATAAGTGTATATATATACATATTTTACTTTGATTTCGAAATTTTTATATCAAAGTTGTCTTGACTTGTCGACATTGAAAGTTCATTCCTTTAATCACTTTCAATGTAAGAGATATACTTACCATTATATCTCAACAAGATCTGGGATCTCCTTCCTTGTCTTTGTCATATCCCAATAATATGAGAATCTGTAACTCCGATGAAAAGAAGCGAGAACACATTCCGCCTTGCAAGTCCAACTTGCATTTCCCAATTCGGTCTTTAACACCCGGACCCACCACCCCTAAGGCGATGTTGACCCGTCATTAATTGAACCAACCGTCAACAGGAATATTACTCGCTATACGCAATCCAATATCGCCCCAATAATATGATGATCCGATATTGGGGCCACTACGTATACGATCTTACTCTTTCGAGAAGGAAAGAACCCGATCCAGATGCGCTTGCATACAGGAGTTGTCACTTCGGACAGGCATCTCCTGCATACAATCCCTGGCGACAGAACCCTCCCCCTTGACGGGAGACCATGGATGTCACTTATGTGATCCTCCATATCATATTCAAATTCTAATTAATCATTATGGATCACATTCACTATGATCAATTCTTCCAAGGGAAATAACAACTCTATTCATAATAGAGTGCTTTAATTTTAAATTGGATTCCAATTAATCTAATCATTTTAAATTAATGATCCAATCAATATCCAATAAACATTCTTAGTTGTTACTTGAATTATGGTATTATCTCAAATACGTATTATTTCGAATTTTAATAATTAGAAATACATCATGATTTCATAAGCATTATACTAACCCTACCCATTGTCATGGCCAGTACCGACGGGAGTGGGACAGACCGCACACGGTGCAACATGCTACCCCCTACGCTCCCCGACTAGACACCATATCCACCTCGGGAAAGGATAATGCAAAATAGATCACTTTGTACTTGAGATGAACATCAGTTCTTCAACCGAAATTATACCATATAATAATAATCGAAACAATTTTGATTAATATTATAATGAGATTTGCTAAACAAATCTCGAATCCTATTCAAAACAACATGTTTGTTGGAATGTAGATCATGTAGATCATGTAACCAATTTTGTGATATAGATCGCATCTAATCAATTATTGGTTAAGGCTATGTCAATTAAGGAAATAATTATAATCAAATATTTCACAAATATTTATGCACAATTATTCCAGGAAATTAAACAATTTAATTTCACTAATTGATTAAATGACAATCACTGGGTTCTTGACTAGGAAAGTATTTCCAGCAGTGATCCTCACTTACTAAAAATACCATATCTAAATCAATTTAAATCAAATTAAGAAAAATAAATTCCTAAATTTTGCTAATTTGATTTACAATAGAATCTAAGTGATTTGCATGCATTTCAAGGCATTTCAAATCTGTAATTAACTTCTTAACTGCGTTAAGATTCGCAGTCCCCGAAACTGTGGATACATGTTCACTAAAATGATCATATCTCGAGCATACTGAACCAAATTACGTAAACTCAGCTCCTACGGTTTTGTTATTTAATGGATAACAAAAAACAATCATTATTTTCGTATTTAAATAATTTTAAAAGTGCCAAAAATAATCTCAAAACAGATATGCGAAAATGAAATGCAAGAAAACTTTCGCAAACCCTAATGAACCCAAGCCGTCCTCGGTTCATGGATCGCATCCAAAACCTTCAACACGGGGCTCTGATACCACTTGAAGGATATGGAATAAATCCTTAAGTGCATCATGGAAGCGTGAGGATCGCATTGTATACGATTGGAGCGATTAGTCGCACTAGTTGCTCAAGGCATCAGAAATTAAAATTTTTCATATGACGAAACTACATGATCCAAGAACACTTCTCAGATCGTTTCGTCTAAACCACAAAAAAGTAATAGGATTACCTCTTGAAACGTGGTTACGATGGAGTCTCTAAATGAAGAGACCTTCTGTCTCAAGTCCGACCCGACAGAGGAGACGCTTGCGACCATGTTGATGAAACATGTGCTCCTCGCAATCCATGTTAATGATCCATGCCACGGATCTACTGATCTCGATAAACGAGATACAACGTTCTCTTCACGAGCAAGGTACACCGAAGTAGACGGAGATCCACGAGTAAAGCATCGGGCAACATAACGTCGATGTTGTGACGATGGAGAATCTCTCTAGGGCATCCATAGTGGACGACAACATGAGAGAGATAGAGAGAGTTGGCATTTAGAGAGAGAGAGAGTTGTTGTCTCACCTGTTGTAACCTATAAGAGCAAGGGGTGCCTCTCCTTTTATAATATTTTGGGATCCATGGATCTCAATTTATGGGATAACACAAATCCAATGGCTCTCATTGATTTGTGTTTCTTTTAATGGCTAAAATTTTGTTGGTAAAAAACCAAATTAATTTAATTTAGATTATATATATATATTGATAAATCAATATGATTTAATCCTAAATTAAATCAATCAAGCATGAAGATTTTGGAAAGAAGATCGCCTCCTTCCATACTATGGGATTTGGTGGCAATCTCATGTAATCTCATGAGATTACATTATTCGATGGAAATCTCCAAGATTTCCAACAACACTTTTGTAAATTATTCTGCAAAAATAATTCATAATTATTTTGTGAATATTGCAATCTTGCCATTGGAAAATTGTGAGTCACATTAACAACCCAAAATAAAATGTGAATTACATTTTCAATTAATTGTCCAATGTGAATCCAATTTACATCAACATTTAATTAACAAACGTAAACTACAAATAGCTCTCTCTTATATATTATAAATCACATTTACAATATATATGACTAATATGGATATTACTATCCACATTATTCATATCCATGATAATTAAATCATATTTAATCATCTTGGATATCTATTCTCAAGTACCCAAATAATGTGAATCACATTCACATTATTCACATCTTTGATAATCAAATCTCATTTAATTATCTAAGATAACTCTCTTTATAATATGAATCAAATTCATATTATTCATGATAATTAAATCACATTTAATTATTAATTTTCTCAATGCTTGGATATATAATATCAACAATGAAATTATCCTGAACCTTTTCAAGGATAATGTGCTTTCTCCGCGGATACTTGGAGATAAGGACATGGCGATTATATTGTTCCACGTATAGTGACTTGGATATTGAGATCATATCTCAAATCTAGATCGCGGGCCTCCCATAGATGCTTGATTAAATCAAAACCGCATTCTAATCTTCTCATTGCATTTGAATCACATTCAGATCAATGTCCAACATTTGGACAAAGATCATATTACTTCTCTACTGAGAGGAGTCACTAAAATCCAGACCCGTTTCATCACTCCCTAGGAATGGAAGCGTCATGGTTATACAATCATTTATGATCACATCACCCTCAGGTATTCCCAATACCTGTACATCCTGCATACTGGAAGACTCAGAATAAACTCAAAGTATTAGATCAACTTTACACTGTCTACTTCAGGGTTCTATCTGTAAGTTTCTCATTCGATCATTGGGAGTTGGTATCGATCATATACTTTCTAAAAGTATGTATCATACCTAGGTCTTGATCATATACTTTCCAAAAGTATATATCAAACCAACAAATTCAGTCAAGCTTCCAAAGCGAGACGACAGTGCACGGAATTTGATTCTTCCCAATATCTCATGAGTGAGCTCATGTCTTCCGGTTCAGTAACTGAACCTGTATGATCCCTCTGAGAGATCGTATTGCTCATATGCCCTTACATGCACACCAGCGCGCCGGGTATAGACCTTGATTAGGTCAACATATTGGTTTGTCAAATGTACATACTCATACATATAGTAACACATCTGTCTCTGGTCAGAGGATGCGTGCTTGTATCGTGACAACATACGATATAGGACTTTGGTCATCTCGATCTCGTTAAGTCAACTCTTTGACCTAACTTATCTAACACCTCCAAATCTCTATTCATATGCAGAGGACCTGCATCAAGAGGTCGGTTAGATATCAACCTAAATGAGAAAGGATTGTCATCTCCTACCCATGCTAGAGATCATCTCTTAACAATCATTTGACGGTGCTTGATGAGTCCTCAATCTAACTCTTTAGATATTCATCCAAGCACCAACGTCTATGATTCAATTATTGAATCAACAGCTGTATGATTAGATGGTCATGATACATAACCCTAATTCCACACACGTGAGTAGCACGTTTTTTGGGTAATTTACCATTTGAGTCCTCTTTTTATTTCTTGTTATTCTCTGATGCAGAAACTTTAAATAATTACGGATCAGTCTCTGTTTGCCAGATTTCAGTTTACATGTTTTTCTTGTTGAAATAAACATCATTTGTTGCACAATAATTACCCAAAAATCAAGTTAGACTTATGTTGTCTGCATCTTCATTATACAAAAATTTCATTGCATTTATTTTTATTTGTTATTGTTATAAAATTAAAAACATCATTTTTAGTAGTTTGCAATTTGAAAAATCATAAAAATTTGAATATTGCTTCAAAAATTCTAAAAAAAATAGACTAGTTTTGTTTTTATATGCTTAATTTCCTGTCCAATCACGCATTAGTTATCTTTAAAACCAAAAAAATTGCAAAATACTCAAAATATAAAAACATCATATAAAATTATGGAAAAATAAAAAATTATGATTTCAGATCATGTTTGTAGATAATGTCCTTTAGTTTTTGGAAAAATAATTTTTATATTATTTGCATTTATTTGATATTTTAAATTGAAAAATAATCATGTTTGCTCACTGTTTGCATTTCCCTTATTTTTATCCATTTTAAAAATCTTAAAAAACATAAAAATCTCATAAAATTACAAAACAGTAAAAAATTCATAAAAACATGAAAATATTTTATCTAGATATTTATGAGTATTTTTGTCATATTTGAAAATTTCGAAAAGAGAGGGTTTCATTTCTTTCATGTATAAATCATTTTCTTTGAAAATTATCTATATTTTTGAAAATTAAGAATTTGTAAAACTAAAAATCATTAAAAATTTCAAATGAGGAAAAAATAGAAATACAAAAATTGAAAAAAAAATAAAAAGACAAAAGTCCTATAAAAATCAAGCATAGTTTGTATTTGAGATTTCATTCTTTCTTTAATTGATTTTTTCAATTATTTGAATAACCCTCGTGTATTGTAGCCTCTCTGAGTTCCATCTTGTTCGTTATACATGTTAATTAAATAGCAAAAATATTTCTCTTGCATTATTCCTTTGTAATTAATTCAGCTTGAGAAGAAAAAAACAAACATTTTTTTTGTTGCAGGATTTGTTGGGTTGCAACAACACTTGCACATTTATTATTCAAGTAGTTCTAAAACCCAGAAGATCTAGGTTCAATAGGCATCATGGATAGCTCAGTTGATGAAGCATCCAGGAAAAAGGGAGATAGGAGATCAACTTTGCAGTCCGATCATTGAAGCTCTAGTATCCTGCAATGTTGGTAAAACCACAGACAAGGACTATGCGAATGTTTTGGAGTGAATGTGAGATGAAATGGAGGGATCAAGGGGGAGCGAAGGAGTTGATCCCGAGTTGGGTCCAAGTAGAAGAACTCCTGGAGTGGAACGACGTGGGATGATGATGGAGAAGCAAGTTGATTGTCTAAAGATTTATGCATGGAAGATTGTGATGTCGTGATGGATTCCAAGATATGATCTCTTCTTGGCTCTCTATCTCGTCTACTCTCTGTCACAGGACAAGTTGAAGGGCTCGAAGAATCCTCACATGAAGGTGGATAAGGTGGAAGTTACCATGCGATGAAGTTTTGAGGCTGGGGTATTTCTGAGGATGTCAGATGAAAGTGGTAGTTTCAACCACCACTCACCGTTTGGGAGAAGAGAGTTAAGCGGTTCAAGGAGGTTGGCAAGTATCAGGAACGAAAGTCAATAACTGGGTAGTAGTTGCGATGGATGATGACGTCGGAAGAAGTTGTGAAAATGGTGAGAAGTTAAGTGTTGGCGAAGAGGTGCGACTGTTGAAAGAAGAGAATCAGGACGTTGACGATGGCTATGGGTCGTTGGATTAAAATCCAATGGTCCACAATTAAGATGGAAAGCACAATGTGAAGCGACCACGTGGCACAATAGGATTTGAGATAAATGGTGAAGATAAAAGAAATTCAATAAAAGTCAGATTTAGAAAAAAATGATGAACATGAAAGTTGTAGATCTCGATGAGACTACAACTTTCATGTAGGAGTCAAAGAGATCAGAGGTCATCTATACATAAATAAAAATTTAATACAAATTAAACCATATAAAATAATTTTCTTTTATTTCTTTTGTAATTTTTTATTTTATTTTTATTTCTATTTGATTTGATTTTATTTATATTATTTATATACAATATTATTCTAATTTTTGTTTGTTTTTTAATAGAAAAGAAATACATAAAATAATAGCACAAGGACAGGGTTGTATAATATATATATATATTAAATAGTATCAATAATCTATAACACACAAATTAGTAATTAATATTAATTAGTTAACGAATCTTGCGATTAACTTAAGCAAGAGAGATAATGTGGTGCTTAATGATGATAAATACGAAATTTATCAAGGTGACAACTCTTTCTAAATCAATTATTTAAAGCAGTCATCGAATATTATTCACTGATATGCCCAAAAATTGATTTGTACATACATTTTTTTCCTCCATTAAATATGCGCAAAGAGATATTTTATTGTCGATGTAATGCAAGAGATAATATATGGTCTTAGGAGCTTGAAACTGCTTCATAATGAATAATTCCTAGCTTTAAGAATATCATACCGAAGAAACATTATGGGAGGGGTGAATAATGTTTATGTGAGATAATGATCAACCTAAAAGAATAACTCAAATCATTTTCTTTGAAAATTATTTATATTTTTGAAAATTAAGAATTTGTAAAACTAAAAATCATTAAAAATTTCAAATGAGGAAAAAATAGAAATACAAAAATTGAAAAAAAATAAAAAGACAAAAGTCCTATAAAAATCAAGCATAGTTTGTATTTGAGATTTCATTCTTTCTTTAATTGATTTTTTCAATTATTTGAATAACCCTCGTGTATTGTAGCCTCTCTGAGTTCCATCTTGTTTGTTATACTTGTTAATTAAATAGCAAAATTATTTGTCTTGCATTATTCCTTTGTAATTAATTCAGCTTGAGAAGAAAAAAACAAACAATTTTTTTGTTGCATGATTTGTTGGGTTGCAATGGCACTTGCACATTTATTATTCAAGTAGTTCTAAAACCCAGAAGATCTAGGTTCAATAGGCATCATGGATAGCTCAGTTGATGAAGCATCCAGGAAAAAAGGGAGATAGGAGATCAACTTTGAAGTCCGATCATTGAAGCTCTAGTATCCTACAATGTTGGTAAAACCACAGACAAGGACTATGCGAATGTTTTGGAGTGAATGTGAGATGAAATGGAGGGATCAAGGGGGAGCGAAGGAGTTGATCCCGAGTTGGGTCAAAGTAGAAGAACTCCTGGAGTGGAACGACGTGGGATGATGATGGAGAAGCAAGTTGATTGTCTAAAGATTTATGCATGGAAGATTGTGATGTCGTGATGGATTCCAAGATATGATCTCTTCTTGGCTCTCTATCTCGTCTACTCTCTGTCACAGGACAAGTTGAAGGGCTCGAAGAATCCTCACATGAAGGTGGATAAGGTGGAAGTTACCATGCGATGAAGTTTTGAGGCTGGGATATTTCCGAGGATGTCAGATGAAAGTGGTAGTTTCAACCACCACTCACCGTTTGGGAGAAGAGAGTTAAGCGGTTCAAGGAGGTTGGCAAGTACCAGGAACGAAAGTCAATAACTGGGTAGTAGTTGCGATGGATGATGACGTCGGAAGAAGTTGTGAAAATGGTGAGAAGTTAAGTGTTGGTGAAGAGGTGCGACTGTTGAAAGAAGAGAATCAGGACGTTGACGATGGCTATGGGTCGTTGGATTAAAATCCAATGGTCCACAATTAAGATGGAAAGCACAATGTGAAGCGACCACGTGGCACAATAGGATTTGAGATAAATGGTGAAGATAAAAGAAATTCAATAAAAGTCAGATTTAGAAAAAAATGTTGAACATGAAAGTTGTAGATCTCGATGAGACTACAACTTTCATGTAGGAGTCAAAGAGATCAGAGGTCATCTATAAATAAATAAAAATTTAATACAAATTAAACCATATAAAATAATTTTCTTTTATTTCTTTTGTTATTTTTTATTTTATTTTTATTTCTATTTGATTTGATTTTATTTATATTATTTATATACAATATTATTCTAATTTTTGTTTGTTTTTAATAGAAAAGAAATACATAAAATAATAGCACAAGGACAGGGTTGTATAATATATATATATAAATATATATATATTAAATAGTATCAATTATCTATAACACACAAATTAGTAATTAATATTAATTAGTTAATGAATCTTGCGATTAACTTAAGCAAGAGAGATAATG
Organism: Ottelia alismoides; assembly: GCA_037367405.1. Taxonomy (NCBI): domain Eukaryota; kingdom Viridiplantae; phylum Streptophyta; class Magnoliopsida; order Alismatales; family Hydrocharitaceae; genus Ottelia; species Ottelia alismoides. The sequence continues at coordinate 751,685 of JAZKJV010007704.1, forward strand.
TGGTGCTTAATGATGATAAATACGAAATTTATCAAGGTGACAACTCTTTCTAAATCAATTATTTAAAGCAGTCATCGAATATTATTCACTGATATGCCCAAAAATTGATTTGTACATACATTTTTTTCCTCCATTAAATATGCGCAAAGAGATATTTTATTGTTGATGTAATGCAAGAGATAATATATGGTCTTAGGAGCTTGAAACTGCTTCATAATGAATAATTCCTAGCTTTAAGAATATCATACCGAAGAAACATTATAGGAGGGGTGAATAATGTTTATGTGAAATAATGATCAACCTAAAAGAATAACTCAAATCATTTTCTTTGAAAATTATTTATATTTTTGAAAATTAAGAATTTGTAAAACTAAAAATCATTAAAAATTTCAAATGAGGAAAAATAGAAATACAAAAATTGAAAAAAAAATAAAAAGACAAAAGTCCTATAAAAATCAAGCATAGTTTGTATTTGAGATTTCATTCTTTCTTTAATTAATTTTTTCAATTATTTGAATAACCCTCGGGTATTGTAGCCTCTCTGAGTTCCATCTTGTTCGTTATACATTTTAATTAAATAGCAAAAATATTTCTCTTGCATTATTCCTTTGTAATTAATTCAGCTTGAGAAGAAAAAAACAAACAATCTTTTTGTTGCAGGATTTGTTGGGTTGCAACGACACTTTCACATTTATTATTCAAGTAGTTCTAAAACCCAGAAGATCTAGGTTCAATAGGCATCATGGATAGCTCAGTTGATGAAGCATCCAGGAAAAAGGGAGATAGGAGATCAACTTTGAAGTCTGATCATTGAAGCTCTAGTATCCTGCAATGTTGGTAAAACCACAGACAAGGACTATGCGAATGTTTTGGAGTGAATGTGAGATGAAATGGAGGGATCAAGGGGGAGCGAAGGAGTTGATCCCGAGTTGGGTCCAAGTAGAAGAACTCCTGGAGTGGAACGATGTGGGATGATGATGGAGAAGCAAGTTGATTGTCTAAAGATTTATGCATGGAAGATTGTGATGTCGTGATGGATTCCAAGATATGATCTCTTCTTGGCTCTCTATCTCGTCTACTCTCTGTCACATGACAAGTTGAAGGGCTCGAAGAATCCTCACATGAAGGTGGATAAGGTGGAAGTTACCATGCGATGAAGTTTTGAGGCTGGGGTATTTCCGAGGATGTCAGATGAAAGTGGTAGTTTCAACCACCACTCACCGTTTGGGAGAAGAGAGTTAAGCGGTTCAAGGAGGTTGGCAAGTATCAGGAACGAAAGTCAATAACTGGGTAGTAGTTGCGATGGATGATGACGTCGGAAGAAGTTGTGAAAATGGTGAGAAGTTAAGTGTTGGCGAAGAGGTGCGTCTGTTGAAAGAAGAGAATCAGGACGTTGACGATGGCTATGGATCGTTGGATTAAAATCCAATGGTCCACAATTAAGATGGAAAGCACAATGTGAAGCGACCACGTGGCACAATAAGATTTGAGATAAATGGTGAAGAAAAAAGAAATTCAATAAAAGTCAGATTTAGAAAAAATGATGAACATGAAAGTTGTAGATCTCGATGGGACTACAACTTTCATGTAGGAGTCAAAGAGATCAGAGGTCATCTATACATAAATAAAAATTTAATACAAATTAAACCATATAAAATAATTTTCTTTTATTTCTTTTGTTATTTTTTATTTTGTTTTTATTTCTATTTGATTTGATTTTATTTATATTATTTATATACAATATTATTCTAATTTTTGTTTGTTTTTTAATAGAAAAGAAATACATAAAATAATAGCACAAGAACAGGGTTGTATAATATATATATATTAAATAGTATCAATTATCTATAACACACAGATTAGTAATTAATATTAATTAGTTAATGAATCTTGTGATTAACTTAAGCAAGAGAGATAATGTGGTGCTTAATGATGATAAATACAAAATTTATCAAGGTGACAACTCTTTCTAAATAAATTATTTGAAGCAGTCATCGAATATTATTCACTGATATGCCCAAAAATTGATTTGTACATACATTTTTTTCCTCCATTAAATATGCGCAAAGAGATATTTTATTGTTGATGTAATGCAAGAGATAATATATGGTCTTAGGAGCTTGAAACTGCTTCATAATGAATAATTCCTAGCTTTAAGAATATCATACCGAAGAAACATTATAGGAGGGGTGAATAATGTTTATGTGAAATAATGATCAACCTAAAAGAATAACTCAAAGAATAAAAACTCATAACATGCGAAACCACAATATTCAGGGACTTGCGCAGGTTCACCTAATTCTGGGTCATAGAATGTGCCAAAGCTTGGTCTACCGGAGCTGACAAAGACTCTGATAAAATGAACTACTCCTGGTTTAGTTTATAATGTTTTATGAAGTACACAATTTACACGTATTTATTTCCTACACAAGAATAAAGGTGTTCACACAAAATACCTTTCGAGGTACACAAGCTCAATTGAATTTAACTTCTAACAGAGAAGAAAGGCTTCATATAGAATACTTCAAGGTACAAAACCTCACTGAGGATTGATCGAGAAGAAATGCCTTCACATAGAATACCTCTCAGCCAAGAATAAAGATAAATACAATTATCTAATAAAGCCTTGAAAACAAGGAGAAATGTACATGCAAACAAAGAGAGACATGAGACTATAAGTCGTTAGGCAATCGAAAGCCGAGAGTCACGAAGAATGCTAAGAACAGAAAGTAATTTGTTTAGAAATAGCTCTTCTCAAGGATACAAAAGTTTATCACAAGAATAAAGAGAGTAATAGTGAGTAGAACTTGTGCCTTCGTGTGTGTTTCAAGGGTAGAGAGTATGTAAGGTCCTTTTTACATAAGGGAGCCCTAAGAATAGTTAAATTTAAAAATATATCAAAGAAAATGATTGAGAAAACTTTTAATATATTGGTGCCCTCAATGCACATAGAACTTGTAGTATGCAACAATAGCTCAACACACTAAAAGCAACATTCAATGGCTAGAGAGTGTTGTCATTTCATTTGATTTGTTTGATTTATGTTTTAATAAAGTGTGTAAAAATCAAAACTTAAATGACTTAAAAATCAAAGAAATCAGAGTATTACAAAGTCTGTACATAGGGTTTGCATATAAGTTTCTCTTTTTTTATCTCTTTATTTTATCAAACATTAAAAATCATAAAAAATAGATTAATATGTAAATATCTTTTTTCTATTTAACAGAATTATTTAGAATATTTATTTAAAAATCGTAAAAAATTGTAAAGTATAAAAATATAGTATTTTATGTACATAGAATACCACCAAAAATTTCACTTCGTGCATATGACTTTTCTTGATTTTGGTATCTTCACAAAAGTTGTAGTCCCATTTAAATGAACAACTTTCATGAAGGATACTTTTTGATTTGAGTCAATTTTCTATTATATTTGAATTTTTCTTTCTTTTTATTTCCTGTTTTTTCCGGGATTGACACGTCATAGCTCCGAAAGCTGCCACGTGTAGTCCCCACTCACTCCCTTAGTCATACCCATTACGGGAAGTTGGATGAAGTACCCCTTCATCAAACGGTTCAACTCGTTTTCCCATTACGTCCTTTTATTTTATCCTTTTCCCTTTATTTCATTCATCCACCCTCCCCCGTGGCGCATTCTTGACCACTCGATCTTGGTCAATCGAACGACAGAGAATTGGTCTTCTTCCCTGACCATTCCGCTCCACTAGTGGCACCGTCAACACCTCTGTACACTTTGGCTATCCTCCATCAACTGATTCCCTGTTCACTTCTCACCCCACATCGCCACGTCACTGATCTCTTCGGGTAACCCTAACGGATCAATCACAAAAACCCAGCTTTGCCTTCATTCATCACCATCTGCACTATCATGAGTTGAGAGAAAGCTCTAGAAACAACGGTCGTTAATGACAGCAGTGGCCCTTCCCATCGAGCGGTGACCTCCACCTTCGAGGCGAGATCCAACGACTCCCAATCGCCGCCACATCCATCCCCAATCAACTACTTAGCTCAGCTCTCGTCGGAGCTTTGAGCGATGATCGGAGGCCTGTGAGCTCCTCCATTATTCCCAAGCGACCTCCCTTCATCTAACTCCTGGTAACCGAACCCATCCCTTCTTCTTCCTCTTCAATTTCATTGTCTTGTTCTCCCCTCTTCCTCTATGCTGCTCCAAGTCCCCAACCTCTTCTTCTTCTTCTTCTTCATTCGATATCAACCAAATCATAATCCATTTGACTTGACGCCCCCTTCTTCTCTTCATCATCTCTCCTCCATTCCAACTCACCTCGGCTCTATAAGAGTCAAGCTTGCTAGGTCCTCCACCTTGTTCGATTAAATCATGACCCTTCAATTCCCCTCCATCTCCACCGCCATCCACTAAAGTCCTCCACCTCCGAGCCTAAGAGTAGCTTCAAAACTCCAAGGACTCTGCAGCTTCAAGCTTCTTCATCCCTCGACTCCTTCACTGTGTTGACACCAACACAAGAGAAGGTGCCACCTACAGGTACCATTGGATAAGATCCCTTGAGCCTCGATCCGAAGGTCCGCATCACCCATCCGAGCCTCCCAATGAACCACTTGCGAGCCTCCAGCCTTGGAGTCCCAAGTCGTCCATCGGAGTTGTAGAAGCCCCGCACACAGAGGTGCGGTATCGAGCCTCGACTGAACCATATCATTGCGCGCGTTACACGTGAGGCATGGTGGATAGTTGTAGAGCGACCCTTGAAGCTTCAATGTATTCTGCCTAAGTCTCGACCTTTGGGATAATGGCTAAGTCTCGACCTTTGGGATAATTGCTTAAATTCCCTTAGCGGGAATAAGTAATCCCATAGTAGTCCTTGTATGCAATTATTTCAATTAATTTAATTTTGTAATTTGCATCAATGCCCCTATATTGGAGTATTATTTTGGAGCTTCCTTCCATGTCATATTTTTGTTCCAAAATTGCATTTTGTAGAATAAATATTTCTCTGTCTTGTGAACATCTAACGGTTTTTTATATGCTATGGTGAATTTAATTTTAATATTGTGGTATAATTGATTATACTTTGCCCGTTCTATGATTTGTAATTCA